>PVHT021183560.1:9878590-10033836 GCA_004024745.2 Catagonus wagneri | reverse complement strand
GCCACGACGGGAACTCCCAACTTAGTTCTTAATAGCTACACCATACTATTCTAGTGTAACATGAAATAATAACACCTAACAGGATTGTTGTGAGACTCAAGTTAAATCATGACTATAAAAGCACTTTGTAAGCTGTAAAATGCCATATTAGTAAAAGATATAACTATGCAATATAATTATTATGTAAATATATGCAGGAACACTAAGATTTGGGGGAAGTTACTTCATAGCTTTCATACTTAGGGTAGCTTCATTTTCACATTTCTTAAATGTAGGAAATAATACTCATTATGCCTCCTACTTGGCTAAGGAGAAAATGAAGTAATTTTTTTTTTAATTTTAACTATAAAACACTAAACAAATGCGAAATATTAATAATGAAGCTGTATGATAGCCTTCTTGGAATATGTTGTGAAACTATCTCGGAACCAAAAAAGAAGATGGCTAAATTGACCACTGGCATCTCTGCTCTTAGGAAGATTATTAAGGACTAGGAGGTCATGTTCACTTAGTGACTTTCCTCTGAGCTAAACAGTGTACTAACAAAGATAGATTGCTTTGTTTACCCTATAGCAATGGTTTCCTCAGAACAGTGTTAGTAATGACAGAATCCAGCGCAGGCAAGTCAGTATGTTATCATTTTTTTCACAAAGGGCAAAATATTGAAAGTGATATTAATCTGACCACTATTTTTTTCTAAGTAGTTTCTGGGGTATTAGGATCTACCTTATAAATTCCGTATTAGGTCTTACCTTGTATGCTTGTAGAACTTTTAAGAGATCTAGATTGAGAGTTTGGGGTCCTTCTAGAGAACAATAAGAACAAAGGGAAAACCACAAAAAGGATTTGGAAGTGGAGTGACTTAATTAGATGTCCATGTTAGTCTACAGCTTGGAGAGTAGATAATGTTTTCTTTCTGTGCCTAGTAGAGATTTCTAGGTTCCATTAACTAGCCTCCTTAAGTAAATGCAAGGCTTGCCTTTTAATTCAAAGCCATGAACAGTCTTCTGAATGGCTTGATCTTTAAGCTTTGCTTTTAGAGTTAAAGCTTTTAAAGCATACATTCTGTGATATATATGCTTTTTTTGCAGAAAATAACTTCCAGTAAAAATTATGTGTCGTTTGAGCTTACCCCCACACTGGCTATGTTATGTATATAATACAGTTTCCTTCCTCAAAGAACAGACTGTGAATCTCAACTAAAAACAGAAATGAGTTCCTATAGAAGTAATGGATTCACACCAAAATGAAACTTTTCAATGTGGAATGACTATAGATATATAATGTAAAAAACTCAAATACAATTCTAGTACAGTATCTACATATTTTCTTGAACTGAGAATAAGCCAGTTAAAAATTGCCATGCCGAGTTCTAACTAGGGAGACTTCTAATTCAGTAAGCCTGGGGTGGAATTCAGAATCTGTCAGTTTTGTAGGGGAACTTATTTGTTACATCCCTCAGGTAATTCTGCTTGATGCCCAGTTAAAAAAAATCAATGCTCTAGTAGATCAACATCATTTTATAAAAATAGTGGAGATTACAAAGAAATTGAAACTCCTCCCTCCTCTGGAGAAAAATTATATAGAAGAGAAATGGCATGGATTTTAGAGCTCTTATTGCGTTATTAAGAAAAATGAGTTTCTAATATTATTCATATGATTAAAAAGATTTACTTGGTTGCAGGGTTCTGAGAATGTCACTTACCTTGGTTGAACTGAATATATCTTTTATGACCTGCTTATAGCCTTTAAATTAAAATCAAAACCTGGACTCAACACAGATAATTAAATACAAGGGATTGCATCTGGAAATCATTTTGAGATGAGTCAAAGAGCCTTAATATTCTCATATGCAATGATCACATTTTCCAGTCAAGTTATAAAATGTATGTCTTTAATTTTAGCTGAGAGAATATGAGTTAAAGACTCTATGTAAAGATTTTGAAATGCCTTTTTTTAAAGTTTAACATTTAAAAATGTCAAGTTTGGAGTTCCCATCGTGGCTCAGTTGAAACAAATCTGACTAGTATCCATGAGGATGCAGGTTCGATCCCTGGCCTTGCTCAATGGGTTAAGGATCCAGCATTGCCATGAGCTGTGGTGTAGGCTATAGCAGTACAGCTCCAATTCGACCCCTAGCCTGGGAACCTCCATATGCCACCAGTGTGGCCCTAAAAAGGCAAAAAATAAAAATAAAAATAAAAATGTCAAGTTTATTATTAGTTCTCCTTCAAGTAATTTTGCTACTGATCAGTTACCGTTTTGAAAAGGACAAAATTTCTTGAGTATTTGAAAATATACGTATACTTTCATTCATTATATCATTAATCTATTTGAGTAGAAAGAGCTTAAAAAAGTAAATTTTCATTAAATTAGGTAAGCCAGTATATATTATCGCCAATCTTTTTGGTGATTATTCATTCCTTCCTATAAAAAATACAGAAAGGTAGAGTTCCCGTCATGGCTCAGTGGTTAACAAATCCGACTAGGAACCGTGAGGCTGCGGGTTTGAACCCTGGCCTCGCTCAGTGGGTTATGGATCCGGCGTTGCTGTGGCTGTGGTGTAGGCTGGCAGCTACAGCTCCAATTTGACCCCTAGCCTGGGAACCTCTATATGCCACCCTAAGTGCGGCCCTAGAAAAGACAAAAAAAAAAAGTAAAATATAAAAAGGAGGTAATTACAGGTATAATCCTTGAAGATACAAAGTGATCTCAGTCTATAATCAGTTTCTACAGAGAAGTGTAGGCTTCTATTCAATTAATATTTTTATTGATTTATTTAACAAACTTTTAGAATAAGGCATTTTCTTTGCATTCATTTTTTTTTTGTCTCTGAGCAGCCACCTGTATATCAAAAAAACCCCACATATTTGCATTAAGCACTTGACTTTTACTTTTCCTCAACTGCAGAGATTTTTTTTTTCCTTCCCAAAGAAAAATCTTAGCAAGACAAAGTTCAAAGCCTGCAGAAAATTTTTATTGATTAAAAGCAGCGAGGAAAACTTGATTAATAAAAAAAAATTCTTCTATTAGTTTTGGCAATGATAAATACTACTTGTCACTATAAATTTCCTAGGCAGAAAAACTGGCCGCAGTCTCTGCTCATGTTAAATTTATCAAGTTTCACCTTAATTATAGAATACAGAATTCTTTATCCTAGAAAGCAAAAACTAACAGAAGCTAATAGATGTAAAAGCTGTGTATGTAGATTTCTTTCTTTTTTGTCATCAAAGCTTATGTTTTACCTTACAATATATTTTACTTTAACTGCTGCTCAGTTTATCTTAATTATTTTTCATTTTGATTTTTCAGACCTCAGCAATCACCCAGCGGATAAGTCCCTGTTCTACCTTGACCAGCAGCACTGCCTCTCCACCAGCCAGTAGCCCCTGCTCCACCCTCCCGCCAGTCAGTACAAGTGCAGCTGCCAAGGACTGCAGCTATGGGGCTGTCACTAGTCCAACCTCCACCCTTGAAAGCAGAGATAGTGGTATTATTGGTGAGTTGGGTTTTATATTATCATTTTGTATCTTTTATTTTCTTTTTAAAATAATCACAGAAGCTTAAGGTTTTCAAAAATTCTGCTTTTGAGTTATTGAAATTTATATAAAATGTGTTCTTTTTAATGCTGCAGGAGAGAGAGATAAAGGGTAAACAAAAGGAGATATATCCCTCTTTACTTAACCAGTCCTTTAAAGATATTATCTGATAAAAGAAGGGGTGAATAGAAAAAGTTCTTTCTACCTCTTATAAATTCACATGCACCATCTGTCTAGCAACAGAAGTGGTTCAGAAAAAGTTCACTCCTCACCAAACTAGTAGTTTCTTGCTAGTCCTCAGTTCTTCATATACTTACTGCCTATTGCATACTTATTAAGGAGAATCAGTCGCATGGTAATGAGCAAACTTTTGGGAAACGAAGAATCTGAAGAAAAGAAAACAAGATGGAGCACAGAACCTTAGGGCACATTTAGATTGAGCAGGGAGTGAGAGGTGGGAGAATAAGCCAGTGGACAGAGAAAAGGAGTAGTCAGAGAAATAGAAAAATTGGGGCAGTATAATACCACTGACAAGGAAGGTAAGACTTTCAAGGACAGGGTGAGGAGAGGCTGGTCAGCAAATGACAAAAGCTGAGGAGGCCAGGCAAACGGAAACGATTAGGAATAAAGAAAAGAAAATATTTTTTCCTCATATGGCTTCCTTCTCAGGATTATCAAATCAAAATATTTATTTAGATGTTGTGGCAGATATTAATGCCATGTCAACTAAGCCTATCTCTACTGCTTAAATGAATGTATTTAATATATATCGACATGTGAATTTATTCATTTTAAATGAATAGTCAATAAAAAGAACATTTTGACAGCAGAAATACAGGACACAAAATCAGTATGCACGTTGCATTTCTGTGCCCTAATAATGAATAGCCAAAAAAGAAAATTAAGAAAACAATTCTATTACAATAGCATCAAAAAGAGTAAAATACTCACTAGTAAATTTAACCAGGGAGGCAAATGACTTGTATATGAAACACTACAATTTATTGCTGACAATTTATTGCTGAAGAAATTTTTAAAGACTTAAATAATTGAAAATATATCCTGTGTCCATAGATTGGAAGGTTTAATATGGTTGAAATGATAATATTTCTCAAAACAATCTATAGAATTGAAATCCTGATCATGATCCCAGCAAAGTTCTTTGCAGAATTAGTAACACCCATTCTAATATTCATGTGAAACCTCAAAGGACCCCAAGTAGCTAAAACATCTTGGAAAAAGAGAACAAAGTTGAAGGACTCACATTTCCTGACTTCAAAATTTATTACAAAATTCCTTGAAATCACGATTCACATTTAATTTTTTTTTGCTTTTTTTTGGGTTTTTAGGGCCACACCGGTGGTATGTGGAAGTTCCCAGGCTAGAGATCAAATCCAAACTACAACTGCCGGCCTACACCACAGCCGCAGCAACTCAGGATCCCAGCCGAGTCTGTGACCTACACCACAGCTCATGGCAACATCAGATCCCCAACCCACTGAGCAAGGCCAGGGATCAAACCTGCATCCTCATGGATACTAGTCGGATATGTTTCCACTGTGCCGTAGCACGAACTCCCTCTAATAATTTTTATATACCCTCAGTTTCTAGCATAATAATTTCTCATTTTTGGTTTCTTTATACAAAAAGCCTTTATGAAGATAACATTAAATAACTAAATATTTTATCTAAATAAAATACATAGAGAAATACAATGTGATGAAAAGTAGCCTCTTTTCCTAATCTCTGGCATAGTTTGTAGAAGATGGGTATTATCTATTTCTTGACAATTTAGAGGGCCTGCCATTAAAATATTCTGGACCTGGTATTTTCTTCATGAAGATTTTTTTAAACTACCGTTTCAATGTATTTAATACTATAGAACTTTAAATTTTTTCTCTCGAATCTGTTTTCTTTAGTTATGGTTTTTATCTTTTGTGAATTTATTGACATAAATTTGTCCCAAATACTTTCTCATACTACCTACCCAGGAACCCAAGCTAGAAAACTGAGAGGAGTCCTTGCCACCTTCCTTCCCCCTGTCTTTCTCACCCCAGTATTTTTATTTTCATCTTTCCTAGCCTTGCCCCTTGGTAGTCCTCATAATCTCAGACCTAGGTTAATATGAATCTGTTCTCTCTGCTTTTTGTCTTGTCCTTTTTGAGTCTGTTTTTCACATAGCCACCGAAGTGAATTAACTGAAAAGCAGTTATTGCTTGTTTCCATTTATCTATAAGATGAAGTGAATCAAATCCAGTCAGACCACTCCTTTGGCTCCATTTACCTAGAAAATAAAGCTCAGACTCTCCTGTTCAGTTTCTCCAGCCTTTAATCCCCCTACTTCTAGTCTTGTATATATTACTCTAGCATCATTATATTGTATTGCTACCTGACACATTCCAGTTTTTTCATCCGCATGCTCTTGTTCATATTGATCATTCTGCATTTAATCTCCTCTCTCGTATTTGACTAACCCCTACATATTTTTTAAGATTCAGCCTAAGTATTCTGCCGTTACTACTGCTACTACCTCTCTTCAATTCTCCACTCCAGCTCCTATCCAATCATACTTGCTACTCTGTGTTCTGTAGTTCCTGTGCATATCTATATCATTGCTTCTAACACATGGTATTATAATTACTTCAGGAGCCAGCTTTTCACCACTAGACTGTTAATTTCTTATTAGCAGAAACTGTGCTTTATTCATCTCTATCTGTAACATCTAGTCCAATAACTGACATGGGATAGCATAGTAGGTGCTCAGTAGATGTTTATAAAAAGAAAGAAAGCTTAAGGGTGGAAGGATAGGGGATGAAGGATTGACCTGGCACTTTAAGTTACTTTTTTGACAATGTTTAGAGTGACCATTGAGTACAAGATGGAACTTTATTAAATTTTTAATAAATAGGAAAGGTTAGAATTCTCCATTGACTGATTTTATTCTCTTCAATTCTCCTTATGATTAATTTTGGCAAAATGACTTTTACAATCCCTAGCCACATCTCTTCCTGGGTTCTTCTGTTGATATTATTAGAGTGCCTATAACTGCATGTCACCTATATTACTGTACATAAAAAATACCCTTAGAAATATGTTCATCCAGGCAGAAGCAATGATACTGACAGATCAGGCATAATCCAGTTACACGTGGTTACTTTTCAGAATGGAAGCTTAACGTGTCGGTGAATGGTCAGAGTAAATGTTCATAATGTTCTGAAAATTAAAAATGAGATCCTTCTTTGACTTACAGCAGACCGTGTTCCTCTGTATTCTCTTCTGATTAATTTCGAGATTTGTGTTTCTTGTAAAAATAAGTGTTTTTACGGATAATAGAGCTAATTTGAAGAATAATGAACTTCCGTTCTTTAATGTGTAAAAATACTGAAGCAGATTTGCTTCAAAATTATGAGAGAATAAAGAGAATAATACTGCTCATAAAATTACTTAAGACTACGGAGTAGTTATCAAATTACATATGAGCAGCTTATCTTGAAAAATGATTTGTTTCCTTTTAGATTTTTTCAATGCAATTTGAGTTGGAAGAAAATTGTATGTGGCACAAGTAATAATAGTCAATGATATTGTTATTACTTTAGAAATCTCAAGGCTGGTCTACCTTAACTGTTAAATATGTTTTGTTAAGTATTTTCCCCTCTGATTATAGAAACATCGGCTTTTCAAAAGTAAATATTGCTTACATTATTTCCAAAAAAAACTTCCAAGATAGTCTGTTGTTTATTAGTGCTCCATATTACATCTTGCCCCATCATCAAAAAGCACAAAAGTTAGTAAATGAATTAATTTAGATTATCTGTTTTTAATTCCTTTATGTATCAGTCAGTATAGCGTGAACTCCTTTTGTTTACATTTTGCAGTTATAACAATCAGAATTTTAGCCATCCCTGTGCCTGCCTGTAGCACTCTCAGAGCATGCCAAAATATTTAGAATTCTAGTTATGAGCATCAGAATACTAGAAATGCAGACTTCCTGAATTTTTAAGTATGTGAATGTAAAGTTTTCTTTCTAGTATTCTAAAAGATTGTAAATAACTGTGACTTCTTAGATTCTCTGTGGTCTGGATTCATCACAGATGGGATTTAATTTCTGTCAGAGAAAGCATTCTCTGCTCCAATCATAGCTTCCCTCTCCTCAGACTTACAAACCCCCTTAAATACGTGCCAAAATATCTCTGACATGATTGTCAGGTATTTACAAAGTAGTTTTACACATTTATGATTCTTTTAATTTTATTGGTGTAATTTTAGTGGTGTAATGGCCTTATATATGTACCTAGTTAGATACCATTAGCCACATATAATCTCCTATCAGCTATGTGTATAGCTTCAAGCAAAAATCTTGATAATCATAAACTTTGCGAGACATACATCATTTTTCTATCCTATTCCTTGTTCATGTTAAGTTTTAATAACGGTCTGTTTTGGTATGGTATTATATAGCAAAATGAATTTAAGCATGGGTCCATTTTATTTCTACCTTTTGTTTATCTGGAGATGGTAGTTCCATCCAAAAGGGTATAGTTCTTTAATTCCCTCTTTTAGTCAAATCTCAGGATTTTTTTCCTTTAGGTCCTCATTTATTGCCAAATTTGGTCTTAATACCCTTTAGCCTTGTATCATTTAACACCTGCAAAGATGAAATGCCTGCCACTTTGCTTATAGTTTAGTGATTATATTTTCCTAATGTTTCACATTTAGTAAAGTAACTAAAAAGCAGGATCAGAAGATTCTAATCTGGAGTTCCCACTGGGGTGCAACGGAATTGGTGGCATCTTGGGAGTGCTGGGATGCAGGTTTGATCCCCAGCCCAGTACAGCGGGTTATGGATCTGGCATTGCCACAGTTGCTGCTTAGGTTGCGACTGTAGCTCGGATCTAATCCCTGGTCCCATACGCCACATGTCGTGAGGTGCCCAAAAAAGGGAAAAAAAAAGGAAAATCCTAATCAAAGCCCCTTGCTCCTTTAGTAACACATGCCATAGGATGTTATATGTTTTTCGTGTATTACAAATTGTCACATTTAAAAAGTCACCCCCTGAGTCATAAACTGAACATAGATACTTTGAATTATTTTTTCACATTTTCTCCAACCTCTTTTCAGAAATGTGCAGGCATATCTTCACTATCAAGTTTTGCCAGTTACTGTGCCTAGTGGCTCTTGTCATCCTTCCCACTTCTCTAATTACTTAGCACTAAGTAAATTTCTGGTAACTCTAAGGTTATATTTGTATTTCATGCCATGTTTGTTAAAGAAGCCTGGACACTACCCATTAAAATGATCAAGGAGACCAAACAGAACATTTCTCTTGCATAATTGACCTAACTAATATAATAATGGTAATAGTAACTATTGATTGAGTACAAACTATGTGCTAGGTGCCATTATTTAATCCTTGTAATGATCTTATAAGAAAATAGTTGTAAAGATTTCACAGGATCAGGTAATTAAAAGAATACATAGGACTCCACAAAGGATGCTAATAAAAGCTTTTAGTAAAGATACAGTATAGCAGGCGAAAGAAAATGCAGGCGAGCACAGAGAACCCAAGACACTTCTAGGTGCAGCTCTCCAGGTTCTTTCTTAGTCATATAGGATGTACTCTGTCCCCAGAGTATAAATCACTAAAATTCGTGTAAGGAATCTTGGTTTCAGGAGAGCTCCCCAAAAGTTTTCAGTGAAGATTGTCATGCCCCTCGAGTCACATAACCAAGCCAGGCTAAGTACTCCAGGTGTAAGCTGTCAATAAACAACTAGTCCTGGGTGCTGCCAAGGGAGTTTCAAACTTTAAATAGCAAATTATAAATCATTAGTTATCCTAGTTGACCTTATGGCTAAGAGTCAGTTATCCCCAGAGGTAAGCATAGGCTGGCCCAGCCTAGCTGTAAATTATCTCTGTGTGTTTTTCAGTGAGGGGCCATATCTTCCTCTTCAGTTTCCATATGATAAGGTCTTACCATAGAGGAATGGTTGAATAAAAATAAGACACTTCATAAAACTGAATAATATGCAGGCATAAATATGTTATTTTTAAAAACAGCATTTCATTTTTTTCCTGTGTATGGCCTCTTTTGCCACACAATTATCCTTCATCTGGGATTAAGGGTTTAGGACCTATCTTGTTCACCAGTATATTCTGACACATACTAGTTGCTCAATAAAAAATGTATTGAATAGATAGGTGAATGAAATCAACTAAAAGTCACTATTTTCTGTACAAAGGGCCAATGAAGCAAAAATGCAAAATTCCTAAGAATGGTTAACCAGAGAATTATACTTCTAGTATTTTATGTGAGTTGTCTGTTTTCACTCTTCCTGTGTCTCAGTGATTCTGGATATTGAGCATCCAACAAGAAATTTATTCATCCTCTCAATAAATATTTTTTGATCATATACTGTGTGCCAGGGGCTAGATAACATTCCTCTCTAGTGAAAAAGGGCAAGGAATACTTTGGGTTTGAAAAACAAATGAACTATGTAATAACAGGTTTGGTTTATGCAAGCAGTAGAATTTTAAGTACCAAATGACATCATTGCTCTTCTTACATTGGGAAACTAGTGTCCTCCTTGTCTTTACTTTTAAATACCATGTCCATAGAAGCCCTTCCTTAGTATAAACTTTATCCTTTAAATAATAAAATAGGTTCCATAGGCCACTGAATAATTCTGTCTCTTAATCATGAATTAACTCAGAGTTCCTCAGATCTTTTCACCACCAATGAGGACTTTTCATAATTTTTGTTGATAGATCCTGTATTTCTGAAAAAGTTTTCAGCATCGCTTTATTCATTTTTCAGTAGTTTATGTCTTCATTTTTAATTTATCAAACATATATAATATGTATGTACATATTATATATCTGTCAACCAAAATTTCTGTTCAAAATGAGATAACCATTTTTGTCACCTTGATATAATTTGGGCTAAGTTTATAAAAACTTGATGTTTTAGTTAATTAGCCATCAGTAAACATATTATTTATAAATTATTTGAAAAACTGAAAACAGTGAAACCATATTACTACCGTCTCAGATCTTTAAAGTTGTGTTCCAGTGTTTGGAGCCTCCTGAAAGTGCCCATGGTTTATCTGGAGAAAGGGTGTATATTTGTTGAACGTGTACCAGAGTAAGACCGTATCAATACAATGGGATCCTAGCCAGCTCTTGTTTGGGCCCTAAAAGTAAAAAGTTATGATGGGACACAAGAAGGATGGAAAGGAGGGAGGGAGGGAGGAAGGAAGAAAGAGAAAGGGAGGGAGGAAGGGGAGAGAGAGGAAGGGAGGGGAAGGAAAGAAAGAAAGGGAGGGAGAGAGATAGAGAAGGAGGGAGGGAAGGAAGAAAAGGGTTAATTAACAGACATTTTACATGTAGGCAAGTCCTCTGGGGAACAGGAGTTTGAATTCTCCAACCTTCAGTATACTAACCTTAGCAGGTGTGTGAACTCCAAGCTTCTAGCTAAGAATTACAAAGCCAGCTGAATCACCACATCTTTACGCCAAATGAAATTATATTTCAGTCAAATTTTACTGAATGAAAAATGCTTAAATATATTTTAAAGTAATGAGACAATTTCTAGAAATTAGAATAAGAAGCATCCATCTGTTTAAAGAGACACATACACGGATGAGTATACACCTATATACTGTCACTGAACACATTTAGAAATTATAATTATAAAATATGTTGTAGAATCCATTAAAACCTCGTTGGGGAAGGTATAACATTGTGTTTGTTGGCAAAAAGGTTAGGAACTGTAGAGCTATTTATGACCGAAGGACTGAATTTATGAAATGAATTTTTAATTAAAGTGAGTAGTTTTGACCACATATCAAAATAATACAATAACTTAATAATATGACTTGAACATTTGAATTAGCTTTAAGAATATATAGCCCATGGTTCCCAACTTTTTCACCAACAGGCTGCCTTACTCTTAGCCTAGATTCCTTAGAGAATAGAGCCCATGACAAAAGGTTATGTAGTAGCACTTTATTAAGGGAATGCAAACCAAGGAAGCAAGAATGAATGAAAGGAGGAATGGGGCATGAAATGAGGAAGAGCAAATGTAAGGAAAGGAATTACAGAGCAGGCAGAAGGTGATTACTTGGTTCTGCTGAAAATCTTCAGAGAGACCATATGTTTCTGAACTGTGGAGAGGGACTTGGAGATTTTTGTGCTTGTTCCCTTCTCACATTGGTGTATCAGCACTCCTAGGGCACTATTTCCCCCACTCTTCCTGTTGCATGTATTCCGTAGCCCTGCTACAAATCATGTCTCAGTGGCAACAAAGAAGTTCAGGCATCGTTTGACTTGTGCCCATGATCAACACAAAGGTCTAGGAGCAGCCCCTGTAGCCAACCCCTTGGTCTAGAGTAGGGAAGTTAATAACAGGGACCCATGGCAATAGTTTACGACATTGATAGGGCCACTGTAGCCAGACAGCAGACAGGTGAGTATACCTAGGGTAGCAAATCTAGTACAGTCCAACCTTTGCACTATATAGATCCAGTAGTCCTCTCTTTGGGCATCTGGTCTCATCTAGGAATATGATGCTATGATAGTCTCAGTTCTTTGCTGAGAGAAAACTAAATCCAGTCCTTGAAGGAGGTGGCCAGGTGCGGTCTCCCAAAAAGACTTAGAAAGGGTTTGTAGGTGTACCCATTGTGGCTCAGTGAGTTAAAAATCCATCTAGTATCCTTGAGGATATGGGTTCAATCCCTGCCTCACTCAGCATTGCCACAAACTGCAGTGTAGAGCACAGATTCAGCTTGGATTTGGCATTGCTATGGCTGTGGTGTAAGTTGGCAGCTGCAGCTCCAATTTGACCCCTAGCCCAGGAGCTTCCATATGCCACAGATGTGGCCCTAAAAAAAGAGAGAGAAAAGAAAGGGTTTGTAATGAAGATTAAGTCCCTGATGCTACTGGTCCTGGAGCCCATAATATATGCTCATCATCTCCCTCTTCTACCCATTTCAGAACAAATAATATCAAAATAGATTTCAGAACAAAGAAGGATGCTCTATAAAGGAAGATAATTTCATAGTGATAAATGGGTCATTTCATCTAGAGGAAGTAACAATCCTAAATGTTAATACACCTAATAACAGAGCTTCAAAATGGGAGAAATCCACACACATAATCAGTGATTTTAGCACTCATCTCTCAGTAGTTCATAGAACAAGTAGGAAATCTGTTAACATATAGAAGACCTAAACAATTAAATCTTGTTTACTTGACCTTATTGTTATTTATAGGTCAGTCCACTCAACAAGAACAGAGTAGAGATTCTTTTTAGGTGCACACAGAAGTTTTACCAAGATAGATCATATTCTGGTCCATAAAACAAACCTCAATACATTTAAATGAGCTCAAACCATAGAAAATGTATTTTCTGAAACAAAAACCAAAAAAATAAAGGGAAAGAAAAGAAATTTAAACCAAAGTAAACAAAGTAGGAAATAATAAAGAACAGAAATCAATGAATGTATGTGAGAGTGTTACTATATTTTGGTTTCAGTTATATAAACTTCATGATGGAGATAAAATGGTCATCAGTAACTTTAAAAAGTAATGTTACATATATTCTCATTAGCTAGTCATGCATTTGGATGTTAATAAGCAGATTAATCTCTAGGTTTGGTTTTCTTTTACAGTTCATTTTACTCTTTTTTTCAGCTACATTGACAAGCTATTCTGAAAATATGGAACGCTCAAAATACGTTGGTGAAAGCAGTAAAGAATTAGGATCTGGAGGAAACATGAAACCTTGGCAGTCTCAAAAATCCAGCATGGATTCCTGTTTATATCGAGTAGATGAAAACATGACAGCTTCCACCTATAGTCTGAATAAGATCCCAGAAAGGAATTTGGAAACAGTTTTATCGCAGTCAGTACAGTCTATTCCTCTTTATCTTATGCCACGGCCAAATTCAGTGGCAGGTAAGTTATTTTTTTCAATCATTGTTTTACTGGCATATGTATTGAAATGAAGATAAATTCTGCTTTTGCAGTATTTAAATTTTTCATTCATCTTCTTTGACTAAGCTATTCTTTTATGTTTGGGTAATATACATATGTACATATCTTTTTGAAGCTATGGGAAGGTTTGTGTTCCTTAAGTGATTGTTTAGTTCTGCTCCCAAAATAGAAATATAAAATAAAAACACATAAAATTAGAAACAGAACCTATAAAGTATATTGTCAAAACTGTTAAATGTCTCTTCTTACACTAGAAGTCTTTGAAAGGATTTCAATTTTAGGTTAGAATTTTTAAGAACTTTTTAGTTTTAAAAAACATTCAATGGAAGCATGTTTCAGTAGAAATTGTATTATCAGAAGTCATCATCCATGGAGTTCCCTGATGGCTTATTTGGTTGAGAATCTGGCATTGTCACTGCTGTGGTGCAGGTTCGGTCCCTGGCCTGGAATTCTGCATTCTGCAGGCACAGCCAAAAAGAAGAAAAGAAATTTTTTAAAAATAAAGTAAATAAATCATCATCTATAGTTTGAGAGAGTGGCAGACATGCAAGAATTCAGCTTCTCCTTTTGAGGAGCTCAGTATTTTTACAATATCCTGGCTATTCCATATCTTTAGGAATTCCATATTCCTATCTTTCCATAGTAGAATCACCAGGTACCTACACTTTTCAAACACCACTAGCAGTCAGAATCGTTAAGGGGATGATACAGGAGGTTGGAAGTGGCTGGAATATGGAACCATTATTCTTTAGCAGCTGATCTGAATTGATGTTAAGGGATTTACATATATATATGTAATTTACATATATATATGCTTTTTAATAATTCAGACCAGGACTTTGCAGAATAGTTGGGCCTGCTGACATTTTCAAAATGCATCATCATCTGGACTTTGTCCATGCTACAAAAATCACAGTTACATTTGTCTTTCTTACTTGCATGATGAGTGCCCGGATAGCTTTCTCTCACTGACACAAGATAATAAAATAGTTACTATAGTCAGAGCTCTTTATTTTCCAGATGTAATTATTTGTTATGCAGATGATAGTGCAATGCTTCTTGCCTTTCCACTTTCCTTTCTGCACCTTTTCTAAACCATTGCTCTTTGTTCTATCCTTTGGGATATCATCAGCACCTATCATCACATGTGATTATGGGAAGAACAGCTCATCCAGAAGATCAGTAACTGCAGAAGATTAATATTAAATTTTCAAGATTATTCACTTTATTATAAAGACAGAAAAATTTCTCTCCTAGGTTCTTATTTAAATATGTTGATCCAGGAGTTCCCACTGTGGCTCAGTGGAAACACCCAGCTAGTATCCATGACGATGTGAGTTCGATCCCTGGCCTTGATCACTGGGTTAAGGATCTGGTGTGACTGAGCTGTGGTGGTGGTTACAATTGCAGCTTAGATCCCATGTTGCTGTAGCTGTGGGGTAGGCTGGCAGCTGTAGCTCTCATTCAACCCCTAGCCTGGGAATTTTCACACGCTGCTCCTGCAGCCCTTAAAAATATAAATAAATAAATAAATAAATAAATAAATAAATAAATAAATAAATAAAATCGATCCGTAACTATGATGTCATTGTAGAATCCTAGAATGCTGTAACTTATGAGAAATTGCTAGGCAAATTCAATCTATCCGGAAGAGAAGCTGTTGAATCCTTGCTTACATAAAAATGGGACATGTAGCTGCCAACCTTAACGGTATATTGCAATTTACCTCTTAACTAAACTGCAATGGTTTCTAAGAGAATTCTGGCTCTGCTATTTGAGAAGGGCACTGAGCACTTAGTAGGAAACTGAGGAATAAGCTTCTCTTGTTCTCTTTTTAGTTTACTGAAGAAATTATAAAATGCTTTGCCCTTCTTGAGTATAAACATCTTTAGAGATTCGTTATTTTACCCTATGAAAATACGAACTTTAAGTTCAACAAAAAAAGTTGTCCAAGGCTAATTAGCCAGATAGGATTCATCCCTCACTGTCTGTAAAGGTTTCTAACACTGTTGCTTTCCAAAAATTGGCTTGAGGCAGCTGTCAGAAGCATCAAGAGGTTACCAGTCATTTCTTTAATCGATACTGAAGAAACGGACTGTATAGAACCTAGGTTTCTATACCAGATATTTTAATCACCAGGTAAAAATATAATTTTAAAGTTGTTTTTAAAAAAAAACTTTACAAAGCAAGCAACATTTTTTTCAGGTGAAGAGTATCTTCTTCCATTATATCGATTGTAAGATTTTTTTAGTTAGAATTTTATCCTGTAAGTGCTAATATCTAGTTACTTAATAAAATATTTTAAATTGTGGTCAGTTTTTAGGGAATTATTATGCAATTTGTGAATTTTCAGACTTCTGCCTCTCGTGTATTTTTTGCAAACTGCCCCTTAGCAACTTTACTTGTGCTTATAGGCATCAACATAACTGTGGCAACAGTTGTACTTTAGTTAAGTTCTTACATATCCATTGGAACAGTGACTGAAGCAAATATTAAGAATTTTTGGAGAATTACAAAAGGAAATTCTAATTGACATCCGTCGTTATTTTTGTAACCTATCAGCAGTGTGACAAATGCTATAATGCAGTGATTTATAAAGTACCATAGAACCCAAGACAAGGAAGCATCGAGTGCAAACGGAGAGAGTAGAGAAGAATAGAAAACATCCCAGAGAAGGATGAGTAAGAATTCACAAGAAGGACTCTGAGAATAAAGAGAAAGTTAAAGAACTTAGCATGTAATTGGTATTTCTGCATGACTAGGACCTGGAGTACATGGAAGAAATGGTAGAAAATGATGTTGTAAGGGATACCAAGGAGCTTATGTACTCTGGTGATTAGCATTGGGTTTACTTTGTTGGTAGTGAGGAGTATAAACAAGAGCCATGCCATCGCATTTGCAGCTCAAAAGAATGACTGTATGTATCCATCCTTATAAGATAGATGGAAGGACGAAAGCCTGGAGTTCAAGAAAATAGGTAAAAGCTTCTGGTATTGTACAAAATTATAGTGAATTGAATTGCCAGGCTATATAAATAGAATTGAGAGAGTGGTTTGAGAGATTTTCTTCTTTTTTAACCTTAAAAAATAACATTTATTGGATTTTTTAACACAGCTACAAAGAAGAAAACAAAACAGAAAATAAGCCATAATCTTTTTGCCCAGTGGTTCCTGCTCACATATTCTAGATATTAAAGAATCACATATATTACATGATATATATAAAATAAATTTTCAAATTCAAGCCAAAAAGTACAAAAGGAAAAGCCACTCTCCCCCCTCTGCTTAGTAAAAGGTTAACATTACAATTCTTAAATATATAATGCACATAATATCTATATTACATATATATTAATATATGTATGTATGATTATAATGTATGTGAGGTATGTGTGAGGTCAGAAAATCAGGGTTTATACAAGAGAGATGAAATCATATGTTCTTACACATATATGAACAAATAATCATAGCAGCTTTATCTGTGATGGCCACAAATTGTCTTCATCTGAAATGCCCATCAACAGGTAAATGAATAAACAAATTAAGCATATCCTTATAATGGATACCACCCAGCAATAAAAAGGATATACTATTGATACTGAAACAACACGTGTGAATCTCAAAATAGTTATACTAAATGAAAGAAGTCAGATAAAAAAAGAGTATATACTATATGAGTACATTTATATAAAATCCTAGAAAATGCAAACTAATCTATAGGCACAGAGTACCTCTCTTGCAATGTAACCATCTGCACATGCAGGTACCACCTAGCCCTCTTTGTATTGCACTGTGGGAATGGGGCTCAGGTATCTGACACAGATGTTGATACCCTGGCTACTGCTATTGCTCTGAGTAATAAACTGTCTTTCATCTCTGACCTAGTTGTCTCCTGTCTCCTTTAGCATCCTTCAGCATCCAGACTTGTTAGCTTAAAAGTAGGATAAAATAGCAGATCTTTCACAGTTCTTGACAATGAAATATCACTATAATGATACCTGGAAAATTAAAAGGAATGACAATATCAAGTGTTAGTAACGCTATAATGCAATTGAAATTGTCATATATTGCTGATGGAAGTATATTAATAAACTGGTACTACCACTTTATAAAGCTGCTTGGCAAGATCTATTAAAGGTATTTAAAACTATATGTGCATGTTATATATATATACATACATACATATAAATTTATGGAGCTAAACACATGTACTTTATGTAGGTAAATTGTACTTCAACTTTAAAAATATAGAGAGTATGTATTTAGGCTGTTGCCTTTCTAGAAGGGTTTTCCCTTGTCTTTGTTTTAGAAAAAGCAGTCCTAGGTGACATAATTAGATCTTTGAAGAAATACCTATTTTTAGTGTTGATTAAAGATATCTGAATATCTCTAGCAACTGGATAATTTAAAGTATTCCACTTATTGAGAGCATAAACCTAGGATCAGTACCCAGACTGACCAGAAATTATTCTGATTGCCACCTTAGTTTAGTGGTAGTCTACATAAAGCTCTGAAGCAGCAATCTCTATATGAATTTTCTTTATCCTTTTAAAAAGCAACTATATTGAGCCATATTTTACATATCATAAAATGTACCCATTGACAAATGATTCACCCAATTCAGTCATTTTTGGTATATTTACCAAGTTTATGCAACCTTCATCATAAATCAGTTTTAAACCATTTTCATCATCCTGATAACGTTTCTCATGCCTAATGTCATTTTCATTCCCACCCTTAGCCCTAAGCAACCATTAATCTTCTTTCTATCTCTATAAATCTACCTTTTCTGAACATTTCATAAAAATGGAGTCATAGCATATACCTCTTGTGTCTGGCTTCTTTTACTTAGCATAATATTTTTGAATCTCGTCTGTAGCATAGTATGTACCAGAAGTTCGTTCCTTTTTATTGCAAATAGTATTCCATTTCAATGAAGTGTCCTTCATTTTATCTGTCCATTTACCGTTTGATAGGCACTGAGGTTTGTTCCATTTTCTAGCTATCGTGAATACTACTGCTATTTTAATACTCAAGTCTTTGAGTGGACATATATTTTCATTTCTCTTGAGTAGACACGTAGCATTGGAAAAATTATGTTTAACTTTTTAAGAAACTGCCAAACTGTTTTCCAAATTGGCTGCAGCACCCAGTGCCTGGGGATTCCTGTTTTCTCCACCTCCTCTCTATTTGTCTTACCTCTTATTATGGTTATTCTAGCAGATGTGAAATGCTGTTTTGTTATGGTTTTAATTTGCATTTTCCTGATCATATTGAGCTCATTTTGTGTGCTTATTAGCTGTTCATATATCTTCTTTGGTAAAATACCTCTTCAGACCTTTTGCACTTTTTTTATGGATTTGTTGTCTTCCTGTTACTGAGTTGTAAGAATTTGTTTTGTATTCTGTATATAAATCTTTATCAGAAGTGTTTGTAAACTAGTTGTTGCTTAACTTTTTGTTTTCATATTAATGTATTTTGAAACACAAAAATTTTGATGACATCAATTTATCAGATTTTCTCTTAGGGACCATGCTTCTTTATTTATTTTATTTTATTTATTTATTTATTTATTTTTAGCTTTTTTAGGGCCGCACCCACGGCATATGGAGGTTCCCAGGCTAAGGGTTGAATCGGAGCTACAGCTGCTGGCCTACACCACAGCCACAGCAATGCCAGATCTGAGCCACATCTGCAACCTACATCACAGCTCACAGCAATGCCGGATCCGTTAACCCATTGAGCAAGGCCAGAGATTGAACCCACAACCTCATGGTTCCTAGTTGGATTTGTTAACCACTGCGCCATGACGGGAACTCCCCAAGAGACCATGCTTCTAGTGTCATTTTTTTCTTTATCATTTTAATAGAAAGTGGACTGTTTATATCAAGTATTATAAAACAGTGATTTTTCTTTTTTGTTAGTTTGTTTTAATTCAAGTACTAGAAAATATTTCTTTAAATACTTAAATGTTTTCTACCCTCCTACGTTCCCCCATGTTAAAAAAATAAAAGGGGGAGTTCCCTACGTGGCTCAGTGGTTAACGAATCCAACTAAGAACCATGAGGTTGCGGGTTCGATCCCTGGCCTCCATCAGTGGGTTAAGGATCCAGCGTTGCCGTGAGCTGTGGTGTAGGTTGCAGACGCGGCTTGGATCCCGCGTTGCTGTGGCTGTGGCGAAGGCCGGCAGCTACAACTCCTGTTAGACCCCTAGCCTGGGAACCTCCATATGCCACAGGTGCGGCTCTAGATAAAGGCAAAAGACAAAAAAAATAAAAAATAAAAGGGATAATATTAGTCTATGGAGTTCCCGTAGTGGCGCAGTGGTTAACGAATCCGACTAGGAACCATGAGGTTGCAGGTTTGATCCCTGACCTTGCTCAGTGGGTTAAGGATCCGGTGTTACTGTAGCCAACGGCTACAGCTCCAATTCGACCCCTAGCCTGGGAACCTCCATATGCCGCGGGTGCAGCCCTAAAATGACAAAAGACAATAAAAAAAAAAAAAGGATAACATTAGTCTAAATTATTATGCCTATAGACCTTACTTATTGATTTTTTTTCATCTATCACAGTGGTCATCTCATAACACCGTTTTTTCTGGCTAGCAGAGGTTTTCATATTCTTAAGCAGTACTGATCATATTTCTCCAAAAGAAGAGTAAAATGTAAATGCACCATCAGAAACTGGATAGATCTGTCCTGGAGAGTAGGATTTTATACCATTGGAGTAGCACTCAATGGCTATGTTAAACAAAGTACTTCATCAGAGAATTATTTCTTGTCAGTGTTGAAGTAATACAAACAGACTTGCTATTGCCTACAGGGCAAGTCATAAGTCAAGGAGTAGTTTGTATTGGGTTATTTTCTGTACCTGGAAACCGTGGTTTGAGTATCTTCACAGAGACAGAAAAAGTAAACCAAATGACTTATTTATTTTCAAAATTTAATAGATTGTAGGTTAAGGGGTTTCCAGAATGTAGAAAGATAAAGTTATTTTCACAGGGAATTAGCCTGCTAACTGTATAATGTATGTTAATGTTTGATAAGATCACAACTTCTAGTAGCTTAAGTGATTAGATACCTAAATCAGTTTTTAAGTAAATTTTGTTAGCTCAGGAGGGTCCTCTCTGCTCATTTTAGCTCTAAATACATATGTTTCTTTACTTTCTAATGTGCGCATAGAAGTGGTTCGCCAAAGTAGGGGAAGATAAATATTCGAATCTCCTTGATGAATAGGAATTATTGGGGATTTCAGATATGAGATGAGCTTGAAATAGGTAAAACATTCAGTGTATTTTTACTTATTAAATTTTCTAAATGTATGAATAGTGGGAGGGGAAGGTGATAAATGCCAGTAATAAAAGGCTTTGTTCAAACCCAGCTTTTAAATTTCCCTTCATTTTTAAACTTTATCTTAGTATGAGTAATATAATTATTTACTTTGAAGACCAAATAATGTTGAATAATGGTATGAAAATACCATTTACATCACTCTAAACAGTCTAGGGGACTGTTTAAATGGTCCTTGCTTTATGTTCCCACGTGGGAAAGAGAAGCATCCTCTTTAGCTTGAGCTTATTGGCATCTGTATAGGACCACATCTGTCGGGACCAGGAAATGGTCAAGAAACCATTTAAAATCCTTGAGGCTGCTGTCAGATTGAACTCTAAAGAATAAAACTATGTTATTCCATAAGATCTTTGATTTTTAAAAAAATGGAAAGGATGTGTGGCTTTTATAACGCTTGTACTTACAGGGGATGGAGTCAGCACATATGAAAATGTTTATGGTGATTTATTTTTTAAAAATATTTTCTGAGCTTCTACACTCACTGTGACATAAAGGGAAAAAGTAGATGTAATAAAATTTTTTAAACAACCATGTACTTTTTATTACTAAAATTGAAGTCTGATTAATATAAATATGTTGGTCAGTTAGATTTAACTGTGTTCTTTTAGAAACATAGAGACTCAAACAAGTGAAGTCAGAAGTTAATGTACCGGAGTTCCCTTCGTGGCTCAGTGGTTAACGAATCCGACTAAGAACCATGAGGTTGCGGGTTCGATCCCTGGTCTTGCTCAGGGGGTTAAGGATTTGGTGTTGCCGTGAGCTGTGGTGTAGGTTGCAGATGCGGCTCGGATCTGGCATTGCTGTGGCGAAGGCCGGCAGCTACAGCTCCTGTTAGACCCCTAGCCTGGGAACCTCCATATGCTGCGGGTGCGGCTCTAGATAAAGGCAAAAAGACCAAAAAAAAAAAGAAAGAAGTTAATGTACTGATTAAAAGCTCCATATACCACATATGAAGGTTGTACTATTTACTGAAAACATAAAAAGTTTTTACTTAATTCATGAAGTGACTAAAGTTGAGTTTGGACAGTCTAGTATTAAGGCTTGGATTCTTCCTGGAGGAGCTGTTTCTGAATGTAAATTTAGATGTTTATGCACCTTTAAAATTCTAAAATATGAAAAAATTAAAATTATGTCTTTTATTGTTTTCAAAATGTAAATCACCATTGCATTTTTAAAAAAAAAAATTGAAATCACATATTTATGGTTAAGCCTGTATTTTTTACTGTTGAAAGACAGTAGAGAACCCTTGTGGATTTGTGGTTGCATGACAGAAATTACCAGAATAGATTGTCCATTGTCATCCTTGATGTCTTAAAATGAGATTGGCGGGATATGGAAGCAGGAAATGTTTGCTTGCAACAGCTGTCCTCCATGCTTTGTGTGAAAATGAAGAGTTATCAGAGAAACATATAAACAACAAGTCAGTTAAAATATAAACTCTCACCATCTACTTTATAAAGTTTGGAGCTGCACATTTTCCTAAGACAAGGAACTTAAGAATCAGGTAAATGCAAAATGGGAATCCTGGGAGGTTTTAAATGAATCCAATCAGAAACTATGATAAAGATTTTACCAAAATAATCAGAAATGGGGTTTTTAGCAGTCAGAATGTTGGCTTTATGTATCAAAGGTGTAAAGACCAGCCAAGTGGCTTCTTGCCCAGGCTGCAGCAAACATAAAGTGTCATTCCAAGCTCCCTGCCCAGGTCAGCTAGAATGGCAATTGTGCTGCTAAAATCTGTATGTATTAGTGCAACTGATACAAGAAGAAATGACTTCAACTGATTCCAAACTCTATAATAATATAGAGTTACCTTTGGAATGTTTTGTACCAAATGTTGTCTGCTGGGTTTTTTATCTGCCCACTTGCGTATTAAATTCAAAAAGTATGTCAGTTAAATGTTCTATAAATGAGTCAGCTGTTGCATTCTGATGAAATCTCAGAAAAATATATGCTTCATTTTTCCACTTCCTTCTTCCTTTTCTGAAAACAAGGCTTTTAATCCCATAGGTTTTATGAGCTTTTTAAAAGCATTTTCTTTTTACAGAAAATGTTTTACTGTTGATTTGTTTTTCCTATTTCTGAGCTTTTTAAAAGCATTTTCTTTTTACAGAAAATGTTTTACTGTTGATTTGTTTTTCCTATTTCTTCAAATCACATTAGCTTACCGATTTGTCTTATATTTGTATCTGAAGAGTGTTAATTATTATAGTATTAATTTAACTTCCCAGAATTATCTCAAAAAATTGCTTTGACAATTTCACAGTACAATTAGTGCTATGAAGTGGGAATATATCTGTCCCTCTAGATCTGCCACTGGTGTATGGGATGATGAAGTACAAGGCATTGTTACTGTAGCCACCTTCTTCATGCTTAGCTTTCAAGTAACCCAGTGAGACAAAACCTAATTTGTTACTTGTTGATTATTTAAATAAAGCCCAAATACAGTGTGTCTGTTAAATACAGTTACAGTCAGGCAGACATTTATTGAGTATATACTGTATATGCCAGGCACTCTGCAAAGTACTTGAGAATTAGCAATAAACAAGTAATCTTATCTTCATGGAACTTACATTCTCACCAGGGAAAGTAAAGCAAACATAATGAATAATTTATGTAGTGCAATGGAAAGTGATATGTATTATAGAAAAGAGTAAAAGAGAAGTCAGCAGTACCTGAAGGAAGATTATATGCACATTGCTGGAGCCAGGCATATTACCAGAGTAATGTCTTTCGAGTATTATGCAGAGCAATGGTGAAGGCGAGACTAGAGCTAGACAGATTTCTAAATCTAAGTAGAACTAGCCTGAAATTTAGTTCTATATTGAGCATTATGCACAGGGCACTCTTATTTACTCTGAAGGAATAGGGCTAACAAAGATGAATCAGACATTGCCTTCTTGTCCTCGAGAACCCGCTGTAAGCTTGTAAGGGAAGACAGCTGTAAACAATTAGCTGAATAACACAAGTGCTAATTAGCCATATATGTATGTGGTTGCTGAAAAGGAAAAGCAGTTAATTCTGACTGGGGGATCTATCTGTCAGGGAAGCAGAAAAAGCATAGCCTGAGCAAATTTTGACGACTGGGATGTTTAATAAAGTACAACAAAGACTTTTTCTCAGAAAGTGGCTTGCAAATGGAAAAGGTTCATGTGACTATTCGGGTGAGTCCAGCCACATACAATGAGTGAAACAAAGGCCACAGCTAACAGAATTTCAAGTCTCTTGGTTGTTCTTCCCAATATCTGTCTCATATGCCTTTAAATGATGTACTTGAAGGGACAAGAATTTTGAAAATGATGAAGCAGAAAGGAACTGAAAATAAGACTAAGGAAAGTAATGATTTAATAAGGAAAAAAAGTAGTAAATATTATTTTTGGGTTATCTGATAAAATAGTGATAGATTCAGAGAGCAACAAAAGAGTTATTAACTGTTAAAATAAGAAGAAGAATGAATGTTTTACTAGATTTAGGGAACACTAACCCTAACATAATTGCAGTTCAGATTAAAGCAGTAGTTTCCCATTGGCTGGTTTCAGATCTAAACCCTGAATCAGGGCTTCAGAGCTGTTGTGCTTGATATGGAATCTCTGCTTTTCGTTAATTCAGTCTGCCTTTGAGTATTTGGGTTTGTAAAGAAATGAACTGTTATTCAGTTCAGTGATTGCAGTATTTGTCTTTTTCTTCTAATGTCATCTGTCTGAAATTAAGAAATGTGCTCATTCCAAAATATATTTTACTACATTTCTTGGTTCTGTGAAATAAAGCAGAACAACTGATGTTCATTTTCCTAGGAATCACTATGGTAAAGCTTAGTTTAGTAACAGTTGTTATGTTCACACTAAACATTTATATTTTACAAAAGCTGCCGCTATCTCTTCATTGAATATTAGAAGTTGAATATGTGGGAGTTCCCATCGTGACTCAGCAGGTTAAAAACCCAACTAGTGTCCATGAGGATGCAGGTTCGATCTCTGGCCTCGCTCAGTGGGTTAAGGATTCAACGTTGCCATGAGCTGTGGTGTTAGGTTGCAGATGAGCCTCAGATCCTGAGTTGTTGTAGCTATGGCATAGGCAGGCCAGCAGCTGCAGCTCCAATACCGCTAGTCTGGGAACTTCCATATGCCGCAGGTGTGGCCCTAACAAGAAAAAAAAGGGGGGGGTGTTGAACATGTGAAACAAAGGCTGTGGCTAAAAGTATCTGCCAGAAGAGTTTTTAATACAAAGAAATCAAAATGGATTACATAACTGTTATTTTAAATCTGTGCTCCAAGTATAGATCTCCTTCTCTCTGTCTCTCTCCTTTTTTTTTTTTTCTTTGGCTGCACCCAGGGCATTTGGAAGTTCCCAGACCATAGATCTCTCTTGGTTTAATCTTCTAAAGATTCATAAATGGATAAATTAAAAAAAAAAGACTTTAGGGTTTTTTTTCCCTTAACATAGCTTTTTGCTCTATTTCATGTTGTATATTTGTATATCATTTTGTCTACTATCAATGATACATACATTCTCTTTTTACTAAAGCATATCAAAAATCATTTTAGCGTGTTAGCATGAGTGTTCAACTATTATAGTAAAAGAAAAAGAACCCTGCTAGAGCCTTGCTTTAAAATTATGTAAGTACTATTAATATTGCCTTAATGATTACCAGAAACTTGTTTTACTCATCCAACTATTATGGTTTCATTTGAATTTTGTCTTTTTTTTTTTTGTCTTTTTGCCTTTTCTAGGGCCACACCCGCGGCATATGGAGGTTCCCAGGCTAGGGGTCCAACAATAGCTGTAGCTGCTGGCCTTCACCATAGCCATAGCAACGTGGGATCTAAGCCGCTTCTGCAACCTACACCACAGCTCACGGCAACGCCAGATCCTTAACCAACTGAGCAAGGCCAGGGATTGAACCCCCAACCTCATGGTTCCTAGTCAGATTCGTTAACCACCAAGCCACAACCGGAACTCCTCATTTGAATTTTGTCTTAATGTGAATAAAAGAAAATAAAAGATTCTCATTGTCATTGATCTTTTCATATTACTCTTCAGTTCACCAGCTTAAAAAGTACCTTACAGGTGTTTTTCCTATTAAGAAAAATAACAGATTTGGGGCTTTTGTTTTTCCTTTTGTTTCTTACTGTGGAAAATATGTAAAGTACAGAGATTTATTCTTCTGTGATAAGCAGAGCACCTCACTTTGCATTATCAGGGCCTATATTGCCTAAGTTTGGTCACTGATCTTTGGAGCCATAAAAAAAAAGAGTTGAGGGAAAGTGACAGAGATAAAGAAGTAATTAAAAAAATAAGCCTTGGGAGTTTCCATTGTGGCATAGCAGAAACAAATCTGACTAGTATCCATGAGGTTGCAGGTTCGATCCTTCGCCTCGCTCAGTGGGTTAAGGACCTGGCTTTGCTGTGGCTGTGGTGTAGTTCGGCAGCTCCAACTCCATTTCAACTCCTGGCCTGGGAACTCCCATAGGCAGCAGGTGCGGCCCTAAAAAACAAAAAATAAATAAACCTTTTAAGAAAGAATTCAAATGTGTTTAGGTTTAAAAGGGGAGGAAGGTACAATGCAAATACCACTCACTGGATTGAGGGTCAAGATAGCTGGTTTCCAGGCCTGGCTCTCCAGTGAATGAGTGAGTCACTGTAGATAAGTGACCTCACTGTCTCCTAATCTGTAGAGTGAGGGGATCTGACTAGATTGGGGTCAGCTAGTATGTTAGGCTTTGCAGGCCATATGGCCTCTGTCAGAACTATCCAACTCTGGGGTAAGTGAACATTTTAAACAAACAGACATGGCTATGTTCCAGGAAAATTTTATTTACAAAAATAGGTGGTAGACAGATTTCATCCACAGGCAGTAGTTTGCTGATCTCTATCTAGACTAGATATCTGGCCTTTAAAACTTTTATATGTGCATTCTGTGATATTGCTTTATGATCAACATCACATACGTGAAAAGGATTGCTGTTCTGTTATTTTCTATGCTATCTCAGCCAGGGGTCAGCCAGGAGACAGATACTACACTGGTATTTTAACAGAAAATTTGATATATAAAGAATTGCTAACTAGGTTTTAAAGAACTGAAAAGGAAAAATGAGCACTAAGAGGAGTTCCTGTGTGACTCAGTGGGTTAAGAATCTAGCATTGTCACTTCAGTGGCTTAGGTTGCTACTGTGGTAAGGGTTCGATCCCTGGCCCAGGAACTTCTGCATGCCATGGGTGCAGCCAAAAAAAAAGAACACTGAGATATCATGAACTTTGCAACTTCAGGAAGCAGCTGCCATCTCTGAGCCTTTGGGGCAAGAAGAGGTTGGGCTGATTAAACCTTAGAAGCTGGGGGTTCCCATCATGGTGCACCGGAAACGAATCTGACCAGGACCATGAGGACGCAGGTTCCATCCCTGGCCTCGCTCTGTGGGTTAAGGATCCGGCTTTGTTGTGAGCTGTGATGTAGGTCGCAGATGCGGCTCGGATCCCACATTGCTGTGGCTGTGGTGTAGGCTGGCGGCTACAGCTCCGATTCAACCCCTAGCCTGGGAACCTCCATATGCCGAGGGTGCAGCCCTAAAAAAGCAAAAAAAAAAAAAAAAAAATTTATAGAAGCCTGGAGGAAAGGCTCCCCAAAGCTGAAACTCAAATCTCTGGGAAGGGACCCTGCTGAGCTGATGCTAATTTATCTGAGCTCTAGGGAGGGATCTGTGGGGGCAGGACTTGCGGGGGGGTGGGGAGGGGCACTGCCCCTCCCTTTTTGGGTAGCTGTGCACATTAGGATGAAGAACCAAACAAACTAGACTTTGGTTAAAATAGTAGTCTTTGTATGAAACATAAAGAAGTAGTTAACAGAATCAGATTAGAACCAGTGAGGATGGTGTCATTGTCCCCAGTATTTTTATTTATTTATTTTTAATATTCCCCATGCCCATGACATGCAGAAGTTCCAGAGCCAGGGATCAAACCTGTGCCACAGCAGTTACAATTCCAAATCCTTATTCTGCTGTACCATCAGGGAATCCCCCCAGAATTTTTAAGAGATTAGGTAGTTACCCATTCTGGATAGTTTTAATTTTAGAATGCAGAAATCAAGACTGTCTTTTATTCTTCGGATGCTCTTTTCCTCCCTCTGGAATATAATGTGGCATTTAGCTTCCGTTTCTTGGTTCAAGTTCCCAGGACTAGCTTTGAAAGACTTTTTATTTCTTTAGAGAAACTATATGTATAATTTGGATAAATTCCTTCTGTGTGGATTTCCACTAGGTCCAGGTAATTAGGACAATTGCAGGAATTGAAGGGTGGGGAGAATATATGTCTTTTGCACTTGTTCTCTCATTTTTTTCCTCTCTTCCTCTCCCTCTCTTCTTTCTTTGCCATCTTTTTTTTTCAGCTCATGGAGCACTTTGTAACTTTCTTTGTGCCATTTATCACCCACTTTATGTTGCTGTTTGTGTCTTACTTGATTGGGGATATGGACAGTGCTTCACTGGAGCTCAGCAGCCAAGAGTGATCTGTTTACTTCCTCTCACCCACTCTAGTCGCAGAGATAGGGTGGCACTTAAGCCAACAAGGGCACCAAGAACAGAGCCCAGCACATAGGAGACTCTCAGTAAATAATTGTTAAGGAATTACTAAACTAACCCCCAGCACAGTGTCTTCTGTAGTTGAATTAACGTTTTAATTAATCATTTGTAAGCTCTAAATAACTATTTCCTGACAGAAGTGTTTGTCGTTGTTGTTGTTGGTAAAAACTTTGTCTTCAGCATTTCCTGATTCCTGATTTCTCCACTTTTTGATTCACTGTGAGTGGACCCAGGAGTTCTCAGTATATAGCAGTGCCAGTACCCATTTGCCATCTGTTGCCATGCTCTCTCTTGTGCCTAGGTTAGGGGTTAAAGGACTGATAGACGCAGTGGGAAGCCAGTATTACTAGATTATCTTCAGAGAGCAACAAAATGTTTTTTTGAAATTCATGGACATTGGCAGTTCCCAAAATGCTATCTGGCAATTCTGTCTCCATTGACCCAGGTACCCACCTTTCCATTATATACACAAATATACACACATGTGAAAGTTGTTTTCAAAGTGTTTCTGTATTTCATTCTTTACTCTGAAGAGAAAATGTTGAAAAATAGGATCTGATGGGCTTTTTTTTATGGCTTAATATAATTTGGAATAGATTTCTCCTCTGATGTTGTTTATACACATAGGACTTGTGACCCAAAAGAAGCAAAAACTAATAATCGTTTTTGTCAAATACTAATGTGTTTGCCAACTTGTTGCTAGTATTCTCCGTAAGCTCAGGCATTTAATAGTGATGAAGGAGCTGCAGACAACTCTTGACTGTTTCCCCAGCACATGTTCCAGACACTGATGAGAACTTTGAGTTGAGCAAACTCTTGGTAAATGTATCTGCTCTGATTCCAAAGTTTAGAGATACAGCCTAACTGAAGGTTTTCTAAAATTATATATTCTGACTAAACTTTTCTGTCTTATCAGCCACAAGCTCTGCCCACTTGGAGGACCTCGCTTACCTGGATGAGCAGAGACATACACCTTTGAGAACTTCTCTTCGAATGCCAAGACAGAGCATAGTTGGTGCTCGCACACAACAGGATTTAAGAGGTTAGAACCACAGGAGGGCTTTGCATGGGGATTACCAGGAGAAAATGGAAGTGGGCAGCAGGCAAAAAGTTCTTTTGTTTCTGGGAGTTCCCATTGTCACCCAGCAAGTTTAATGACCCGACATCATCTCTGGGGATGCAGGTTCGATCCCTGACCCGGCTTAGTGGGCCAAGAATCCAGTATTGCCACAAGCTCAAATTCTGTTACTTTGGTTGCAGTGTAAGCCTCAGCTGCAGCTCCAATTGGACCCCTAGCCTGGGAACTTCCGTGCTGCAGGTGTGGCTGTAAAAAAAGAAAGAAAAGTTTCTTTGTTTCCAATTTCCACACTTATTTAAGCCTCCTTTAAGAAGTAAGCATGTGACCACATCATTTCTGCTGAATCTAGACAGAAAGGTAAACATAAAGAACGATAGAAGCAATGGGAAGCCAATAATACTAGGTTATCTTCAGAGAGCAACCATAGAAAGGTGATATAGTTACCAACAGTTGGAAGCATTGATTCCTTGAAATTCTGAAAGAAAAAGAGGGCTGGTGTTGATGGGGAAATAACTTGGATTTTAGAGGTAATTGTTGACAAATTTCAGCCCTCACTATATTGCAAGTGAACTTGGCGCAGATTATGTGTTTCACTAGAGAATTTATTTCTTTTACATTCTAGTGGCCATATCTGGAGACATACAGTACTCTTATTGTCTTAAAATTTGAGTGCTTCCAGTCTTGTCCTGGCAGCATCTAAACAACTTATCCTTTTCCCACTCAGGCACCTGTTTTCTTCACACTCTTTTTGCATGGTACATTTTTCTGCAATCAGGAACCTGATCTTTTTGAAGACTTTCATTTTGGTATAGCCACAGTCTGGTTGAGAAGCCTGTTATTGGTATCTCTGCATGTGCCTCTTGTTTGCTTAAATGAGCGCAGCTATCTGTAATGGTCTTGACAGATGGTCTTGCTTTCTCTAGTATCTAGTAATCCATGGCGCTACTACATCAGGTGCATTTTTTAGTTTAGTTTATAGATTATTTTCAGATTTGCTTTGCTCCTCACCCCTTGTCCTTTGCCCTACTCTGATCTGTGTAGTGTTAGTTGCATAACTCACACAGGAAGGGACTCATCTTTGCCTCCTGTCCATTCTGGAATACATTATGCCGACAGTTTTCCAGTGATGGCTGTGCAGCTAGGAGCATGAAGTAATTAGCTGTATCACTAGAATTACCATACCTCGCATCAACAATGGTGATTTGATGGCCTTAGTCACGGTTTAGTTCCCAATCCTGTCCATCCTGCTTGCAGTTTCTTCAGTTAGCCACATGTTAGTTGCTTATTCCAGAAAGTTGAATTATGGCAGTTATTACTTTAGTGCTGGTAGATTGATTATATCCAAAGCATGAGTAAATTTAGTCAAAGACCAAATAAATTATCTCTGCCAAGACCAGAATGCATAGCCATAATAAAGAAGCTTGGGTACAACTTATGATCTATATAGACCTTTGGATTTGGTTGAAAATCTACCCCATTGACCTCTCCTTATATCACATTATTGAAAAACCTACTGATGTTGTTGATTTTATTTTCTGATATACTAGTCATTGAATAATAGATTTTGTAGTACATCAAAAGCGAAATTAATGACAGAGTTCAGCTGTGTGATTTTGAGACCTCCCCCCACTGAATTCTGTTGATACTTGATGGCACATAGCTGCTTTTAGTATCTAAAGATTTAGTAAAGTCATTGACAATTACTTTCTGGTCAGCTTGATGTTTATACACAGATTATCAGCTGTGTCTAGAATACAGTAAAAGTCTTTTCCATTTCATTGAGCCTCAGCCTAAACATTCATTAAAACCAAAGGGCATCCAAAGATTTTCCCCAAAGCCTGTCTGAATCTTTAGGAAGCTCTCCACCTGAATAATGCATTCCCAGCAAAACTAATTTCATATCCCTTGCAGATAGCATTTCAGCTTGTTTATATTAATACCTAAAGATGGTGTTTGTCCCTTGATAAAGCTGCTATGATATTAGTGTTTAAGTTCCTTAAAGTCGTCTTTTCTTTTAAGAGCTGTTCTTTTAGCAGTCTAAGTGGTTGGAACATGACAAACAGTTGAGTGCATTAATCTGTAAGAGACTGGGTGTTTACTAGGTAGGATCTTGTCTTCTAAAATTAGCATACATTATTTAGAACTTTGAAGCTCTAGACAATAATGTTCCTTCAAAAAATAGCATGATTTTGCTATTGATTACTATTTACAAAGGAACTATGTAGCTTGCATGTGACTTAAAAGACATTAACAAGAAAGGAAAGCAACCTTAGACTTTCCCTGTGTTTCTGTAGACCTGTTTGGCAAACCTCTATAATTGGTGATTATTATATCTAAAACGTTACACTTTCTTATAGAAACAATCATACTGTTTTCCTGGCGTAATTTTTTTTTAAACATTGTGTTTTCTAATTTTATTTTTTTTAAACATACAAATTACAGTCATATTTCAGTTTTATATCTTTCCCTATCTCTTGTTATGATTGAGGTAAAACAACTTTACCCCCCAAAAGTAATAAAGTAACTTAAAATCTTTTTTAGTATACATTAAGATATATCTTTCCATATTAGAGATATAGCTTTCTATATTGTAAAATATAACTCAAGCAAATCCTATGAAATAGTTTTTAAATCACAGTTCTGGTTTTAAATGACTCTGGATGTTCAAAGAAGGTAGTTAATGGTCATGGACACTGTAGTGTATCCAATGAGAACTGAATATACTGACTGAATTGAAGTATCAAATTAAAATCCCTTGAATATATTAGAGGTGGCAAGCATTTATTGGGTACTCACACAGCAGCGGTTCTCAAACTTTTGGTCCCAGGACCTGTTTACACACTTAAAAAATTATTGAGGACCCTAAAAACCTGTGTTTGTGTGACTTATATTAATTGATATTTACCATATTAGAAATTAAAACTGAGAAAATGTTAACATACCTGTTCATTTTTTTTTTTAAGTATTAGACCCATTATGTGTTAACATCATGTAGACTCTGGAAAATTATACCCTACCCTTGTGTGAGAACGAGAGTTGAAAAAGACAAAGAACCTCTTAATATTATAAAAAAAAAAAATAGCTTGGACTTTGTGGACGGACCCCGAAAGTGTCTTAAATGCCACGAGTCAGTCCTAAGATCACTCTTTAAGAACAACTGGTTCAGGAGTTCCCTTCGTGGCTCAGTGGTTAATGAATCCGACTAGGAACCATGAGGTTGCGGGTTCGATCCCTGGCCTTGCTCAGTGGGTTAAGGATCTGGCATTGCCGTGAGCTGTGGTGTAGGTTGCAGACGCGGCTCGGATCCCGCGTTGCTGTGGCTGTGGCGAAGGCCGGCAGCTACAGCTCCTGTTAGACCCCTAGCCTGGGAACCTCTATATGCCGCAGGTGCGACCCTAGATAAAACAAAAAGACAAAGAAAAAAAAAAGAACAGCTAGTTCAGAAGATACCATTATAATTGAAATAAGTTTTATACGTTTAAGGACATACAGTCTGTTACGGAAGTGTGCAAAGTGTAGTTTGAGAATTGGTTAGATGTTATTCATGAATATGATTTAATAGTATGGGCACAGTTCATTTAACAACAACCTTAATAGTAACTCTAATTGTTTAATCAAAATGGTAGCCTTTGACTGCTAAAGCAGAAGTTGCAGGAGTAATGTTCTGTTAGCTACAACTTGGATCTTCAAGTTGGGTATTAACATTAACATTTGCTTAGTTAATAAAAAGTGTTTTTCTTTTTTTTCTTTTTCATTTTTTTTTTTTTTACTTTTCAAGACAGCTGTTTTGAACAACTGTTCCACCAAAATTGACATTTCCAGAGACATAGCCCAACAATGGGGAGGTCACATAAGTGCATTGTCCAGGATCTGATTGCAGCAAATTAGTAGATCCTAGTTGTCAGCCTTCCAAGAGCTTGAGCTCTGATAACAAAACAGTTACAGAGGATTGTGTCCTAGTACAGAGTACGTAGCTGGCTAACCTACAAATGCCTTCAAGTCCCAAAGCCTAATGTCCTTGACAGATATTAATTTGAAACCTTCAAGTTTTTAAAATTATTTGGTGGTCTGTTTTTTAAATTTAATCACCATTACGTTCATGTGGAGTCATGCTAAGCATTATCCACCTGAAACCTCTTGCTCTTTCTGGCCATCTTAGTGAAATCTCTTTTGACACAGAAAGATAGAAACTAAGTTTGCTATCCAGTAAAAGGAAAGAAGAGGATGTTGGTTTTTGTAGATAAATGTTATAAATCTTGTGACAATATACAGATGGAACCAGGGAGAATTAAAACACACAAAACAAATCATAGCGTAATGACTTCAAATAGTAGCTACTTGGGATAAATTTACAACAAATTATTAATAATAAGACCCTAGAACCTGTCTGATGTTAAATCATAATCACACAGTTCAGCTTGAAGAGATTATACATTCCTAATTCAAATTTCTCAACATACGTTTGTTTTCTTAGGACTTTACTAAATCTCATTACATAAATGGTCATTCACGGGCCTTGGGTTTAGTTAATAGCTGCTTTAATAGATACTAAGTTGGGGGGACATATGTACAGATGATAGTCTGACTCATTGACAGAACTGATGTGAAATTGATCCTGCCACAGTTAACTTGGCTTTGTCAAAGCAAAGAATTGAATTTTTATCAAATAAAAGCAATACTTCATGCCATTTGTGAGTCCCCTATTTTACCAAAACAATGAGTCCTTTCTGAAGATGACTAAGATGTATGTCATGAAGCTGATACTCTTGCATTAGCCCACTGAGTCACTCTCCCTGAGGTTGCTTAGTCATCATCTGATCATTGCCAGGCTAGTTTTCACATTTACAAGGGAATATTTCCATCAGTCTTTTCTATCTCACTGTTCATTGTTTTATTTTTACAAAATTAAATTTCTTTCTTTTTAGGTAAATCCAAAATCCAGAGAAAAAAGTTGCATATACATAACGGCCTATATATAAATATTAGGATAGGGGTTCCTGTTGTGGCTCAGCAGAAACGAATCTGACTAGTATCTATGAGGACTCGGGTTCAATCCCTGGCCTCGCTCAGTCAGTTAAGGATCTGGCGTTGCCATGAGCTGTAGTGTAGGTTGCAGGTGTAACTCGGATCTGCTATCGCTGTGGCTGTGACTGTGTTGTAAGCCAGCAGCTACAGCTCCAATTAGACCCCTAGCCTGGGAACCTCCATATGCCGTGCCATGCATGCAGCCCTGAAAAGACAAATCAGTCAGTCAATATTAGGGTAGATTGTAAGCTTTAGTTGTGTAAGGTGATCCTCTCACCCCCAGCTAGCTCTTATGCAAAGGACCCTAAAATTTGAAAATGCGGTAATCAAGCTGGATGTCTTTGAATGTCTGCTAGAAACTGATTTATGCCTTTTGGAGTAGTCTAATTTTTTAAAGTAGATTACTACTTGTTAAAGCATCTCCAAATAGGTGCACAGATCTGTTTTCTAAATAAACCAGCCTTAGTTGGCGAATTCCATCTTAAAGCTTGAAAACCCAAACAGTGTCTAACTGATATACAACAGAGTTCCCCCATAAGACCTGAAAGGAAGAAATAATCTTTGGAAAACAGAAGAGCCTATAAACCACATAATCTTCTAATAGACACATATTACCTCTTGCATGAAATAACACACTACTACAAGAAAGGCTGGGGAGAAATGTGAAAAATTCTAATCATGACATCTAATTCTATAAGAATAAATCACTGAAAATATTTTTAAATGCCGTAAGTGCAATAGAGAAAACAGTTTTGATGCTTTGATCTAAATTAGACTTAAAGAATAAGCTTTCTAATTAAATCTATCATTATTTTCTCCAAAAGTGACTAAATCTTATTAAGGTAACCATAATGCCAGTACATTTACTTAGGTAACACTTTGTAAAACATTTTTGATTGAGTAAAATGATCTAAGTGCTCTAATTGTATAGTATGTAATAAAAGATTTTTTTATGGAATAACTTCCCCAGATACTAATAAAATACAGAACTGGAGACTTTTCTTTGTAGGGCCATAGCTATTTCATCACTGAGCTTTCATTTAAAGATGTTTAACCTTAAATTTCAAGTAATTAGCTAGTTTTGATTCTGCAATAAAAATCTCACCTTCAGGACCAACAATCTAATAACATAAAACTGTGTTGACATAGTTATATAATTCTTTTATCAGATGTTTCACATTTTAAAAGCTTTACTGTTTCGTGTTTTCCCTACATTTGGAGGTATTAAATGTGAGAAAGCATAAAAAGTGGCAACATTTGGGAGAGTTGGGTTTTCCTCTTTCTTCTACTGTTTTTCAGAGATCATTGTTCCCTTTCTGAAAAGTCCACTCAGCACTGACTCCAGAGTTTTCCTGTAAGATCAGTGTCAAAAGGCTGAAATTTAATCTACAAGTTATTCAGAGTCGAAGTGTTATTTTCCAGAGTAAAATAAGCCTTTCCCCTTTTTTATCCCCACATTAAAAAAAAGTAGACTTCTTAAAACACTAAGACAGATGCTGAGAGTGTGACACTTTTAAACAGATTAAAAAAATGATAGCTTACATTTATAGGAGTTCCTATTCTTTGTAGACACCATGCTAAGAACTTTAAACATGTTATTTAATCCTCACAACTCTTTGATGCAAGTGGTTGTAGTAAGGAAACTGGGATTTAGCGAGGTTAAATAACTTGCTTTGTTACATGTCTAGTAATTGGCAGTGCAAGGATTCATTTCATATCTGGCAGAGTCTGGAGCCTGTGCTCTTCACCACCATGCTGTACTGTGTCATAGGCAATGTGATATAAAAAGCTTTAAGTAATAATAGCAATACAATGGCTTATTGTAGATAGTTCAATACACTGGGGTGTTAGGAATGGGAAACAGTTGCATATAAATACTAATTGCCAGATGGTGGTTGCCAGGCCTGCAGGGAGTGGAAAATGAGGAGTTTTTGTTCAGAGCATATAAAGTTTGAGTCACGCAAGATGAAAAAGTTCTAGAGATCTGCTGTACAACATTGTACTTACTGTTAATGAAATTACCATCAAATGTCTTCTTTAATGAAATGTCTATTCAGATATTTTGTCCACTTTTTTTGTCCACTTTTTCATTGAGTGGTTTCTTATTAATGAGTTTTGAGGGTTTGTTATATGGGTTGGTCACAAGTCCTTTATCAGATATGTGCTTTGCAAGTATTTACTCCCAGTTTATGGCTTATCTTTTCATTCTTTTAGCAGCATCTTTTGAAGAACAGAAGTTTTTAGAAGTCCAATTTATGAAATTTTGTTTTTGATGGATTGTTCTTCTGGTGTTGTATCTAAGATTTCTTTGACAAACCAAGTCACAAATATTTTCCTCTAGATGTTTTACAGTTTCAGGTTTTATATTTAGATCTGATTGATTTTGAGTTAATTTTTATATATGGTGCAGTACATGTTATATGTCAAAGTTTTGGGTTTGTTTTTGTTTTTTTTTTTGGCATGTAGGTACCCAATTTTTCCAACACCATGTGCTGCAAAGACTATTCTTCCTTCACTAAATTTCTTTTGTACCTATGCAGTGTCGAAAATCAGCCATCCAGAAGTTTCCTGGAGGCACAGCAGGTTAAGGATTCAGCGTTGTCACTGCTGTGGCATGGGTTCAGTCTCTGGTCCAGAAACTTGCACGTGCCACAGGCACGGTCGAAAAGGAAAAAAAAAAAAAATAGGCATATATATATATATATATATATATATATATATATATATATATCTGTTTCTAGACCACTTCTTTTTTTTTTTTTTTGTCTTTTTGCCTTATCTAGAGCCGCACCCGTGGCATATGGAGGTTCACAGGCTAGGGGTCTAACAGGAGCTGTAGCTGCCGGCCTTCGCCACAGCCACAGTAACGCGGGATCTGAGCCGCGTCTGCAACCTACACCACAGCTCATGGCAACGCCGGATCCTTAACCCACTGAGCAAGCCCAGGGATCGAACCTGCAACCTCATCGTTCCTAGTCGGATTCGTTAACCACTGAGCCATGACGGGAACTCCTCTGGACCACTTCTGTTCCATTCATCTGTTTGTCTATCTTGATGCTAACACCACACCTTCTTGCTTGCTGAGGCTTTTTAATAAAGCTTAAAACCGGGTATTGTTACCCTTCCAGTGTTGTTCTTTTTCAGAGTTGTTTTCGCTGTCCTACATTCTTTGTATTTCTGGAATTTCTACCCAAAATGCCTGCTGGAATTTTGATGGGGATTGTCTGGGATCTGAAGATGAATTTGGGGGAAATTGACCTCTTATCAATGTTGAATCTTCCAATTCATGAAGATACTGTATCTCTCCATTCATTTAGCCCTTAACTTCTCTCAGCAATGTTTTGTAGCTGTACATATGTTTAAAATATTTTGTCATATTTATCCTTCAATATTTCATATTTCTTATGTTTTTATGTAGTGTTGCTTTTTATTTTGATTTCTCATTGTTCATTGCTAGTTTATAGAAGTACAGTTGATTTTTGTATATTGCTTTGTATCTGGAAACCTTGCTAAACTCACTTATTATTTCTAAGGGCTTTTTTTAATAGATTCCATAGAATTTTCTACATAGATAATCATATTGTCTTCAAATATAGTTTTACTGCTTTTTTCTTGTATTCTGCTCTAACTAGAATTAGTACAAGGTTGATTAGATGCAAAATGAGCAGAAATCCTTATCTTATTCTGATCTTTGAGAGAAAGCATTCGGTTTTTCACCATGAGATATATTAGAGATAGGTTTGCAGTTGATGTTCTTTATCAGGTTGAGGTTGTTCCCCTACTGTTTTTAGTTTGCTCAGAGTTGTTTGTTTTTAATCAGGAGTTCAAGTTGGCTTTTGTCAGTTGTTTTTTCTGTATCTGTGGAGTAATCATATGGTTTTCATTTTTACTTTGTTAATATGGTGAATTACATTGACTTTCAAACATTAAGTCACTGGTTTTAATACCAATGTAATGAGAAAATATTCCCTCCTCTTCAATTTTATAAAAAAAATTGTGTAAAATAAATATTATTTCTTCCTTATTTGGTTGGTGGAATTTGCTCGTGAAACCATCAGATTCTGGAGTTTTCATTACGGGGAGTTTTCAATTATTTTAGTAAATACGGGCTATTCAGGTTATATATTTCTTTTTTAGTGGGCTTTGTTAATCTGTGTCTTTCAAGAAATTTGTCAATTTCAGGGAGTTCCCTTCATGGCTCAGCAGTTAAGGAACCTGGCTTGGATCCATGAGGATGCAGGTTTGATCCCTGACTTCTCTCAGTGGGTTGAGGATCGGATACAGTGTTGCTGTGAGCTGTGTTGTAGGTCCCAGATGAGGTTCGGATGCCGCACTTCTGTGGCTGTGGTGTAGGCTGGCAGATGTAGCTTAGATTCGACTCCTAGACTGGGAACTTCCATATGCCACAGTGGCCCTAAAAAGCAAAAAAAGAAAGAAAGAAAGGAAGGAAGGAGGGGAAGGAAGGAAGGAAGGGAAGGAAGGAAGAAAAAAGAAAAGAAAAAAAAAGAAATTTGTCTATTTCAGAGTTCCTGTTTTGGTTCAGCAGGTCCAACTAGTATCCATGAGGATGCAGATTCAATCCCTGGCCTTGCTCAGTGGGTTAAGGATCTGGCATTGCCATGATCTGTGGTGTAGGTCACAGACAAGACTTGGATCTTGCATTGCTATGGCTGTGGCATAGGCCAGCAGCTGCAGCACCGACTGGACCTCTAGCCTGGGAACTTCCATATGCTGTAGGTGTGGCCATAAAAAGCAAAAAGAAAAAAAAAAGGTTTTGGAATGGATGAGCAATGACATTCTGCTGTATAAGCCCAGAGGACTATATCTGATCACTTGTGGAACATGATTGAGGATATGTGAAAAAACGAATAGATACAGATATTTAGGTCACTTTGCTGTACCGCAGAAATTGACAGAACATTGTAAATCAAATATAATTAAAAAATTTTGTAAAGGAAAAAGAAAAATGTGTCTATTTTATCTAACCTGTTGAATTTATTAATGTGAAGTTGTTCACGGTTTCCTCTTACCCTTTTAATCTGTAATTACGTTATCACACCTTTTTTTAAAGTTTCTGGTCATTTCGCTTTTTTATATTTGTCAAGAGGAGTTGCTGTCTTTACTTTTTTTGGCTGACCTGAATCATGTGGAAGTTCCTAGGCCAGAGATCGAACTGGCACCACAGTTGCTTTCTGTACCACAGCCAGATCCTTAACCCACTGTACCACAAGGGAACTTCCTTATCACTCATACTTGATTCTGTTGTCATTGATATTTTATGCCTTTTCTCTTTTTTTCCTGGTTAGTAGACTTAGAGGCGTATCAGTTTTACTGTGCTTACTAAATCTTTTATTTTCATTAGTTTTTTTACTACTGTTTTCCTGATTACTATTTTATTTATTTCCACTTTGATTTTTATTGTTTCCTTTCTTCTGCTTGCTTTGAGCCTTTTTTTTTTTTTCAAAATTTGCAGAGTTAAAAGATGAGATCATTGACATAGACCTTCCTTCTATTCCATAGAGGCATATTAAAGCTCTAAATTTCCCTATTAAATATTGTTTAGCTGCATTTCACAGATTTTGTATTTTCATTCTCATTCAGTTCAAAATACTAATTTGCTTTTCGATTTCTTCTTCACCACATGGATTATCTCTGGGGAATTTCCGTATATATTTCTACTATTGATTCCTAATTTTAAGTCTATGATAGTTGAAGAGTATACTTGGAACAGCACGAATTCTTTTAAATTTATTCAGAATTTTTATGAGTCAAATGTGATATCCCTTGATAAATTTTTCAAGGACTTCACAATACTTGTGTTGGGGATGCCTCCAAATTCACTGAGTCACTAGAAAGACTCATCGTACTTACTCAGCATATAGTCATTCCCATAGCTATGCTTTGTACTGTCAAAGGATACAAAACAAAATCAGCAAAGGGAAGAGGTACATGAGCCAAAGTCCAGAGAAAACCAGTCACAAGCTTCCAAGTGTTCTCTCTCAGTGAAGAGTCACAGCATGCACTTAATTCCTCAGGCAGTGAGTTGTGACATGTGTGAAACGTTGTCTAGTAGAAAACATCATTAGAGATTCAATACCCAGTATTTTTACTGGGTTTTGGTCACCTAGACCTCCTTGCCTAAAACATACCAAAATTCGAGATTCCCAGAAGAAAAGCAAGTTTTCAGCATAAACATGTTGTTTGTACAAACAAGTCAGGCACAGTGAGCCATTCCTTTTCGTTCTGGGAATTGTGGGAATCTTCTTGAAATCCACATTCCAAAACTTCCGGTCAGGGCCAACCTTGCAAGCAAGCTTCCTGAGGATAGTAGTCTTGGGTAAATTATGTCAACTCTTTTCTGCACAATAGTATATTTCCATTTATTTCCTCCCAGCCCTTATTTTATTGTTAGGAGACATTTTACTTATCTGAATGTTATAAACCCTAACATGTATGGTTACACCATTACTTTTGAAAGATATTTTTACTGGATAAAGTATTGTAGGTTGACCTGTTTTTTCTTTCCATAATTTAAAGCTTCAGATCTATTGCCCTCTCATTTGCATTGTTTTTGACGAGAAATCTGCTGTCATCCTTATCTTTGTTCCTTTGTGCTTAAGGTGTCTTTATATTCTCTGGATGCTTTTAAGGTTTTCTCTTTATTACCAGTTTTAAGCAATTTGATTATGATGCTTCTTGTGTCATTTTTTTTCATATTTCTTGAATTTGGGGCTAGTTGAGTTGCCTGGATCAGTGAGTTTATAGATTTTGTCAGATTTGAAAATTTCATAGCCATTATTTCTTTAAATAAATTTGTTGTCACCTATTTTCAAGGACTCCAGTTGCACCTGTATCTGGCCATTTGGAGATGGCCCAAAGTTCACTGATGCTCTTTTTATTAAACATTATTTTTAGGAAGTTACCATTGTGACTCAGTGATAACAAACCTGACTATATCCATGAGGACATGGGTTCGATCCTGGCCTTGCTCAGTGGATTAAGGATCTGGTATTGCTGTGAGCTGTGGTGTAGGTCACAGATACAGCTTGGATCCAGCATTTCTGTGGCCTTGGTATGGGCTGGCAGCTACAGCTCTGATTTGACCCCTGCTTTGGAAACTTTCATATGCCACAAGTGTGGCTCTAAAAAAAAAGGGGTGGGGACAGTAAATAATTTTTATTTTTATCTTTTTTCTCTGTGTAATTTTGCATAGTTTTCATTACTATGTCTTCAAGGTTACTTTTCTTTTGAAATAGCAAATTTGTCACTAATCCATCTAGTGTGTTTTTCAATTTTGATTTTTTTTTTCTGAAAGTAAAATTTGAGTCTTTTATATCTTCCACGCCCCTATCTTTTCAACATATAGAATATAGTTATAATTATAGTTTTAATAGTTTTTCTCTGCTAATTCTAACAACTGTGTCAGTTCTGAGTCAGTTTTAGCTCATTAGTTTTTCTCCTAATTATGGTTTACATTTTCCTGCTTCTTTGCATGCCTGATAATCTTCATCTGGATGCCAGACAGTGTGAATTTTACTGTACTGGGTTTTGGATATTTTTGCATTCTTACAAATGTTCATTTTTTTTCTGGAATGTGACTTAGTTATTTGGAAACAGCATAATCAGTTTGGGGTCTTGCCTTTAAGATCTGTCAGGTAGAACCAGAACAATATTTATAGGTCTCTTTATTCTCTACTACAGAGACAAGTTCTTCCTGGATTTAATCCAGTGTCCTATAAGTTGTGAGGTCTTCCATTTTGGTTGATAGGAACAGGTGCTGCTCCTGACCCTGTGTAAGCGCAGGCACTCTTCTCTCCCATTCTCATACTCATGCCATCTCATACTCTGCTGATTACTCAAGGTGTACTCTCCACAGATCTGCAGAATCACTTCTCTACAGCTCTCTCCAGTACCCGATTCTTTGAAAGTCACTGCTTTGGTCTTCCTGGATTCTCCATTCTATCTGCTCACCTAAGGGAGTCTCCCAGAATCTGACTGGTTTCTCCCTCGCTCCACTCACTTCTGAAAGTTCTCTCACTGTCATAAGTGGGCATAGGGTTTGCCTCATTTATTTTCTGTCTCTCGGGGATTAGTATTTTTCACTGCCTATGTCTTGTGTCTTGAAAACTATTGTTTCATATATTTTGTCTAAAAGTTTGTTTTAAGTTGTTTTAGGTGGGAAGGCAAATCCGGTCCTGTTTCTCCATCTTGGCCAGAAGTAGAAATTCATACCAAATTTTTAAAAAGAAAATTGTAAATGAAATGAACAGAGGATCAACCCATCTTTCATTAGAAAATGACTGGCTTGGGGAGTTCCCATCGTGGCTCAGCAGAAACGAATCTGGCTAGCATCCATGAGGACTCAGGCTCGATCCCTGGCCTTGCTCAGTGGGTTAAAGATCCAGCATCGCCATGAGTTATGGTGTAGGTCACAGACGTAGCTTGGATCCCGCGTTGCTGTGGCTGTGGTGTAGGCTGGCAGCTGCAGCTCCGATTCAACTCCTAGCCTGGGAACTTCCATATGCTGCAAGTACAGCCCTGAAGAGACAAAAAGAAAGAAAAGAAAGTGACTGTCATGGTAGTTAGAATTGAGTTTTCTGTAAGCTAAAATATATATTTTACCTATAATAAGAGAGAATTAAATATGGTTATTATTTGCACAAAATAAATCTTACATGTAGCATTAGCAAGATGTTAATTACTAAATGGATATACGTGGTTTCAGCCTTCTCAGTAACTTCTCTAGAAGAAAGAAAAAATAGTGTGTGTATATATACACACACACACACATACACACATATGCTGTCCTCTCTGGACACTAACTCTAAGGCACACTTTCTCTCTTCCCCCAGCTTCCTATAGGAACATGATTCTTTGATTGCTGGCGTCTTGTCCAACATCCAAGCCTTGCCTATGATATGTACAGAGCTTGGAAAGTAACAGTTTTCTGCCCAAATGCCTTATTATTTAATGGTCCTCTTGTTTATGACAGTATCCTTTAAACAGGAATGTATCCCTAAAAGGTGACAAACGATTAATTTCTTTTTATGATCATAGAATAGTTCAAGTGATTTTCAAAGATCTGCGTTTGCATCCAATTTTTCTAGCCTTCCTGTCCTACCAAAACCAAGTCTATAAACATTCCCCTGCAGTTGAGAATGGAAACTCTGTGTTCACTGATTTCATTCACAGATTCATTTATTAAACATTATTGACCATGCATAACTTACGACAAAAACTGTTCTAGTTAATAAGGACTTACTAGGTTAGGTGATTGTAGTAGGGCAAGTTGATATAAGGGTAGAAGTGCAGGGTTTGACATGATGATAACTGATACATATCAGATGGCTGTATATAGGAGGAATATGTGGCATGCAAGATTATTCACTAAGAACTTAAGTCCATGGTAAAAAGCAAGGGATGTTGAGAATCTGAACTCTATGACTATCATTCATTGAGGGTTAACAAGGTTCTGAACTAAGAAGTTAATGTACATTTTCTTATTTAACCTTATGAAGTAGACGTTCTTATTATTGTCACTTTACAGATGACAAAACTAAGGCTCCGAGTGATCTAGCAACTCCTCCAAAAGTTGTATTTCTATAAGTAGCAGTGGAATGGGAAGATAAGACAGGAATTATGTCTCAGAGATATTACTCAAAAGTAATTGATAGAACCTGTTACAAATTAGATGTAAAGGTTAAGGAAGAAGAAGTCCTGGTGGTACCAAGACTCTGTCTTGGGGGGCCAGGCAGATGATGATATTTCATTAACTGAGATAATACATAGAAAATAAAGAATGGGTTAAGGTGAGTGAGAAAATAACTTTAGTTCTAAACATTTTAAGTTTGATGTATCTATTGGAAATCCATGTCGGTAACTCATGTAAGTTGCTGGAAATTCTGTACAGAAGTTGAAGAACTGGGATCTGGAATAGAAATATAAACCATCACCACTTCAATTGTTGTGAAAGCTGTTAGTCTGTGCCTTTGAAATTACCCGGGGAGGTCACGAAGAAGAAAAAAAAACAATAAAATATAAACCTAAGATTGGCAATATTTTAGGGATGGGCAGAAGAGGAGGAATCATTAAAGATATATCAGGAGGAGAGGACTAAAAAAGAACTAGAAGAAAGTGTTATTATGTTAAGCCCAAGAAGGGAAGGTATTTCAAAAAGTGGGGATTAGTTCAAAGTGGTAAATACTAAGGAATTGTTCAGCATAAAGACTGAAAATAATTCATTGGACTTACTAAAGTTGGAAAGCCTTTGGTATCATTACCCAAAACAATTTCAACAGAGTATATGGGAGGAAGCCAGGCTAGAATGAATTACTGCTTTGAAAATGAAGATAGCAAGCATGGCTCTTTCAGAATGTTCAGGGGTGGTGGTAGAAGGAAGCAGGGACATAAGTCAGAAATTCAAAATGATGAGGGCTCAAAGAGAGTGACCATATTCTCAATATCCTTTTCATTATGTTTTATTTTAAATAATATGTGTGGGAGGGAGGGGATTATGGCTACACTGGATTTTTTTTTGGCTTGATAATGTAGATAGTGGTAGCAGCTACCACAGTTAACAAGCAGAAACTGTCCTGGGCACACTGCTAACATTAACTCATCTTAATCCTCACGTCATGGTCATCCCTGAGCTAAAGATGAGGAAGACTGAGATATCAAGAACACTGGAGTTCCCGTCTTGGCTCAGCAGTAACAAACCCAATTAGTATCCATGACAATGTGGGTTTGATCTCTGGCCTCATTCAGTGGGTTAAGGATCCAGCGTTGCCTAGAAATGTGGCATAGGTCGCAAACATGGCTCAGATCCCACGTTGCTGTGGCTGTGGCATAGGCAGCTGCAGCTCTGATTTGACCCCTAGCTTGGGAACTTCCATATGCCACTGGTGTGGCCCTAAAAATGCAAAAAAAAAAAAAGAGTTCCCATCGTGGCTCAGTGGTTAATGAATCTGACTAGGAACCATGAGGTTGCCATGAGGTTGCAGGTTCGATCCCTGGCCTTGCTCAATGGGTTAACGATCCGGCGTTGCCGTGAGCTGTGGTGTAGGTTGCAGACGCGGCTCAGATCCCACGTAGCTGTGGCTGTGGTGTAGGCCGGCGGCTACAGCTCCGATTAGACCCCTAGCCTGGGAATCTCCATATGCCGTGGGTACGGCCCAAATAAGGCAAAAAGACAAAAAAAAGGAAAAAAGAAAAAGAAAAAAGAAGGATCATAAGTACCTCTCCTAAGATCGCACAGCTAGTAAGTAGCAGAGACAGTAAACAAACTGAGACATCATGGCTCTGTGTCCGCAGTTGTACCCGCTCAACTCTGTGTTTCCCTGCTGACCCAAAAAGCATTTCTACTTTATTTAATCTTTTTTATTTTTCAAACAGACATTATCTGAAATGAACATTTCTCAGGCTATTATCTTTAGATTGCTTTTCAGGACCTGCTTCAAATTACTTTAATATTCTTCAAAAACTCATTTCCTGGAGTTGGAATACTACTATATTCCTAGGAATGCCTACTAGTCCTATTCCTGAGTGCCGTAAATAAGCAACAGACCCTAAAGAGAGTTGACTCTTATAAATGGGAGAGCAAGCCTTCAAGAAGCTCGGTAGATGAATGAGCCCTACCTCGGTTTAATAAATATACTTAAGGAATGCCCTTCGTGGCTCAGTGGTTAACGAATCCGACTAAGAACCATGAGGTTGCAGGTTCGATCCCTGGCCTTGCTCAGTGGGTTAAGGATCTGGCATTGCCGTGAGCTGTGGTGAAGGTTGCAGACGCAGCTCGGATCCCGCATTGCTGTGGCTGTGGCGAAGGCCGGCAGCTACAGCTTCTGTTAGACCCCTAGCCTGGGAACCTCCATATGCGCGGGTGCGGCTCTACATAAAGGCAAAAAGACAAAAAAAATAAAAAATAAAAATAAATAAATATACTTAAGAAACAATAAGTATGTTTTTTGACTTATGTGTGCTGCTAATGTGATATCAGGTTCTGTCTGAAGCATGCTTTTCCTCTGCGCTGTGTAGAGAATCACATGAATAAGCCTGAAATCATCTCTTGTTCTGAGGAACAGAGGTGCTTCCAGGCTAGACTTGACAGCCATCATGGAAGAATGTGAGGAAATAACAACTCTGCTCCTGTTTGCACCAGACCTTGTCTGTATTACACACACCCTTTCTTCTGCCAGTCCTGTGACTGACTTCTTTTAACATGATTCATGGTGGTTTTCCGTGAGTAAATATTCTTTAGTCTAAATCCAGTTAGAGCTCTCTTGCCCCTCTTCCCCTTCTCCTCTTCCCCTTGTTGCAGCTGTTGATATTTGCATTTGGACAAGCTGGTCTGTTTGCCTTAATGCACTTTTGTTTGTTATTTAAATGTTTACTCTTTGACTTGGTTAAAGACAGGTCAGTTTTCTCTGTAAGTCTAGATTATATAATTATTCCTATTGATGGTCTCACAGAGACTGTTTCCTAGAGAGAATTCATTTGTCTGTCGCAAGCCTAATTTGCATTGAAGGGATGCACACACTGATCTGAGTCTGGCGCGATTATTAAATCTCTTAAAAACCGCCTTCCGAAGCTTGTCTTACTTGTGTACCCTGTTGGATCACCTTTCCTTTTTGTGTTTTTTTCCTTCAACACTTCATTAGGAAAATTTTCTGATATACATAAAAAAGGAAAGGATTTTACAGTAAGCACTTACATACTTGCCTTGATTATAGCATTAACATTTCATTGTCTTATTTTTACCACATATCTATCCACCTACCCATCTCTTGGATCACTCATTTTTTTACAAATTTTAAAGTAAATTCCAGATGTCAGTATATCTTGGAATTTTTTGAGGAGGATGGGATAATCTTTCTGCTCTGTTGCCACCCTGGGACTGCCACTCCTTGGGTGCCAGGGATAAGAAAAACACATCTGTTACTGAATGTTCGGATTAGCTCATCTTTTCCCCTTTCCTCAGCTGTAGTTGCAGTGGTCATTTCTCACTGGACTATTTCAGTAGTTTCTACCTTAGAAAACCTCTTGAAAGCCAGCTGATATCCCAAACAAAGAAATATTTATTTAGGAGTATGAACTCCACAGAGTGTATTCATTATCTCTGTGTCCCACAGTGCAGGCCAAATTGCCTTCTTGTTCACATGCCCTAAATTTATAGTTGGTGCATAGGAAGTATGGCTTTCTTTTATCATAGTGATCTGACAAAAGCCTTAGATTCTGAGGTACAGAAATTGTTTCTAGGCTGTTCTTGGTGTCTGCAGTTGTTTTACCATATGGTACTGCGCTAATTTTGTCTGTTCTTCCCTTGAGGCTTTTGTGAATTGATTACATTTTTAGAAAATTTTTAAAATAACTTTTTAAAATGTCAAAGCTTTCTCGGTGGAATAAAATATGATGAGAGATTACGTCAACATGAGAACAAGTTACCTTAATAGAATTTTTCTCAAAAACTTCAGCATGTAAGTTGAATCTGTACTTATCCCCATATTATAAATTAGCACTGGTCATATTCATGAACCCTTTTTGGTACAGGATGGTGAGTAATCTCAGACGTGAAGAGATAAGTCTGTTAGTTGAGAAAGCAGCTGAGTGTCTCAGAAGCACTTCTCTTTCTGGAAAGGTCATCTCTGGCCAAGCATGCGGATCCTAAAGCGAAGCACAGGAGAGGTGAAGGAGAAAGAAGCTAGCCTAGCCAGTCAGCTTAGTCTGCTCAATTCTGGTCATCAGCGCTGTGGCCAGATTTCATATTTAATAGTGACATCGTAGAAAGCAGCCACATAGTAAATAATGGGAAAAAAACTGGATTTTGGAGTCAGATTTCGAGTCTAGTTCTGAAACCAGGCGTGGGATCTTAGATCTCTCAAGGGCTGATTACACTCATCTCAAGCCAACTGATCCTATGTTTTCCCCTTCCTCGCTGGGAGTCCTGTGACTGCTCAGCCGGAGCTCAGCGTATCCGTCTGAGTGTCTCCCCACCAAGGCCACTCAGAAACCCAGGAAAGCCCCTGAGTAATGGTTAGCAGCCCCCTGCTATCAAGTGACATCATGGAAAATGGTGAAGTAAGGAGCTCCAAGAATCAGTCCCTCTCCTGAAGCAACCACCACGCTGGCAAGTCTGACAGAATCAACTTTTTCAGAACTCTGGAATTGCAAAGCAAAGCAAGAAAAGCAGGTTATGAAACAGTATCTATAGTATGATCCCATTTTTTGTTTTAAAAATAAGTTTATATGGTACAGACAGAACTGAGGGAAAAAAGCGAATTGAGTTTCTCTCTGGCCAGTGGGAGTAAAATTACCATTTTGTTTATCTGCTCTTCCTAAATTTTCTATAGTGAATATGTATTACTCCATAAAAAACAGCAAAAGTAAAATAGAAGAGTTTGGCAGTTTCTCGAAAAATTAAAATGTAGAGTTTCCATATGACCCAGCGGTAACCACTCCTAGAAGTACACCCGAGAGACTTGAAAACATATGTACACAAAAACTTGTACATGATTGTTCATAGCAGCATGACTCATAACAGCCAGAAAGTGGAAACAACCCAGATGTCTTTCATAAATGGATAAACAAAATGTGATCCATCCACATAATGGAATATGATTCAGCAATTCGGAGGTTGAAGTACTGAAACATGCTACTACATGAATGAACCTCAAAGCATGCTAAGTGAAAGAAGCCAGTCACAGAAGGCCACCTATTATGTGGTAACATGTATGTGAAATGTCTCAAATATGCAGTTCTGTAAAGACAGAAAGTCTCTGGTTGCCTGGAGGCTGAGGGAAACGGGGACTAGAGAGCGATAGCTAAGGGGTGTGTGGTTTTCTTTGGGCAAAGATGAAAACATTCAGGAATTAAGTAGTACTGGTTGTGCAACTTTGTGAATATACTAGAAACCACTGAACTGTATACTTTAAAAGGGTAAATTTGATGGCCTGTGAATCATAGCTCAATAAAATGTTTAAGAAAAGTAAATTAGAATATATTAGCTATGCAACACTAGAATTAAGAATATTGTTAGCAAGTTAAAGTTATATATTTAAAAGAATGTTTTGATGAAGAGATAAGTGGAGTTCCTTGGTGGTCTAACAGTTAAGGATCTGGCATTGCCACATGTGGCTCAGGTTCAATCCCTGGCCTGGGAACTTCAAGTTGCCACTGGTGCAGCCAAAAGAAAAAAAAAAAAAAGAGAGAGAGAGAGAGATAAGTAACCCATATAGTTGTATGTCCATAGCCTTTTTTTTTTTTTTTTTTTGAAGTGAAAGTTTGGGACATTTTTAAATTGATATAGGGAACTATTTGTCTCTATTATTAGAATTTGGCTTTATATTTTAAATTATTTAAATGACTTTTGGAATTGTCCTTTTTAAAAATGCTTAGTTATTCTAATAGCTTTCAGGCAGTTTTAAATGAGAGTGTTTACATGTATATGTGTGTTTTCTCAAGTAAGGTGCCATCTCCATTTCCCATTTTATGATGTGGTTTAAGTTTGTTCTAGATTAAATAAGTGGTATAAATAGAGCTGATTTCTCCCTTTATGATTTTCCTTTCTCCTGTCTTCATCCCTTTTCCACCCCTGGCCTTTATTCTCCAAAATATAAAATGGAGTTAGAGTGTAATACCATCCTTTTTTTTTTTTTTTTTTTGCTTTTTAGGGCCCCACTCACAGCATATGGAAGTTCCCAGGCTAGGGGTTGAATCAGAGCTACAGCTGCTGGCCTGCACCACAGCCACAGCAATGCAGGATCTGAACCATGTCTTCAACCTACACCACAGCTCACAGCAACGCCAGATCCTTAACCCACTGAGCAAGGCCAGGGTTCAAACTTGCATCCTCATGGATCCTAGTCTGGTTCCTTACTGCTGAGCCAGGACAGGAACTCCCTATGTAATACCTAACTTTTTGCTTTTTAGGGCTGCACCCGTGGCACATGGAGGTTCCCAGGCTAGGAGTCAAATCGGAGCACAGCTGCCGGCCCACGCCACAGCCACAGCAATGTCGGATCTGAGCCTCGTTGCATCCTACGCCACAGCTCATGGCAATGCCAGATCCTTAACCCACTGAGCAAGGTCAGGGATCGAACCCGCATCCTCATGGTTCCTAGTCGGGTTTGTTGACCACTGAGCCATAAATGGAACTCAAAATCTTTTGTTTTTAACTGGCATGAATACAAACAGTACAGGTGCAAAGACATTAGGTTAACGCTTGGTTCTGCTTCCTTGACTGCTTAACGTACTTAAAAGCTGTTAAACCGTCAGAGCTTTCAGAGGTTTTTGCTTCCCCTACTATACTTACTGTATTAAAAAAAAAAAAAATCATGAACCTAGAGGCATTATTATTTTTACTGGTATATTTAAAGAAACGGGCAAGTTCTCTTTATATTGCTTTCTGTAGGACCGATGTATAGTGGTGCAGCCATATTGGTCGTTAAATACTGAAATATGTCCTTACAGATTGGTAAGGAGCTGATGCTGTAACCCTTCTGATGCCCTGCCACACCCCGGCCTCTCCCCTGGAAACTCCAACCCACATCTCCCCACAGTCCAACATCTTAGATTATCTACCTGCAGGCATAGAAGGAAGCCTCAAGGACCCTGCATTTCTTACTAGTTTTGCATCCATCCTGATTATTAGTGCCTGGGTCATCCCCACTATGCAGTAATTTTGAATATCACCCTGACCTTTCTACTATAATGTAATTATTACTATTTTAATCATGTTTCTGTTCTGTCAGCTACGGTATTAAATAGTTCTGGCTTACCTGCTGTGGCTTATCTGTGTAAAACCAAAACTCAGAGTTTTATTATTTTCTGAATAACCCAGAACGCCATCATACTGGAACTCCCAATAGTCTCCTAAACCATACGGCTTTTTTTCTTTATTTCTGTCAGTGTTGACGGTTTGGCCTAAATTCTGTTCTCTTATTGTTCCTTCCAGTCCGCTTTGCACCTTATAGGCCTCCAGATATCTCCCTGAAACCTCTGCTCTTTGAAGTGCCCAGCATCACTACAGAGTCAGTGTTTGTTGGCCGAGATTGGGTCTTCCACGAAATAGATGCTCAACTTCAAAGTTCAAACGCCAGCGTGAACCAAGGAGTCGTGATTGTGGGAAACATTGGATTCGGCAAAACCGCCATCATCTCCAGGCTGGTGGCCCTCAGCTGCCATGGAACACGGATGAGACAGATTGCTTCAGACAGCCCACATGCCTCCCCCAAACGTACGTATTCCTTCTTGAAGAACTTCTGCTTCTTCGCTCTGAAATTTGTTTCTGCCGTATGTATATATTAAGTCTCATATCCTTTCTTTTTTCTTATCTGCAAAATCTGACCTGCATGTGAGGATCATTAATTCAGAGCTGGGGAAAAGAATGTAGCATTCTGTTTACATTTAACCCTCGTATCTCACAGTCACCTAAGTGTGACTGAAAAAACCTTTCTCTCAGAGTAAATTTATGACTCTTCCCTGCTGGCCGTCTGGCTGGTCCGTCCTTTGGATAATGACTACAGCGATTGCCTGTAAGAGTGGTTTACATCCATCGCTGTCAGCTCTGCTCTGCCTGTGCCGTCTTCCTGTTCATGCCGGCACAGTCTGTTTGCAGCCTTCATTTCCTTGCTGTTGATGTCAGTATTGCACTGCTTGGGCTGGAACTTCATTGTGTCCTTGAGGGGTTTCTCCTGCTTTCTTGTGAAAAGATGCTGAGATCTTCATGCCTCTTTCATCACAGGCAGAGGTGCAGCTTAATGATCACCATCAGGATCTTGTTTATTTATTTTTAAAGTACTCATGGTCTTTAGCACCAAGCACTCCCTAAGAACTTAACAAATATTAATTCATCCAGTCTTCTTATCAACTCAGCGAGGTAGTTCCTGTTATCTTCATGTCACAGGTAAGTGGTTTGAGACTCAGAAAGGTTAAGGAAGCCTCCCAGGTTTCATAGCCAGTCAGTGGTGAATTTGAGCCTAAGCAACCTGGTTTCTGAGGCCAGTCTCATTCGTTTTACTGTGCTCCCTCTTATTATCAATGGAACTCACTTGAGTACAAGGAGATAAATGGAGACATATAGGTGTTCTTCCTATACATAGTATATGTCTGGAACCAGTCTGCCTGGCCTCTGCTAGTTATAAAAGAACAAAAAGAAACCATTGCTCTGCTAGTCCAGATACTAACCTAGCTCACCACAGATTTCCAGACAGCACCCACTAGAAATGGTTTCTTTGAGGTCACAGTAGTTACAGAGTCTAGTGCAGAGTCTAGCTATAGGAACTCAGCAGGAACTCACCGAACAGCCTCCAAACATCCTGGCTTCCCATTGAAGTTAATTAGCAGTTTCTTGTCATTGAGTAGGCAGATAGCCTCTGGTAAACTTATAGATATCTGATGCATAGAAGAGATAGTGTCTAAAAAGAAAACTGGTTGAATCAAGAGTCCCTGTATGGTGGTAGGAATTGGTATGGAAGAATTCATGGCTTAAGAGCAATGTCACGTTTAGTTTCTACATGAAGTTTTCCTTACGTAAACTGCATAATGTCATGGGAGTGAAGAGCCCACAGGTCAAGCCCCAGTGCTCAAATTGACTGAACTTTATAGACTTGAGAATTTTACTTTAATTCGTTAGACCTCAGTTTTGTCATCTGTAAAATGAGTAAGTGGGATTAGGTGATCTTTAAGATTTGTTTCTGTGTGAAAATGCTGTGATTCTCAGATGTTTTTATGTTTGAAAATAACTTTCCACACCTAGTCCAAGGTTTTCCTTTGAGAGCTTAACTGTCACACCAGACTACTTCTTATCTGAGTGGTCCAAGGATAGCTGTTTGAGTGTGTCTTAGAAAGAAAACCAGATAGATAACAGTTTCTCTGTATATCACTGTTGCAGATAATAGAATGGTAGGATCATGACTCAAGGGCAAGAAGAGCTGCTTTCTCTGAAAGCAAAGTTACCTGGGAGTGCCCCCCCGCAAGCCTGGGAGAGCAGGAGTTAATAGAAAACAGCCCATGTGCTCCCCAAAGCAGAGGTTCTTTAAAGATAGCTCATTAAGCTATTCTCTAACATCCATTGCCTTTTACCCCCGGAGAAACTCTATAAAAATACTGGGACACTCCCATTCATGTGATTGTATGTCCACATGTCAAGACTGTAGATTTGGCCTGACAGTTAACTTTCAAAGCTTGAAAAGATGTGCAAGAGTTAGAGTATGTGGTTAGTATATATCAGAATTACATGAAACCAGCATTACCTTGTTTCACTCTTTGAAGTAATAATTTTTATTGTCGTCTTTGATGTCCAAAGTACATTCTACCTCTGCCATCTTAACCGAATCACTACTCCTTAAGAAGGGTCAAGAGGGAATTGCTGCTGTGGCTCAGTGGGTTACGAACCTGACTAGTATCCATGAGGATGCAGGTTTGATTCCTGGCCTTGCTCAGTGGGTTAAGGATCTGGCGTTGCCGTGAGCTGTGGTGTAGGTCGCAGATGTGGCTCAGACATGGCACTGGCCAGCAGCTGCAGCTCCGATTTGACCCCTAGCCTGGCAACTTACATATGCCGTGGGTGCAGCCCTAAGAAGCCAAAAAAGAAAGAGAGAAAGAGTCAAGAGGAGGTGGTTGGTAAAGAACAAGATGGTTTTGGGCATCCATCTCTTACTATATAAGCCACCACCGGAAATGTTACTGTCAGTAGCAGAATTTTTCTTAGTAAATAAGAATGATGTTTATAGAGAGCTGGCCTAGTTTTTACCGTTTAATTTACATTAAGCTTTGGTAGGTTTATTTGGAATCCCACTGGCCTTCCTAACCCTCGGTCAGTGATACCAATGATGCGGTCGTAGTAATAACGAAAATAAAGTAGAAAATTATTGGAGCTTCCAACTTCCACTTCTGCATCCTGTGTCACACTTTCTTCTGTCCCTGCCTCCTCCACACTGAGCAGCACTGCTGTGAAAGATGTGAGCGGTTTAGCCTGCAGCACTGCATTGCCTGGCTCTGTCCTTCCCCCACAGACACCCAGCCCCCAGCCACCTCCTGCTTGTCATTTCCCTGGGAAGGTACAGAAAAGCTGTCAAGGCAGGCACTAGCCTGTCATCCTGCCTGCCGCCTACACCCCTTCCCAAACCTGACTCCCGCATCGGTCTCCACCACGACCATTATCACCCACCCCCCTAAATACATACACACAAAGAACAAAACCATTTCGTAGAAAATGGACCTGTTGTGTAATTCCGGCATTATTACATTAACTACAGGTATTCTTCGTACAGTATTAGGGAAGTTCTGTCTAATACGGGACTATATTTTCCTATCACTGGAAATCTCAGTATTATTATTTGGATTTGACATTTACCAACCAGCCGCCAGGCTCCCAAATAGCTGTTCAGTGAGTAACCCCTGCCCTCCCGACTCTGCTCATTCCAGAAGCCTGTTTTGCCAGTTTGCTGTGGATACTGCCTGCTCCCCCCATTATCTTTTATTTCTACAGTTCTCTGAATACCAGCCAGAAATTAAGGACACCTAGACAAAAGGGAGGGCATCTCCAAAGAGAATTGCCAGGAGTTCTAGTCGTGGGTCAGTGGAAATGAATCTTACTAGTATTCATGAGGACTCGGGTTCAATCCCTGGCCTCACTCAATGGGTTAAGGATCCGGCATTGCCATGAGCTGTGGTGTAGGTTACAGATGCCGCTTGGGTCTGGCATTGCTGTGGCTGTTACATAGGCCAATTTGACCCCTAGCCTGGGAACCTCCATATGCCGCAGATGCAGCCCTAAAAAGACAAAAACAAAACAAAACCAAAAGGGAATAGTTGGAAGATAGAAGGCACTCAGACAATAATTATCCACAAAATAAAATACCAGATGGAAGGGAATGGGGTGGGGAGAGAGAGTAAACAACTCAACTTGACCGCACACATTTCTTCAGTCTTTTTTCACAGCCGTTCCCCACACCTACCCTCCTACAGTTTATTCAGAACCCTATCCATTGACCAGGGAATTTATTATGCCAGTGAGATGGAAGAAGTCTCAATTCAGTCCTACTGATAGGGAGTTAAATGAGACCAATTTCCCCTATTCCTCCTCCTCTTCCGTAGCCATTGACCATCAAACAGTCTGCTTATTTTACGCCCTTTTTTAAAATATCTGTATTCATAAACATGGTCTGTAATTTCTAGTAGTAGTTATTATCTGAATAACATAAACAAATAGAATTTTAAGAAACACCTTTATTACGCTGCAATTCACATACCATATAATTCACCCACTTAAATCGTTCAATTCAGTGCTTTTTAGTGTATGCACTGAGTGGTGCAGCAATCACCATAACCTTAGAACATTTTCATTCCCCCTAAAAGAAATCCCATGCCCATTGGCAGTCAATCTCCGTTTACCCCCCTAGGTCCCTAACTCCACCCCTAGGCAACCACTAATTTGCTTTTTGTCCCTATGGGTTTCCCTCTTCTGGGCATTTCACCTAAATAGACTCAAATACTATATGGTCTTTTGTAACCCGTTTCTTTGAGTGAGTGTAATATTTCAAGAGTTATCCGTGTTGTAGCATATATCAGTATCTCATATCTTTTTAATGTCGGGTAATGTTCCATCGTGTGGCTAACCCACATTTTATCCATCCATCAATGGTGGACATTTGGGTTGTTTCCACTTTGGGACAATTATGAACCTGGATTCTTGGAACATTTGTGTACAATTTTTTTTTGTGGGCATATGTTTTTACTTCTCTTGGGTACATACCTAGGAGTAGAATTGCTGGATCAAAGAACAAATGGAATTTAACCAATCTTCCTTTAGTTCAGAGTTTTGTGATTATCTGATGCAAACATCTCATTGTTTTTTTTTTAATCCAGATGTGGATGCCAACAGAGAGCTGCCACTCACACAGCCGCCTTCAGCCCACTCATCCATCACCAGTGGAAGCTGCCCAGGAACTCCAGAAATGCGCAGGCGGCAGGAGGAGGCCATGCGGAGACTAGCCTCGCAGGTACACTAGGATCGCCAGCTCACAGGCTTGCTAGTTCCATTTATCATCAAGGGGGCAAAGGTAGGGAGACCCATGGCAAAGTGAACAAAAGAACGTACAGGTGCACGGTGAGAACATGGAGAGAAGTTTCTTTCCTCGCTGTTCCTAGGAAAATATTATTATGGAATCAGGCCCTTAGAAATAACCAGAGTCCCAGTTAAAACTCAGACTTTATGATTTAGGCAAATCAATGTTTTTTATTTTTATCTCTAGCTTGAAACTTCCTGTTATGCTACACGGCCCATAATTGTTTATATAGCTGGGTTTTACAATTCTCTTTTTCTCAAAGTAACTTATACACATGGTTTAGGAAATCAAATGATGTGCAGACTTACAATAAAAACCAGAAATTCTCTTCCGCTTCTCAACCTACCCTCTCCCCAAGGCAGTCACTTTCAACATTTAGAGATGTTTCTCTGTTCTTCACCTCTGTGTTTCTAAATAATATTCATGTACTGCTATAACTTTTAATCAGTTTTATACATCATCTGTTATTATGGTTGATGAGAATTTTAGCTTTAATTTTACCTCCCTTCCTCCCTCTCCCGCCTCAGTATAGTTATATAATAATTTTTGTCTGAATCTATGGTATAGTATGTTCAGTATTAATATGGCACAAATATACCAAGGATAACATTTTCTTTTTGAGCAGTTTTGTTTTTCCTGGGTAATGAAGTGCCTCATTTTAAAATTTGCTTTTTTTTTTTCTTCTGAACTCTGATGCTTTATAAAATGCCTCTCAGTACAGTTTTCCACATCACTTACATCCTCCTAGGCCAGGAGAGTTTTATCCTAGAGCTTTATTGAGCTTTACCTGGACCTAGAATGCTCTGAAGGCTTAATACCTAGTTGTTATCCTAGAAATTCCTGTTACTTGTCTTCTGTGTTTGATCCCATGTCATCTTCTTTCTTGATTCCTTATTTTCATGGAGCACATTTTCTGGTGGTATGCATAGGAGGTAAGTTTTTTGAGACTTAATGTTCCTAAAAGCATTTTTATTCCATTGTCATACATTACTATTTGTTTGACATAATTCTAAGTTAAAAATTATTTTCCCTCAGAATTTTGAAGTCATCCATCTTGAACTTCCAATATTGCTGTTAAATAATATGGTACTGTTCTTATTCCTAATATATACATATATGTGTATATATACTTTTTTCCCCTCTTCAGAAGTTTTTAGAATCTTCTTTTTATTACCATTGTTATTGTGTCATTTTTGCATATTCTGTGGAGTTATATTCAAATCTGTTGAGCTGGAGATATTTTTTGATCTAGGAAAATGCTTTTGTATTATTTATTGATCATTTCCTCCCCACCAATTCCCCTCTTCTCTCCTTCTACAGCTCCTTTTAATCCAAAATTAGATCTCCTACACTGTTACTCTACTTTTCTTAACTTTTCTGTTTCCTGTGCTTTTTGTTTTTCTATTTTCTGTTTTGTTTTGTGATCCACTTTTAAGAGATTTCCTTCAACGTTACCTTTCAATCCTTTCACACACAAAAAAATTTATTTAGCTCTTACAGTTTTAATTTCCAGTGGGTCTTCCCCACCTCCGCCAGTTTCTCTCTTCTTTTTTATAGCCTGCTATTCTTGTTTTATGGATGCAGTGTGTTCTGTTGTCTCTTCCTTAATAGTTAGGCACTGAAAAACTGACAGAAGCTTGTGTATATGTAGAGCTTAACTGTAGAGCATTAAGATGACCTACCGACCTTTACTGGAAATACCCACAAGTCAGTGTTCATAAGTATTTTTCTCGTGCTGTTCGTCTTCTCTAGCGAAGAATCCAGCAGTCTCCTTCCTGGAGGGTGTATATCCTGTTGCCCACATTCTGGAGCTAGTAGGAGAAGGTGCCAGAGTTCCATCATTTAGTACTTTAGCCACTTATTTTCGTCCTGCTCCTGATCCTTATCTGCTGTGTCTGGTGTCCCTAAGCCTAGATTCTCTGTGGTTTCTCTAGTAAATATGATTCTCTTTCCTGTGGGTTTTGGGGAAGATAGTTCGGCTGACTGGGCCAGGGCAGGGATGGATATCTGGGAATCTAACTGCTTCTTATGATAACTTCAAGTCATTTCTGTTTTCAGCTTCCCTCATCAACCCCTATCTGGTGCTTCTAATGCCTGTGTGTTTCTGAGGTTTTACAGGCATTTGTTTCACCTTCCTCCATCTGTTAAGTCATTTAATTCTGCATCTGCTTTCTGTCTTTATATATCATAATCTGAGATTAAAGATAGATTATCCTAATAGATAGAGTCTACATTTCTGTTCCTTATTCTCCTTATTTTTTAGGATTTTAAGGAAAAGAATAGAATGCAAAATGCCTATCTCCAGTATAGTTTTCTTTTGTCTTTTTGTCTTTTTAGAGCCACACCTGCGGCACATGGAGATTCCCAGGCTGGGGGTCAAATCGAAGCTATAGCTGCCGGCCTACGCCAGAGCCACAGCAATGCCAGATCTGAGCCACATCTGCAACCTCTGCTACAGCTCCTGGCAACACCAGATCCTTAACCCACTGAGCAAAGCCAGGGATCAAACCCGCAACCTCATGGTTCCTAGTTGGATTGGTTTCCGCTTCACCACAGTGGGAACTCCTTGTCATGCTTAATTAGAATGAGGAACAGGGAATCATCTGCCATGTCATGAGTTTCTAATTGCATCATAGAAATCCTCTCCACCTCTGAGCCAGAAACAGCATGTTTCCCCAACTACATCTTTAATTGTCCGCATTCTTGGTGCACACCCATTATAAACGGGCTTCTGGAAACAGAGATTTCCCTCGTCATTGCTAACTCAACTTTAAAAGACATCTTTGTTTTTTTCTTAAGTATTCCGTATAAGCTGAGTCCAGCCTTTTCTTCAGAGCAATCGAAATAAATACTGTCTTAGAAACACACAAATGCTGAAGAGCTTCCATCATCTAGTCATTTATTTTTTTGTTTAGAATATATGTTTGGAACACCTGTAATACATTGAGCAGAACAGGCACAGTCTCTGCTGTTATGTAGCCCACGTTTTTGTGGTGGGAGAAGGCTGGTAGACAAATAGATACGATGTCAGACAGTGATGAGTGCTAAAAAGAGCTCAGAGAATTGTCTCCCCATGTTGTTAAACCTTAGTCTCTCTCTCTCATCAAGAGAAAAAGTCCCAAGATGTTTTTGTTCAATATTTGGCAATTTTTATATATTTTTAGTAGGAAGTTGAAAAGTGGTCACATTTTAAATTCCATGGTTGTACCTTCCTTTAGCAAAATATAAATAACTCTCTTTTGTACCTAGAAATTGAATTTTTTTTTCTTTTTATGGCTGCCCCTGTGCATATGTAAGTTCCCAGGCTAGGGGTCACATTGGAGCTGCAGCTGTTGGCCTACGCCACAGTCACAGCAACACTGGGTCTGAGCCACATCTGTGACCTTTGGTGCAGCTTGCAGCATCCTTAACCCACTGAGCAAGGCCAGGGATGGAACGTGCAGCCTCACGGACACTATGTCGGGTTCTTAACCCCCATAACAGGAACTCTGGGTGTTTTTTAATTTATATTAAACATTATATAATCAATGCCCCTTAGATTTAAAATTGATGTTTAGTTCAATATTTGGGAAATGATAAAAAAAATTAGAAGGAATCAGTGATTATTTACACTTACTCAAGGATCATATTTAAAATTCCATGCTTATTTCTTCCTAAAGCAAAATATAAATACATCTGTTTGTAGCTAGAGATGGGACATTTTTAAGTTTACACTGAACATTGTAAAACAAATGACCCCTTAGATTAAAATTGAATATTATCCCAGTAATCGCACAGGTTACAGTTCAGATATTCAGGTCTGTGCTATAGAACCTTAGAGCACAAGCCAGGAATCTTGCTTCCATCTATAACAAACTGGTGGGCAGAAATTATCTTTTCAAATTAGTTTTTTGATGAAGTAAGCCAATATATGAGAATTAAAAGTATCCTTGAAAAACCTCTTGATTTGATAGACGAAGTTCTTAGTGTCAGTTCTTGTATATCATTAATTATCATTGGTATTTCATAGTGTTCTTGCTGCTTCTTGTGCTGCTACATAATTGAGAACATTGAGAGTTCTTGTCACAACTTTAGAGCAATTTTTTTTTTAATTTTGTGGCTGCTCTCACAGCATATGAAAGTTCCCAGGCCAGAGTTTGAATATGAGCCACAGCTTCAACTTACATCACAGCTACAGCAACACCAGATCCTTGCAACCCGCTGCACCAGGCACTGAACCTACACCTCCGCAGCGAACAGAGCCTCTACAGTCAGATTCTTAATCCACTGCACCACAGCAGGAACTCCTAGAGCAATTTTATTGAAGGAACACTCTCTGCTTGAAGTTGTTGCTAAGTCTCTATCTCCTAAAATATGTTTCCAATTGATATTACTTAATTCTTCTGAAGTATAATCACAGTAGAGGGTGCAGAGATCTCATTCAGAGCTTTTCCTGGTTGTGTGATTTCAGCTATAACAACCATAGCTTTTCCAGGCTTTCAGCCTGATACCACCAAGGGCTCATACAAGCAGAATTCTCTGGACAGGGAGAAACTATCTTCCATTTACTCCGTGCTTATATGTGTTGAGCTTATTGCTATTTATACTACATTTGTTATTTCATTTCTTCATTCTTATCTTCAGCCTGTGATGTGGTCATTGTCATCCCGTTTTACAGATGAGGAAACTGTGCTTCAGTGATAGTTAATTTTTCCCAAGTCATACTATTAGTAAATGGCAGAGCTAGCTAGGATACAGATCAGCTATTCACCCAATGAACCGGGTCTCCTCATTCTCCCCATTTTACAGATGAGGAAACAGAGGCTCTGAGGTTTACATTAACTTGCTGAGGTAACTAGTACATGACTGAAACCAAGATTTAAACTGAGGCAGGCATACTCCAGAGTCCTTGCTCTTAACCACTGTTAAAAAAAAAAAAAAAAAACAGTGTGATAGGAAGCATTTTTGTTTAGTGCTCTTTTGGAAATCTATCAATAATTGAATGTGGCTTTAAAGCAAGAAAATTATAATGAAGAAGCATCTTTCAGTCATTTTCCTGACCAAAAAAATCCTTCCTCAGAAAGTTTCTATGCAACTAGAAGTTCCTTTCACACGAGGTAAGTTGTCACTTAGTCTTTATATTAAGACGTGAATACATCTGAAATGCACTAATTAGAGAAACCAAATAATTTTAAGGAGTGTCACAGAGACACAAAAAGCAAAGGTTTTTTTCCCTAAGGAAATGAAACCTGTGTAATAAAAAAACTGAAATGTCATCCCTGCTAAGAGACCAGTTCTGTACTAAATCAGGGAGATGTCAGATGATCATGGTTCCTGAGATTGTTGCTGCTACTGGTAAAGCTATCAGCCAGAGTGATCATTTCAGGAATTCAGGAATGTGTGTTGAGCATAATAAGAGACTAGAGCCACACACACACATATATACGTACACACACACATGCACACACACACACACACACTGAGAGAGAGAAAAACAAAAAATGACAATAATAAAAGATAAGATTTGGCTTGTGTTCCAATTAGCTATTTTTTAAAAGATTTACATTTTAGTGAGTTCCTCCGTGGCGCAGTGGGTTAAGGATCTGGCATCGTCACTGCTGTGGTGAGGGTTCGATTCCTGGCCTGGGACCTTCCACATGCCCCAGGCATGGCCAAAAAGAAAAAAAATAAAAGTAAGATTTACATTTTAGGAGAAATATGATGAAAACTAAACAACAAATAAGCTGTAGATGGTATTTTACAAAATTTGTGTGGGGCTTTTTTTTTCCTCTAGAAATTAATATTGAAATTTTATAGTGAGACCTAGATTTCATCTCCATTCAAAGTACTGAATATGGGAAATAACCTTGTCAATTTTGTGTTCTTTACCTGTCTCTTCCACTAGAATGGTTCAGTATTTAAATTTTTTTAAATAAATGTTCACCACTCTCTCACACAGCTCCTAGCACAATGCTTAGTACATAAATATGTGTTAAATGAGTGGATAAATTGTATCTCTTCTCTGTACTGAAACCCAAGTAATCCTTCTACTTAAACCTGTCAGTGGCTCCTCATTGCCTTTGAATGGAATCCAAACTCTCTTCTTAAAACATCACATGTGTTATAACAAAGAGCCTTTACGTTTTGTATCGAGGCCAGGGTTTTTTAGCCTCGGCACTATTGATATTTTGAGCCGGATAATTCTTTGTGGGGTGTCCTGTTTATTGCTGTACATGTAGAAGTATCCTTGGCCTCTACCCACTACCCAGTAGCATTCCCTACACACAGGTGTGTTGACCAAAACTGTTCTCCAGATGTTGCAAGTGTCCCCTGGGCAGCAGAGCCACCCCAGTTGAAAACCCCTGCTCTGTCTTATCTCCTACCACTCCCCATCACTCACACTCTTGCCACACTAAACTGATTTCAGTACCTTGAGAGTGTAAGCTGTGTCTTGCCTTCGGACCTGTGCACACACTGTTTTTCCTCTACCTTGGACACTACCGCCTCAATTCACTCCTCATCCTTCAGATCTCAGCTTAAATTTTACTTTTAAGGGAGTTCCCATCGTGACTCAGCAGTAGTAAACCCAACTAGTTTCAGTGAGGATGTGGGTTCAACTCCTGGCCTCACTCAGTGAGTTAAGGATCCAGCATTGCTGTGAGCTGTGGTGTAGGTCAAAGATGTGGCTCGGATCCTATGTTGTGGCTTTGGTATAGGCTGGCAGCTGCAGCTCCAATGTGACCTCTAGCCTGGGAACCTCCATATGCCACGGGTGGGGCCCTAAAAAGCAAAAAAAAAAAAAAAAAAATCTAAGAAGCCTTTTCTGACTCTAAGTTACTTATTTAGATGCCCCATCTGTGTGTTGCACTAACATCTTATATTTCCTCTCTCGTAGTGCTTTTCCCCCAGTTTTATCGAGATGTAGTTGACATATAGCATTGTATTAAAGGTGTACACATAATGATCGATATGTGTATATATTATGACATGATTATTGCAATGTTTAGTTAATACCCATCACCTCACAGTTACAGAATTTTTTCTTGTGATGAGAACTTTTAAGATCTACCCTCTTTGCCACTTTCAGGTATACAATATAGTATTTTTTTTCGTCTTTTTGCCTTTATGTAGAGCCGCACCCATGGCATATGGAGGTTCCCAGGCTAGGGGTCTAACAGGAGCTGTAGCCGCTGGCCTTTGCCACAGCCACAGCAATGCGGGATCCGAGCCGCGTCTGCAACCTACACCACAGCTCATGGCAAGGCCGGATCCTTAACCCACTGAGCAAGGCCAGGGATCGAACCTGCAACCTCATGGTTCTTAGTCGGATTCGTTAACCACTGAGCCACGAAGGGAACCCCCAGTATAGTATTGTTAACTGTAGACATTATGTTGTACAGCATCACAGTAGTAATAACAATAATGCTGCGGACGGCAGCCACTGGTGGATACTAAAAGTAATGGGCAAAAATTTGAGAAGCAGGATTTGCATTGTCTCAAAGTGTCTCCCCCAAGATATTTATTAACTAAAAAGAGTAAGATAGTAACTTTACAGTAGGGAAATCTGGCAGAAACTTTGACCTTAGGCAAGTGATCAGGGTGAACATCAACAGCAACAGGATAGGTCAAGGTCATAAACCCCATGACATTATCCACTAGGAATGACACAACTTGCTTTTGTGATATTCTTGCCAAAAAGTGTCAGAATATGAGGACAACATCATACAAATACCCACTGATGGATATTCAACAAAAAAACGGATCAGTACTCTTCAAAAGTGTCAAGGTCGTGAATGATAAAGACTGAGGAGCTCTTCAGACTACAGGAGTCTAAGGAGAAATAACAACTAAATATAACCCAAGGTTCTGGATAGACTGCTGGAACAGAAAAAGGTTGCTAGTGGAAAACTAGCAAAGTTTGAATAATGCCTTCAGTTAATAGTGTTATGTCATTGTTATTTCCTGGTTTCGATAATTATGCTATGGTTTTGTCAGATGTTAGGAAAACTGGGTGAGTGATACACGGAAGTTCACATCTTTTTAAATTAGTTCAAAATCAAAAGTTTAAAAAAATAAATAAAACCCTACTGCCAAAAAAAAAAAGCTCCAATATGGAAAGTTACTGAGGCCAAACCCATGTCTGGAGCTACTCTTAACTTCCATCCCACAGTGAGGATTAGAGGCAGAGTGGAGGGGCAGGAGAAAAGGAAGGGAAAGTAGGTCCCTGGAAAAGCCAAACTGCCTGAGGAGGTGTTGCAAGGGATGTGAGGAGTGGAAATCAATCAGGTGATGATGACAGAGCTCAAGGGTTGATGAGAAGACGTGGAATAGAGTGTGAGGGCTGACCTGAAGGAAGGTCAGGGGTAACATGAGAATTTAAGTGATGCAAATGCCAGTCATTATGTAAATTAAATGTTTAAGTCCAAATGAATTTCAGATATTCAAAGCTGCCATTTCTTTATGTGAGATGAGCATAATCTTGTCCATGATTATTTGCATTAGGAATTAGTTTTTGGAGAGCAAGGGCCTGACAGATTTGCAGCCACTCAGTCATTTGACTGGGTCTTTGGTGAAGATTATTATGCTTAGTTTTATCGTTTCTTGTGTATAGCATGAAATCAAAACCTTTTTATACCCAAGGCTATGCCAATTTCCAATCTTTTTTTTTTCTCTTTCTTTTTTTGGAGATGGTGGTCTGTATAGCCTGCAGACCTGCCTCCTTTTTTTTAATTCCCTCACAAGGGTAATCTTAAAAGTTACTCACTGTCTTCCTTAAAGAATTACTACAGTTCTGGTCATATCAGATATATTTTGGATAGAATTGTTTTAATCGAAAGTTTAGGGATTTAACATACAGAAAACTTGAGATGGAGAAAAATTAGTAACATAAGAAAGACATAGCTGAAAATGAAATTTCCACAAGTCATTACAAGAGACAAGAATTCATCAGGGAGAAAGGTTTTTTACCTGCTGATTTATTGGGGGTAGACTAATACTGAATCATTTCCAAGAAGTTGGAATAATAGTGACTGAGCATGGGTGGCCGTGATGACTTCCTCAGACCTGTAGGGATCTAATACCCACCACTAAACACAGGTACGGTGAGAGACTGAAGGAAAAAACTGCATGCCCAGGCTTGTTTCCTGTTTTTACAAGCAGGAAAAGTTGTAGGTAATGTCAGTAGACAATTTGGGGAAGTAGCAACTGTTTTTGACAGATTGTATGTGCATTTACATACTGCATAACTACTTTGAAATGTCTAGTAAATGGCCTATTTTGAGGCCAAGTACAGATTTCATGAAGATACTGAATGGTCTTTCTGCCTGAATTCTGCAGAGGAATTTTTTATGTATTTGGAATGGTCTAAAAAATATTTAATATCGAAAGTAAGGCGGGGCGTTTTCTTGTGGCACAGCAGGTTAATCATCTGATGTTGTCACTGCAGTAGCTTGGGTTGCTGCTGTGGCATGCGTTAGATCCCTGGCTCAGGAACTTTCACGTGGGGGGGGGGGGTGCGGAGCTGGAGGGGAGTAGGGAGGAGGTGGGGAGGGAGAGAGAGAAAGGCAGCCACAGAAGGGGCAGCTTTAGCAGTGATGTTTGTTAGATAAAACCTCATTTAGCCAAGAACACAGATGATTTTTAATGAAGTAAGTAAAAGAACCCTCTTCCTAAATTTCAGAATTTTTTTTATCTGCAAACTCGTATCCCATTACTTTGGGTAAAGGTTAAGTTATAGCTGATTTGCTCTGCTCTGCTTTGCTTCAACATGTGAAATCAATTGAAGTAAAATATGAAAAATGTTCATATTGATTCAGAGGTTTGCTGTTTGCTTTTTATAAAGTGGAGATTTGTGTCCATGTGGACATAACCACTGACATTCACTGTTCATTGAGAGGACAGATCAATTGCTGCCAAGTTTTCTCTTTGGATTCCTTACATTGTGCTTAAAATAGATGATAAAGAAGTGATCAATCTGTCTACAGGAAGCAGTGGGGATTTCTAAATAACAACTCATTTCCAGTTCTACATTGTGCTCAGACATTATTGCTTCACTCACAAGCAATTCCTATCTTTAGCTTTCCAAGTATAGTAATTTCCTATATTCAGTTTTTTAATGCTTAATGAGAAGGATTTCAGGTGTTTTTTTAAAAAGTGACATTTGCAGCATTTAAGGAGCTAGGATGACCATACTACAGAGTAGGAGTGTTTTCAAAGCAGAGAACTTTAGTGGATGACTCTGTTCTCTGAGAGATGATTAGAGAGCTGAGGTCCCAGTGGTATATCTGTGAATGATCCCAGGGCAAAGTTCAGATGCCTGGAGGCACAAAGCCAGGAGCTGAAAAGGAGAGAGTATACAGAACCTTGCTGACGACAGATATGGGGAGGAAGAAGATGATGGTGGTGGCATCTGCCAGCATACTATGCGCTTACTCTGTTCTGAGCAGCCTGTCAAGTGCTCTCCGTGCATTCGAGCTGAATCTCCCCTGCAGTTCCCTGTTGTCTACACAATCCCAGCACTTTTGTAGGTGGTACTGAGTCAACAGAGTGGTCTAAATTAAGCTCACCCTCTACATTGGCCTTGAGGAAAAGGGAACATCCAGAAGGTATGAGGTGAGCCCTGTGCAAGTTCAAACAGAAAACCAGAGCTTAAAATTCCAGCCCAGACCCTAGATGATATGAAGACTCATACATTTTCTGTGTTCTTTGACTTTAACCCCTCCATCTAATAAAAATCTCACTCCTTTTCTTCTTCCCGTTATCTAATTCTGATTCTATCTCTGGGTGCTCAGAAAATATTTAGTGATAATTCTTAAACCTGATTGGGGGGGGGTCTTTTTATGGCCACACCTGCAGCATATGGGGTCGAGTCAGAGATGCCTGTGCCACAGCAACACCAGATCCTAGTCACATCTGTGACTTACGCCACAGCTCATTGACAACACTGGATCCTTAACCCACTGAGCGGAGGCCGGGGGTTGAAGCCACATCCTCATGGACACTAGCCAAGTTCTTAACCTGCTGAGCCACAGTGGGAACTCCTGAATTACTTTATTTTTTATAAGGCTGTTTATAACACAGTTATATTTTTTTAAATGATGCCTCATAAGCATATGTTTGTTGAGTCTAACCTATGTATTTCTCTGATTATTTCATTCCTAATCCTTTGTTGTAAGATCAGACTCTTTCCTGTACAACTCCATACTGAATAAATATTAGAGAGGTTCATGTAAACCTTTATTCTCAGACCTACTTCCTATTTCTTAATAATCTAGAGGGAAGATTCAACTTGTATTTATAAATTTTAATTATGAATTACTATTGTCATATGTTGGAGTTCCATTTGTGACTCAGCAGTTAACAAACCTGTTTAGGCTCCATGAAGATGCGGGTTCGATCCCTGGCCTCACTCAATGGGTCGGGGTTCCAGTGTTGCTATGAGCTGTGGTGTAGGTTGCAGACTTGGCTTGGATGTTGCTGTGACTATGGCGTAGGCTGGCAGCTGTAGCTCTAATTCTACCCCTAGCCTGGGAACGAACCTCCTTGTGCCATAGGTATGGCCTTAAAGTGCAGAAAAATTAAAAAATAAAAATACATACTTTGGAGTTCCCATTGTGGCACAGTGGAAACGAATCCAACTAGAAACCATGAGGTTGCGGGTTCGATCCCTGGCCTCACTCAGTGGGTTAAGGATCCGACTTTGCCGTGAGCTTTGGTGTAGGGAGCAGACGCAGCTCGGATCTGGCATTGCTGTGACTGTGGCGTAGGCCAGCAACTATAGCTCCAAGTAGAACCCTAGCCTGGGAACCTCCATGTGCCCTGGGTACAGCCCTAAAAAGACAAAAAGACAAAAAAAAAAAAATTATTATCATGTGTACAAGAGAAATATTGTGTCAAATTTCTGACCTTAGATAAACCAGACAGTTTTTAAGCTAGCAGCTTTTATTGTTATCTGAAAAAGCTGAGAAATGGAAGGTAGAAGACAGTGTTGATGACAGTACAGTAACCATGACTGTTGCTCTTGTTGCTGATAAACCTGCCTGCATTCTTAACTTTCTTTTGTAGGTGGTTGCCTATCACTATTGCCAAGCGGATAATGCCTACACCTGCCTGGTGCCAGAATTTGTCCACAATGTTGCTGCACTGCTCTGCCGCTCACCTCAGCTGGCAGCCTATCGGGAGCAGCTCCTCCGGGAGCCTCACCTACAGAGCATGTTGAGCCTTCGGTCCTGTGTTCAAGACCCCATGGCCTCCTTCCGGAGGGGAGTCCTGGAGCCCCTGGAGAATCTCCACAAAGGTACAGATGAGGTGCAAAGAAGGTGGAAGGTAGAGGTTTTGAAGTCCAGGTTCAGCTGGGGGCTATAGGGATTCTTTTTTTTTGGGGGGGGGGCTTCTTAAGGCCACACCCAGGGCATATGGACATTCCCAAGCTAGGGGTCCATTCGGAGCTAGAGCCACCAGCCTATACCACAGCTGTAGCAATGCAGGATCCAAGCCACATCTGTGACCTACACCACAGCTCACAGCAACACCGGATCATTAACCCACTGAGTGAAGTCAGGGATCGAACTTGCGTCCTCATGGATACTTAGTTGGGTTTGTTTCTGCTGAGTCACAATAGGAACTCCAGGAATGGTTCTTTTTATCACATTGCCAGCACCAAATTTTCCATAGGTGGTGTCCTATAGGATACTGTTAATCCAGTTCCCTGTGGATTATAAGTTAAATAAAAGGTGTTACTTGAAAATATTAAAACTCCCCCAGGAATTGCTACTTCCTCCTTTCTTTGTAAAAATTCCCATTCTCCTTTCCGTCCAGCCCTTAAAGATAGTAGAGCATCCAGCCCTTTCTGTGGACTCCAACTCAGTGTCATGAAGTTTCTATGGTTAAAGACCTCAGTCTTTATTTATACTTGCCTTTTTTTTTCATCACTTTCCAGTCAGGTAAAATGAAATGGCATGCAGGGTTACATACCTCTGTGTATATACACAATATTACTTCATTGTCCACTGAAAGATATTAAGATATTTTTAAGAAGTGGGAGAAAATGAAGTGGAATCCGTCTCCCGCTCATGCTCATGCCTTTCCTCCCTTTTAACTCTGCAACACTCGTGTTGGCCATGGCCTCAGTTAACCATCTCCTCCTTCACCCATCCCTCTGCCTCTCAGTGTTTTGTCAGGCGTTCCCGTCATGGTGCAGCGGAAACGAATCCGACTAGGAACCATGAGGTTGAGGGTTCGATCCCTGGCCTTGCTCACTAGGTTAAAGTTCTGGTGTTGCCGTGAGCTGTGGTGTATAGGTTGCAGATATAGCTCAGATCTGGCATAGCTGTGGCTGTGGTGTAGGCCAGTAGCTATAACTCCGATTAGATCCCTAGCTTGGGAATCTCCATCTCCGTATGCCACAGATGTGGCCCTAAAAAGACAAAAGACAAAAAAAAGGCAATGTTTTGTCAGTGCTGGAAGCTGAGTGAAAGGATCTGAGCAAGCATGAGATTCCTCGGCAATCCTATTTATATTCCTGAAAGTCTTCTATGCTCTTCTGGAGAGTGTCAGAGGTACTCATGAGAAAAAGTGATTATAATTTACAGTCTCCTGACCACTATCTTCAGTTGTGTCAAATTCCATACTGATTATTTGGGTATCAGATTTTTCTTCTCAACTCTTTTGACCTTTGTCTGTACCTCTACTACCTGTTAGCGTCACCATACCCTAGACTTTTTTAAACACTGGAATTTCTCCACAAATATTCTAAGCATATTTTCTGTCCATTCAGTCGGTCTTTTAAGTCCTGTTAATTCTGCCTTCTGAATGTTTCTTTCATCCCTTAATATCAAAGTCATTCCTACCTTCGTCACCCTAAAGGCTATTCAGCTGCCCATGGCGTCATATCTGTGTTGCTACCTTCCTGGTCTTCACTGGTTTTCTGGTCTGGTGCTTCTTTCACATCATAACACACTTGCAGAATTATTAAAATTTGTGTAGCACACTGAGATTTAAAAAAAAAGCTTGACTCCTCATGGCTGAACATGACTGGCCCTGTGGCCACAGCTGAACCAAGCCCCCGATTCCGAGATCTGAAGGGATTCATGTTTAGACGCACCTCTAACCCAGTCACGGCACACCTGGTGAGCGGTCTCTCCAGACTTTATGTGCATTGCTCGTATCGCTGAATGTTCCTGTTCAGAAACCTCTAATGACTCCCTGTTACCTTGCTGAATTAACTTCCAGTTCCTTAGTCTATCATTTAAGGTACTTAATGGCCTGGATCCAACCTACTTTCCAGCCTTATTATCCACTTCTATCCTTATGAACCCTGTGCTTACTTGTAAACCAAAATATCTATTAGTCCTTAAATACTCCCCTACATGCTCCTGCCTCCATACATTTGCTCATTGTTTCCTTTTCCTGGTAATGCCTTTTTCACACATCTCTGCCGGTCAGAATTCTACCCATCTTTCAAGGACCAGCTTAAATGCATTAAATGCAACCTCATTCATGAAATACCTCCTGATCCACCTGCCCTCTCTAGTAATTTCCAGTATCCTTCCAAATTGACATTAGTTTTTTTTTTTAATACATGTCACTTGTACTTCATACATTACTATATATATAATAATTTAAAATTTTGTTTCTAATATTTTTTGAACATTTGTTGCATGTCAGATATTATACTTTTTGCCTTATAAGAATTAGTTAGTTCTGTACTTAGTCCATTGACTAAATTGTATGCTATTAAAGATATAAACCTTTAGAACAGAACAGTTCCCATTGTGGGACAGCAGAAACAAATCCAGCTAGTATCCATGAGGATGTGGGTTTGATCCCTGGCCTCGCACAGTGGGTTAAGGATCCAGCATTGCCCTGGGCCATGGTGTTGATCGCAGCTCAGATCCAGCATTGCTGTGGCTGTAACAAAGGCCAGCAGCTGTAGTTCTGTTTCGACCCCTAGCCTGGGTACTTCCATATGCCATGGGAGCAGCCCTAAAAAAAAGCAAAAAAAAAAGATAAAACTAAAGAACTAAATAGACAAATATTCAGTCATGTTGGAGATTTTAACACCTCTCTCTCAGTAGTTATTAGAACAATTGGAACAAGTAGACAAAAAATACTAAGCATATAGAAGATTTGAACAACACTGTCAACCAACTTGATCCAGTTAATATTTATGATTTTTTTATTCAAGTAGAGTTGATTTACAATGCCAATTGACATTTAAAAAATACTACCCTATAACTATACAATATACATTGTTTTCAGGTGCATGTGGACCATACTTGGGACTATAAAACATATCTGAAATTTTCAAAAAATTAAAATCTTACAGAAAATGTTCTCTGAGATAATGGAATTAAATAGAAATCAACACACATAATATACCCAAGTATTTAGGAATTTAGCAACATACTTCTAAATAACCCATGAGACAAAAAAATCACAAAGGAAATTATAAAATATTTCAAACTGAACAACATAAAATCAGTGATTGAGTTTGTAATTTAATAAACCAGAAAAAAATGAGGAAAATAAACCCAGAATAAGCAGAAAGAAGAAAATAATAAAAAGCAAGAGCAGCCATCAGTAAAATTAAAAAAAAATTTTAAATGCATAAATTGTAGCAAGATCAAGAAAATGAGAGAAAAACACAAATCAGCATCAGGCATGAAAGAGGAGATAGCACTACAGTTCCTACAGACATTAAAAGAAAAATAAGGGATTATTATGAACAACTTTATAACTAAATTTAACAACTTAAATTGGACGAATTCTTTAAAAACACAACCTACCAAAAGTGACTGAAGAGGAAAGAGAACATCTGAATTTAATTTGTAAATTAAAGGAAAAAGAAAAAAAAAAACCTCCACAGAGAAAACTCCAGGCTCAGATGGTTTCACTAATGAATTTAAAGAAGAAATAATATGAATCTTACACACATTTTTTCAGAAAATAAAGGAGAGGAGAATGTTTCTCAGTTTGTTTTATTAGACAAGCATAATACTGAATCCAAAATATAAGGACCTTATAAGAAAATTACAGACAAGTATTCTTCATGACCATTTGCTATTAGCAAATCCTGAAAAAACCAATAGCAAATTGATTCGTTCTGCTTGATCAGGAATGCATTATTAGTTTAACATTTGAAACTTAATCAGTGTAATTCATAATATTAACAGAATAAATAAAAACCTATGTCTTTATATAAATATACATAATCTCAATAAATGCAGAAAATATTTAACAAAATATTACAATTAAGAATAAAAACTTTCTGCAAACTAGAAATAGAAGAAAACTTAGTCTAATAAAGGACAACTCTGAAATACGTACAGTTAACAATGAACTGTTAATGCACTTCTCCTAATATCAGCAGCAAGGCAGCTTACATTCAACATTGCACAGTGATCCAAGCTGGCACAGTAAGAAAACAAACAAGCAAATAGTAAAAAGATTAGAAAGTAAGAAATAAAGCTGTCTTTATTTGCAGATGTGATTATTTACCTAGAACACTCAGGGATGTACAAAAGAAAAAAAAAAAATCCTACTAGAATTAATAAATGCAAAGCTATAGTCTATATGGTCAATGTGCCATATCTATTTTATTTATATACTAGCAGCAAACAACTCAAAACTGAAATTTAAAAAGTAGTGTGTCAGTTTTAAACTGCAAATTATTTGACATTTTTCCCATCCAGAGTTGGGGTCTGTGTCTCCTCTTCTTGAATCTCAGTAGGCTGTGACTGCTTCATCCAATAAAAATGTTACAAAATGATGCTACGTGGCATCTGAGGATAGATTGTAAATGGCCATGCTGCTTCCATCTTGTTCTTTGAAACACCTGCTTTTTCGGGTATACACTGTCATGTCAAAAGGCTGACTGAATGTGTGCTTACCGTGCTGTGAAGAAGTACGTACCATGAGGAATGGCCATATATAAATGTTTCAGTGGACTATTCTAGCCATCAAATCATACTGGCCATGACACCAAACATGTGAATTTTCATTGGAGGTGATTCACTTTCCCAGCCATTTGTGTAACTCCAACTGTCTGATGCAGCAGTAGACAACTGTAACAAATACCATTTCCTAGAGAATCAAAATGCTTGAAAACATGTTTAACCAAAGATGTGTAAGACTTCCACAGTGAGAGGTACAAAAAACACTGCAGCGTGAAATTAAAGAACTGCTTAGTTAATGGAAGAGATATGCCATGTTTGTTCACTGATGTTTTTCCCCAGTAGATTCAGTGTAATCCCAGCCAGAATCCTAACAGGATTTTTTTTTTCTTGACAACTTATAGAAACTCAAGGTCTATGAATGGCCAAAACAGTCTTAAAAAAGAAAAAAAATTGGAGTGCTGGGAGACCAACTAGTGTTTCAAGAGTTAATAGAAAGATACAAAAGTCAGGACAGGCAATAATGTGTTAGTAAATGTTTTTCAATCAGCCTAGGAGTTGGGGGCTTGATGTGACCATAAAAAATTTAGCAGTCAGCTCTCATGATCCAAATTGAGCACAAGGAAAGATAGACAGAGATCAATGGAACAAAATGGAGAATCTAAAAATAAACCCGTACATATGGAGTCAGTTGGCCTTCCTCAAAGATGCCAGGATAATTTGGAAAAAAAAAATTTTTTCATCAAATGATACTTCGACAATTGAATACATGTATGGGAAAAAATGAATCTCAGTCCTTACCTCACACATACACAAAAATTAGTTCGAAATAGACTATGGTCCAAAATACAAAAGCTAAGTCTGGGAGTTCCCATTTGTGGCCCAGCAGGTTAAGAACCCATCAAAGTATCCATGAGGATGTGGGTTCGATCCCTGGTTAAGGATCCAGTATCACCATAAGCTGCACTGTAGGTCGCAGATGTGGCTCAGATCCAGAGTTGCCATGGCTGTGGTATAGCCCATTCTGATTCAGCTCCTAGCCGAGGAACTTCCATATGCCATAGGTGCGTCCTAAAAAGCAAAAGAAAAAATTTTTTAATTTTGTTGAGTGAATGAATAAATAAACATGAATAGGAAGAACATAGAATATCATTCACAACCTTGGGTTAGGTAAAGATTTCTTTAGACCTAAAAATCATTAATCATGTAAGAAAAAAATAATAAATTGGACTTCATCGATATTTTAAATGTTGCCTCAAAGTAAAATACTGCTAAGAAAAAGGAAAAGCAGATCACAAAAGCGGAGAAAATAATTCACTCTCATGTGTGATGAAGCACTTGTATCCACTTGTATGTAAAGAATTTCTATAAATCATTGATGAAAAGATAAATAATCCAGTTCTTAAATAGAAGATTTAAATACTTCACAAAAGATATAAAAATGGCCTACCAGCACATAAAAAGGTGTTTATCACCATTAGTCATCAGTGAAATGCAAATTAAAATCACAGTGAGATACCACTTTACTCCCACCACACTGTTTAAAATTTTAAAAGTTAAACATCAGCAGTTGGTAAGGATGGTACCTAGAACCTTCACACATTGCTGGTGAGAATACACCTACTTTGGGAAAACTATTTGGCAGTTCCTTATAAAATTTTTTTGTTTTTTGGTTTTTGGTTTTTTTGGTCTTTTTAGGGCTGTACCCGAGTCATATGGAGGTTCCCAGGCTAGGGGTCCAATCAGAGCTGTAGCCGCTGCCCTACGCCACAGCCACGCCAGATCTGAGCCGTGTCTGCGACTTACACCACAGCTCATGGCAATGTTGGATCCTTAACCCACTGAGCAAGGCCAGGGCTCGAACCCGCATCCTCATGGATGCTAGTCAGATTCATTTCCACTGAGCCAGGAAAAGAACTCCCAGTTCCTTATAAAGTTAAATGTAAACCTGCCTTATGTCCAAGCAATTCCATTCCTATGTATTTATCCAAAAGAAATGAAAACATGTCTACGAAAAGATTCTTAAAAGAATGTTTCTATCAACTTTATTCATAGTAGTTTTAAAAACTGGAAACAAATTGAATGTCCTTCAACACAAGATTATATAAACAAGTTGTAGTATATTCCTTCAGTGGATATTAAATTCTTAATATTCTTCCTAGTAATAAAAAGGAGCAACTAGGAATACACTCAACAATGTAGATGAATCTCTAAAACATTATGTTAAGCATGAGAAGCAAGTGTAATCTATGGCGATGAGTCAGAACAGTGGTTGCCTGTTGAGGTATGGAAAGAAACCTAAGGGAACTCTCTGGAGTGATGGAGATATTCTGTATGTTGATCAGGGTGTTACATACATGAGTATACATTTGTCAAAACTCACCAAAGTGTACAGTTAAGATCTTCACAATTAATTGTGTCAGTTGGGAGTACCTGTCATGGCTCAGCAGTACTAGTATCCACAAAGATGCGAGTTTAATCCCTGGCCTTGCTCAGTGGGTTAAGGATCCAGTGTTGCCATAAACTGTGGTGTAGGTCACAGATACAGCTCAGATCTGGCGTTGCTGTAGCTGTGGTGTAGGCCGGCACCTGCAGCTCCAATACGACCTCTAGCATGGAAACCTCCCTATGCTGCAGATGCAGCCCTAAAATAAATTAATAGATAAATAAATTGTATTAGTTGTACACAAATTTTATCAGTTTTTTTTTTTAATTTTTAAAGGCAGCTGGAGTTTTCTTTCTGGAAAAGTTCGGTGGAAAACACTTTGAATTTAGATTCAGAAGCTAGATTTCAATTTATACATTCTTCCTTAAAAAAAATGAGTCAACATTTCTCACATACTTTAAGGTTCTACAAGTGTGCTGACTAGTACACACACAAGCACACATACATATAAAACAAATGGAAAAATTTTAAAGTTTCTTGATGAGTCTTTGCTTGAGCCACCAATGTGAAATGTAAAGTAATGCTGGTTTGTTATCACAACTAAAAGGAAGGTAGTCTGTATTAAATGTGCAGCTTTTGTGAACAAAAAATGTCTTCGGATATGAGCCGTCTTTTCACTTTTGATAACTCCTAGCCAATACACCAGTAGTAAAGTATTCACTTTTGACTCTTATACTAAAGTCACCTCTTTTCTTGCAGTCTCTGTGATTCTTGTTTTTCTTAGGTATCTAGGTTAGCTCTTAGAGTGGAACTACTAAGGAAGACAGTTCAAGTATTTATTACGCATACTTGGAAGTGAGGGCAGTGGGGGATCCCTGGTGAATGTATATTTACTGGGGATTCAAAATCAGGGTTGAAAGGCTTAGGAATCCTTTCCAAGGACTTGTCAGCCAGAACAGTGGCTCCTAAGCACCAGTCCAGTTTTTGTTAGTAGTCCCTGATGACATTAGAAAATAGGAACAGCCTAGAATTTGTGTGAATGTAAAATATAGATGTAGTTTTGCAAAGACATATATGTAAAGAGTAGATAGATCATGTCCCTCTTATTTCAATGTTAAAATATTTTTTATTCTATGAAATAGTGGTGGTAGTGGATGGTAGTTGTACTATAAATGTTCTTACATTGCAAATTATGAAGTAACAGTCATTTGTTAGTCACCAGTGGTGTGTGTTTTTTTTTTAATTTTCATTTGTCTGTAACATCTTTTAAAAGCTACTGAGTTAGAGTATGTGTTGAAATAACCTGCAGAATTTCGAAAGTGAGCAAGCGTCCTTATGAGTCTGGTTGCATTTGGAAGGCAAGGTCTAAAAATCATGAAGGTCTTACTCCTTAAGTTATAATTGAGAAACTGCATCATCTAGCAAAAGAAAAGAAGCTTTTTAGGTTTTAAGTGGGTCACATATTTATTTATTTTAAAGAAATGGTATCTACTCATGGGATAAATAATATAATCTGGGAATTTATGGAAATGAAAATTTTATTAGCAATTGAATTACTTCATTCATTAAAATATTCAGATCATAATTTAAACCGTGTTCTTGATCTTGATGCTTGAGAATGTGTTTGAAATGTTTTTCCCAGAGAAAATCTCAACAGATGCATGCATGATCATCAGCCTTTTTCTCCACTTGGCAATCATGGCTTTTTTATGAAGGAGGCTGGATGAAGTTAAAAGGGATACAATTGAAGTGGTGGAGACAATGGTGTGCTGGTAAATTTTTAACAGCCAGCTGTGGGGAGGAGCACTTGTAACCTTTGCCAGTTTCCATTGTGTAAACAAGTAGCCCCACTTTGACCAAAGTAAAGCCACCAACTGCTTAATAACCAACTCTTGAAAATCTTAGAATAAGCTCTCCTGAACCAGGACAGAACCCCTGCAGCACACCACCGGGTGGGATTGGTGATGGTACTCAGTGACAAAGGATAGCTCTTCTATATCTGCCAAGCAGAATGCAGTTAGAAAATTCCTCTGTGGAAATTAAAGACACAGTTATGCTAACGGCAGCCAAGGTTCTCAAAATCAAGAACATAAGAGCCCCCATTCGTGTGGACAAATCCCAATCAATTCTAAACAGTTCCTCTCTCTCCCTTAATTCTTTGTACTCCCTAAAAGGAGTGATGGTTTTCTTAGCCCTACATCATCTAGAATGTCGTTTCATTAATAATCATTGTTCCATACTTAGAGCTGGAATCTGTAGTTCATTTCTCTTCCTAAAAAGTCACCAGGTGAAAGTAATAGTGAAAACTCCTCGTAAGTTGAGAACTGACTTATGGTACTTAGGCTATTAACATTAACTTCCTTTATATAAAGCTTGTACTTTAGGGGAAAATAGAAAGTTTTATTAATCATATAAGAAATCTGCATATTTTGAAATGTGAAACAAAAATATGTAGGGTTTCGATTGGTCTTGACTCTTTTAAAGGCTGAAAGAGCCAGTGTGGTATAGAAGTCCACAAACTTTTCCTTCTGTCCCCAGGTTCACTTTCTTTTTTTTGTTTTGTTTTTTGTTTTCTGTCTTTTTGCCTTATCAAGGGCCGTACCCGCGGCATATGAAGTTTCCTAGGCTAGGGGTCTAACAGGAGCTGTAGCCGCCGGCCTTTGCCACAGCCACAGCAATGTGGGATCCGAGCCACATCTGCAACCTACACCACAGCTCACGGCAATGCTGGATCCTTAACCCACTGAGGAAGGCCAGGGATCGAACCCACAACCTCGTGGTTCCTAGTCGGATTTGTTAACCACTGAGCCATGACGGGTGTAGGGCACAGATGTGGCTCGGTTCCAGCCTTTCTATGGCTGTGGTGTCAGCCAGCAGCTACAGCTCTGATTTGACCCCTAGCCTGGGAACCTCCATGTGCCTCGGGTGCTGCCTTAAAATGACAAAAGACAAAAAAAAAAAAAAAAAGGGGCAGACCGTATGTCTTTCCTACATGACCCCTCCTCCTCAGGGAAAATCAAACAAGGGTCTGGTCTCATTGAAGCTGTTTTATGTATAGTCTAGGAAGCTACAAGTTCTGTAAGATTTCAGAATCCAGCCTGCCTAGTTTAAATCTGTTTGCTGGGATTCCTTTTCTCTGTTCCTCCAGCCCTTCCTTCCCACTACATATTTACAGTAGTCCTGTTTACTGTTGTGTACTTCAAATTAAACCTTTTTTAATTTCCAAAGGAACATGTGAGCCTGTTCTCTTTAATGCTATCAGGAGGAGGGGAAAAAAATTTCTTTCCAGCCTTTTCAACCGTGAGAGAAAAATCGGTTTACATATACAAGTTCTCATAAATGCAATGCTCAGACTGTCTCACAACTGATAACATGGGGGAAATGTTAATGATGATGATACATATGCTTTATATATTATTTATGTGACAAGTGCTTTTATACCTGGTAAAAAACAAAATGAATTCACTAAATGAATTATTCCATGTCTTTGTAATAAATTACATACCCTGAGTATTCACTAACACCTGAGACCTTATTTAATTTTTTTTCCAAATAAATGCATGATCAAAGACCCAAAAAGAACTAACTTATCCACTTGGTAATTATTAAGTAATTTGTTTCTTTCTATCTTAGAGAGAAAAATACCAGATGAAGATTTCATCATCTTAATTGATGGATTAAATGAAGCAGAATTTCACAAACCAGATTATGGGGATACAATCGTATCATTTCTCAGTAAAATGATTGGAAAATTTCCTTCCTGGCTCAAACTAATTGTAACAGTTAGGACCAGTTTGCAGGTATGTGTTTGTTTGCTTTCAGATAGTAAGTTATTTCCCTTGGAAAGTGCTTAAACTGAAAAGGTTCCAGGTCCTTGTACCCTTAGTGATGAGTTTGTCTAAATTTCAACCATGTCCTAGAGCACTAGCAAGAATAGCATATTTTGAGAGTAAGAGATACAATCTAGAGAGAGCGTTTTCTTTGTATGACTTTCTTAGCTCAAATTCCCATTCCCACTGCTCTGGGTAAGTTTGATACCAAGTGTCCCTCAAAATGGCATGAAAGAAGGTTCAGGGGATTCCCATTGTGGCGCAGTGGAAATGAATCTGACTAGTGTCCTTGAGAATGCGGGTTCCATCCCTGGCCTTACATAGTAGGTCAAGGATCCCACATTGCTGTGAGCTGTGGTGTAGGTCCCAGACTCAGCTGGGATCCCGGGTTGCTGTGGCTGTGGCATTGGCCAGCAGCTGCAGCTCCCATTCGCCCCCTAGCCTGAGAACTTCCATATGCCACAAGTGCAGCCCTAAAAAAGCAAAAAAAAAAAAAAAGTCTGTTTTTCTAGACTTTGTCCTGAGGATAGCAAAACAAACAGAACCTCTAACGCTCTAACTCACTGTTTGAGTTTTGTTTTATATTTTTTATCATTTACTGCCAGGCAAAATCCAATTCAGTGTACAGTCTAGAATCAGATTTTCTAGTTCTTGCTTCTGTTTCTACTTGAATAACTTAGATGGGCTTTTTGCCTAAAGATGGACTTTTTGCTGAATATGACTTTCTTTAAGAAATATTGGCAATATTAAGGCTTTAGATTAAATTTACTACAACTGGGAGATAAGATTTTTTTTTTTTTAATTATCTTCCCTGCTCAGTCACTGATCACTTTGTATGGCCTGGAAGAATGGCTAGGAATGTAAAACTGAGCCTCTAAAGACTACAGGCTAAGGATAAATGACCACCTTTTCTACTATTCACGTTAGAACGGAGCTGGTATCTTTCATTCCGTACATATGCACACTTGGTTTGAAACAGAGTTTCTCAACATTTTTTCCCCTAACCATAACCTTTTTGATGAACACTAAAATCTCACATATTATACACTTATCCCACTATTTTGATGCAACCCCCTTGTAACAGTTGTTAATGTACAGAAAAATAGTCTCAGTTCCCTTCCTCCTTTTCCCCTCTCCCAGTCCTTTAGTATTATTCCTATAGGTAGACCTATTTAGGTCCATCTGCCTTCTTTGATCAGAAATTGTACTTCTGATCTTGACCACTAACTTGCAGACTTTGTTATTAAGATCTCAGGGTAATTTGAATTAAAGAATGTGAATGAATCAGTGTAAATGCATCTTTACAACTAAAACTTATGCAGTCTACCATTATTAGTCAGTAGCTTGATTATTAAAGATGAAGAATGAACAAAAGAAGCTTCCAGGAACACAATCTCTAACTAGTTTTATTAAATTTATACTTAGGAGGTACTATCGTCATCCATATTTTTACATAATTCTATGTGCAATCTCAAAAGATGTTTTAAGTATGACTTGGTGGACCATTGACTTTATTTTTCAGCTGTGCCAAAGAACAGGAAAAGTACTATAGACACAAAGTCCAAATTTCAGTGTCTTTGTAGATCAAGGCCTGCAGTAACTTCTCAGCTACTTCATTCACCTCATCCAATACCTTTTTAATATTATTTTTATTTAGCCTGACAAATAATTCATATGTCTTTAAAAACTTAACCCACATAATTGATCATTCATTATTTCTGCAAACATTTTTTAAGTCCTTCAAGTGTAAAAGGCTCCTCCTAAGAGCTGAGGATATGATGAGGAACAAGACAGACAATACTCCTGCCCTCACAAAGCTTATATTCTAGTGAAGAACACAAATAATAAATAAATAAAAATACAGTAAAATTTTACGTCGTGTTAGTTTTATGAAGTAACTATAGAGGGGAAAGAAGCAGAAATGACAGTTAATAACTTTTTAGATTGAGTAGATAGGAAAGGCCTTTCTAAGGAGCCTTATAAAGTGATGAGTTCTGATCTGCCTTTTTAAAAGATTTCTTTGGCTGCTGGCTGTGTAGATAATAAAATGTAAGGTATCAAGAACAGAAGCAGAAGTAGGGATGAAAGGTGATGGTGGCTTAGACTAGAGCGGTATCAGTGGAAACCCTGTGAAGTGCTCATATTTGGACTGATTTTGAAGGAGAACCAGTAGGACATGATGGGCTGGATGTAGGTATGAGCAAGAGAGAAGATTCAAAAATGAATTGTGGGTTTTTGGTAAGCAACTGCGTAGGTGCAGATATTGATGGGAAAAGATCATAAACGGTTCCTACGATTTGCTAGTAGGGTCGGTGGAAATACCATTTATTGAGATGGGGAAAGAATTTAGTAGTTCTGATTTGGTTGCATTAAGTTTATCTATGAAACATCCAAGTATATGCGTTGTATATGACAGAGACAGAAGATGAGAGCTCAGGAGAAATGACTAAGATCGAAACATACAGTTAGGTATCATCTGCATAGAGAGGATATTTAGAACCTTGGGACCCAACTATTCTAGGGAGTGAGAGTGCCCGGATAAGAGGAAAGAATGGAGGTGTGAGCCCTGGGTGGACTGAGGAATGAGACAGGAGCCAGCAAAGAAGCCTGAATGGGAGTGGCCAGTGTGCTAAGAGGAAAATGAAGGGAACATACTGTGGGCGCAAGCTGCAGGAAGTGACTACAGAATGAGATGTGATTATCTGTGTCAGGTACCGCTGAGAGGTTGGGGAGGATTAGAAATGAAAGTTGATCACTGGATTTGGCAAGATGAAGATTACTGATCATGTTGACAAGAACCATTTCAGTGAAGCAAGGAGTTTGAAAGCTTGACTGCAACAAGTGGAGGAGAGGATGGGAAGAGAGGAGTTAAACACAGTGAACAGCCAAAACTTTTGTTAAGTTTTGCTAAACCTGGGAACAGAGACGCAAGAGTTGGAGGGAGAAATATGGAGTCACATGTCTGTGTGATACAGGAGAGAAGAAATTGATACAGGGAGTTCCCGTCGTGACGCAGTGGTTAACGAATCCGACTAGGAACCATGAGGTTACGGGTTCGATCCCTGCCCTTGCTCAGTGGGTTAACAATCCGGCGTTGCCGTGAGCTGTGGTGTAGGTTGCAGACGCGGGTTGGATCCTGCGTTGCTGTAGCTGCAGCACAGGCCAGTGGCTACAGCTCCAATTAGACCCCTAGCCTGGGAACCTCCACATGCTGCGGGTGCGGCCATAAAATGACAAAAGGCAAAAAAAAAAAAAAAAAAAAGAAATTGATACAGGAGAGGGAATAGGTAATTACAGGATAAGAAAAGCTGTATTTCAGAGCAGGAGTGTCACCACAAAGCCCTATCACTTTGTCACCTTCCCTCAATATAATTTCCAAGCAGATCACCAGGGAACCAAACGTCCCACTATTAGAAGTGTTCCTTTGGGCCAAGGCATGTCCAAAAGGCCTACATTACATAAAGTCATTGTATTAGGAGGGTTAGAAAGTAACATTTTTATATGACATTCTTTGAGTCCTTATACATTTCTCTTATTGAATTGTACTTTGACATTATACCATGGTTTACACTGAGAAAATTACAACAAAAGTTATGCGGCACTCTGTATTCTGTTTTAAGGGTGTTACTTAGAATATTGACCCTTAAATCACTCCTAAAGTACCCTTTATGAAGACTTATAAAAGATATTTTAAGTCTCAACGTTAGGAAAAGTTGTGTCCTTCCTGTGCAATTAATATGTTTTAATCTGTGGACGCTAATACTCAATTGTATTTTCCTCTTTTCTTTGGCCACTCAGAAGTTCAGAATAAATTTGTGGACCTCGAAGTTTGTCATAAGAGTTAGGGGAAACTGAAGGTCTTTCTGCCTTTCTCTCTCTCTCTCCATCTGTTTTAGGAAATTACCAAGCTGCTGCCTTTCCATAGGATATTTTTGGATCGCCTAGAAGAGAACGAAGCCATAGACCAGGACCTGCAGGCTTACATCCTGCACCGGATACACAGCAGCTCAGAGATCCAGAATAACATTTCACTTAATGGCAAAATGGACAACACTACATTTGGCAAACTCAGTTCTCATCTCAAGACCCTCAGTCAAGGGTCGTATCTATACCTGAAACTCACATTTGACCTCATAGAGAAAGGCTATCTAGTGTTAAAGAGCTCTAGCTACAAAGTAGTTCCTGTTTCGCTCTCTGAGGTTTATTTACTCCAGTGCAATATGAAGTTCCCAACCCAGTCTTCCTTTGACCGGGTGATGCCTCTTCTGAATGTGGCAGTGGCCTCTCTCCACCCACTGACTGATGAACATATCTTCCAAGCCATCAATGCTGGTAGCATTGAAGGCACGCTAGAATGGGAGGATTTTCAGCAGAGAATGGAGAATCTCTCCATGTTCCTAATCAAGCGCAGAGACATGACTCGTATGTTTGTGCATCCTTCTTTTCGAGAATGGCTTATCTGGAGAGAAGAAGGAGAGAAAACCAAATTTCTCTGTGATCCCAGGTAAGCCATAGATCTGTAATAAGCAATTGTGAGCCGATTTTGTATTTATTGCATGGAGCGTGGGTATTGAAAGCATTGAGAAGTGTTCTTCATTGAACATTTCATGTAAACATCATCTCTGTTTCTTCTTAAGACAAGGCTATAATGAAATTAACTTATTTTCTCACAATATTTCTGTAAGACTCATAATCTGCATAGATGTTTAAAAATCCCCCCTACGTTCCTATATTTTTCCAAATAATTTTCTCTGATTCCACTAGGGATCACAGGCTATTATTAATTTAACCATCCAGCAGACTTCCTCAGTGTTCTACAGAAAGAATTGATATATTGTTCATCTCTTTGACTTAGAGCAGAATTGTTGTAAAATTTTGATTGCCTTTTTAAAAGCCATGTCGTAGTTTAAGTTACCAGTGACTGACCCCATTAAAGCCCAGCTGGTGCAAAGATTTACACTGGAAAATGGAATCTTCAACGTTATAGCTGAAAAAGAGATCAGCTGATCTAGCCACTCTACCTTTAAAGTGTCATTATCCCAGATTTCCCATTGTGGCTCAGTGGTAACGAATCTGACTGCTATCCATGAGGATGCAGGTTTGATCCCTGGCCTCGCTCTGTGGGTTAAGCATCCAGTGTTTCAGACCTGGATCTGTGATCCAGGTCACAGACCCGGCAGATCCCAAGTGGCTGTGGCTGTGGCTTAGGCCGGTGGCTACAGCTCTGATTCAACCCCTAGCCTGGGAATTTCCGGCCCTAAAAAGACAATAAAAAATATAATAAAGTATCATTATACTTTATTATAATAAAGGCCTTAAAATGCTAAAAGTCATGAAGTTAACAGGTGGGAGAAAGGAAGAGGGATTAAAAGAGAAATGACAAGTACATGTCCCACCGCTCCCCTATCCTGCACCCACAGCAGATGTCACTGATTTACTCCAGCACTCTTTCCTGGTGAGCTTGACCCCGACTTAAGAATATTTCTCAGGAGTTCCGGTCATGGCGCAGCAGAAATGAATCCAGCTGGGAACCATGAGGTTGTGGGTTCGATCCCTGGCCTAGCTCAGTGGGTTAAGGATCCAGCATTGCTGTGAGCTGTGATATAGGTCACAGATGCAGCTCGGATCTGGCGTTGCTGTGGCTTTGGCGTGGGCCAGCAGCTGTAGCTCCAATTGGACCCCTACCCTGGGAACCTCCATGTGCCACATAGGTGCGGCCCTCAAAAGCAAGAAAAAAAATATATATATGTATTTTTCAGGAGTTCCTTGGTGGTTCAACGGGCTATGGATCCAGCATTTTCACTCCTGTGGTTCTGGTTACTGCCCTAGGCTGGGTTCGATTCCTAGCCCTGGAACTTCCGCATGCCACAGACACAGCCAAAAAAGAATTCTCAGCTCAACAAACCAGTCTAGATGTGAAAGTCATACCCCATTCTCTTGGGTAGAACCTAGGTCTTTAGCATCCTAGTGAGGTGTGCTTTCTGCTCCTCCACACTACCTTTTTAAAGAGTTATTCCTAGAGTTCCCTGGTGGCTCAGCGGGTTAAGGATCTGTCATTGTCACTGCCGTGGCTCTGGTTACTGCTGTGGCTCACGTTCGATCTCTAACCATGGAACTTCCACATGCCATGGGCATGGCCAAAAATAAATAAGTAAATACAAGAATTATTCCTTTAATAAAATTGATGTTTTCAAAAGCAGGTATATTCCCGATTTCCTGGAAACAAAGAAGACGCTAACAATATAGCTTGCAAGTGCAGAGCTTATTCTGGCTGAAAAAGGAGATAGGCCAAATTTGAGCGTACCTTCTGCAGTGACTCATCAGACAGACCGACTGTCTCTGACTGTGCTGGGGTTTTATTACTCTCGAGGCATGTTCTTCACCAGGCCTTATTAGAGACAACTGTGCTAGTGGGCATGCTGCTCAGCCTACTTCATGCCAATTTATTAGAAAATTAGTTCCAGATTCTGAAGAAGATAATCAGCCAGGCAGTAGATTTGGTGCCATTTTCCCTGAGTGGGAAACTTTTTAAAGAAACATGCTGCAGTAGGAAGAACATGAACTTTGAGTCAGATTACCTGCATAAAAGTCCTACCTCTTCTAGGAACTGTGATCTTTGAAAAGTTACATAACGTTTCTGAGACAGTTTATATATATATATATATATATATATATATATATATATATATATATGGAATAATAATTCCTAGAGCTGTTGAGAATTAAGTGAAGTCCTGTTGTATAATCCTAGGCTAGTATAGCATGCAAAGGAAGTGTTCAGGAAATGTTCTTTGTCCTCCCCTCTCTTTGCAGGAATAGACCTTTCAGGTATACCTTAACCGAATCCTGTGGCTGATAGGATGTGGTATAGGCAGCAACAGCCTCTGCTATTAGCATTTGGGGGCACAAGATTAAAAAAAAAAAAAAAAGGCAGGTCTGAGTCTCTTCTATGAATTGCATGCCATGAGGATTTTACTGTAAATGCTAACGCACTGCTAATGCTTAACACAGAGTTAGCAATCGCATATTTAAGAAAAAGAGACCTATCTAGAATAGTCTGATAAATATTCTGAAGTCCGTTTCCAGAAAAACTTTGCTGGCTGATCTATTCTCTCATCCTGGAACGTCTCAGAGGATTGAAACCTGAGGTCCAAGGCAGCCAGACTCACACTGAATTAACAGTATCCTTATAAAAGATAAAACCCTCGGGCTCCCAGAGAACAAAAGGTGGTATTTATGCAGCCATATCATGGCTTTACAAGGCCTACTTTCTCAACACTGTTTGTTAACTAGGATCGTTTTGGCAAGAGGCTGATGCCCTGGGACAAGAAGAACAAACACTTCTAATTTCAAATACTGTGTAGTCTGTTCCCTGGTGATTGAATAACATTCAGGGCTGCCGAGCGATCATCATATATCACTTATGGCAGAGAATAAACAGGACCAGGAATTGTCAAAAAAGCTTCCTTCCTTTATTTCATCTTAGTTGGAATTCAGCCTTCTTCCCAGCACTGTCTGGCACCAGCTTTGTTACTAAGGTATTGAGCTCAGGGTTTGAGGCACTGTGGGTCAATGAAATGGAAATTCACTAAGAATTTAATGTCATTGGTAAAGCCCAAGCTGGCCTTTCAAAGAAACTGACTATAGTTGCTTTCCATTTTAGGCAACTGTGATTAGCAGGACTCTCCAGACAGGGTTTTGCCTGTATGGCCTTCAGCTTCTCCTTCCTGCACACTGCTTCCCCTCTGTTCTCCACTTTCTGTCTAGAGCATCTAACATATTTCAGTAGACCACGGAAGACTGCCTCAGTGCCTCTGAAATCATAGGTGGGCCAGTGTCTGACATGCTTAATGCTGTGTGAGGAGAGCTTTCAGAGGCAACGAAACAGCTCTTCTAGTCCATTTTCCAGGCTTACAACACTCACTTCCTCACCCTGAACTTATTGACCTTATTAGGGAAGTAGAAACGGATGACAGTATTCTACTGAAGCCAAAAAGTAGTTGACCTTCGTCAGAAATAGGCCACCCAAGGAGGTACTTCTACTGAACTGAAGAGAGTCAGTTATCTGAGGATGGTGCTAGAAAGAGGAAAGAGCAAAGCTGGAGGTCAGTGCTGGCCCTGTGCTAGAAGTTACCCTTATTTTAAATATCAGAGCACCAATTGTCCCAGAATCAGGGCAGACAATTGACATCCCAGAGTGACCTAAAGTTGCATACGCATCAAATTGTCACAGAAAGAAGTGATTTATAGTTGTCTTTCCGTGGCTTGGTAACAGGATAGAGTATTTGTATGTATGTGCATGTCTGTGTTTATCAAAACTGTAAGCAAAGTATCACTGAAAAATCTTTTATTATGTCAAAATTTCCAAGATTTTAGATTCGCATTCTAGGTTGCTCCTTGAAGTACCCACAAGCCTTAGACCTCACCACCTTCTTATGCTTTCCATTCCATTTCCCACTATTCATCACTGTCATATGCTATCATACTCTGAAATTAATCTGTCCTATATTTTATTCCCTCAGGCACTGAGATACCAGATTCCTCCCTAATCTAATAAACTAATCTCTGCTGTTATGCTAAATAAGAAGGAAGTAGAAAACTCATTCAGAGCAATGTGTACATTTTAAGTAAGGCATTGTGAGGAATCACCAGCCTTTTTAATCCAACCTGTTAATGTCTTTGAGAGTTGAGATGTGAGGCTGATAGACAGTTGGGGGCCATCAGCCTTGTGGTGCTGTCCAATTAATGCTTAATATTTCTACATAGCTTTAGGCTAGCCCCAAGTGAATCCCCACTCTTTTTTTTCTCTCTCTCCTTTCCATTTTATCTCTGTTTTCATGGTATTAGCCTCCCCTTCCCAAGGAACGGCTCTCAGATCAACATTTTGATGTGTGTGCGTGCGTGTGTGTGTGTGAGATGGAGAGATTTTCACATAGGGATTGTAAGGCTCAGCTGCCTTGTTTTTAACTGTTTGAATAAGACACAGAAAGCTTGTTGTAAACTCTAGTATTGAGCTGTACAGCCTAATAAGGTTTGATCTAGGAACCTATTTTGGGTTGACTTGGTTTCCTCAAACTAAGAGAAGCAGATTTATGGTGGAAAAGAGAAAAGGCTACCCAAGTCCTGCCTGTACCTGTCAGTATCGTTGAGTACTTACTTGATTCTTTGTAGTCAGAATCAATATCTTACAATAAACCTTTTTTCAGATTTTTCTTATTTTGAGCATATTACCAAGTACTCCAAAACCCATGTCACAAAGCAGAGTATCAGAGAAGCAGTTTATCTAGGGGTAGTGGGGGGCCCTTCTCCCTTTAAAGGAAAATTAATTCTGTGCCAGGGACTCGCCCAGCCTGGCTTCCTTGTAGAATACTTTAAGTCTGAAATGACCCCAAAACGGTGAGTTGCAAGGCTGTGGTGGTTTTATTTATTTGGTTTTTTTAACCCACATATGAGCCTCCAGGCAGAATGACAATTAATCTTACCCTCACTGAATCACAGAGTCGAAATTGCTGCTCCTCAGAGCCATTGAAGGATCCCACAGCAAACCCTTAAACTGGTGGATGGATTCTGCTTTCTGAAACCATTAGGAAAGACTTCAGCAAAGTGATAGATCACGGAAAGAAAAAAGGCTTCTGGAACTAAATCAGCCCTTTGGAGGTTTGGAAGAGCTAAAGCAGAGAGAAGAGAGGTGTGCCAAACACCTTTAACTAATGTGACTATTGGTAGATGACCATACCTGCCTAGAAATATTAGCTCTTTAATCTCTGCTCTGTGTCTAGATCTGCTTCACTTCTAACTCTTTTCTGCCTCTAAGGAGAAGTCAGTCCTCTAATGTCATGATTTCTATATGTGATTTCCAGGGATTACAGGTTTCATTAATCTGTAATATTTGGGGATATTTATTTTGCCAATAATTGGTTTTCCTTATTATCTCATCCAGTGTCTTACTCCCTATTGGCATCAAAAATAAATTTGAGGGGGTTCCCACTATGGCACAGTGGGTTTCTGAGGTGTGGATTTGACCTCCAGCCCCGCACAGTGAGTTAAGGATCCAGCATTGCTCAGCTGTGGCATAGGGCAGCAGCTGCAGCTCGGATTCAATCCCTGGCCCAGGAACTTCCATACGCCACAGTTGCAGCCACAAATAATAATAACGAAAATAATAAATTTGAGACGCAAAACTCAAAGTAATAATGGAATAACTATTATTCTAGTGACCCATGGTCATGGTTTTGTAATATAAGGCAAGGGAGAAATTATGTGAAATCTAATGTATATCTTGGAATATGTCCAGTTTGCTAATGCATGAGGTCCTTAAACTTTACAAATTTGTTTCAGCATAAATCATGGAACCCACATCTATTAGTCAAATAGCTGAATTGTTCCCATTGTTAAAGCTCTCATACCTTAAAAGATGGCAATAATGTGTTTTTTCCTTTTCCAAGTCCAAAACTAAGTTTGGGAAAAGTTGAAAATCAGAATTCTTCTCCACACCTATTTAAAACTGAGAACTACTTATTTTTACTGTCATAAAAGCTCACAAGGTTTCCTAAGTTAATAAATATACAGGGAAATAGTTCTGCTTATAAGATCAAGCAAGAGCTTCATTTTATGACTTGCAGGCATGCAGAAGAGTCAACTAATGAAAACACAGAAGGGACTTGTGCATATCTTGTTTGATTATGTGACAAAAAATAATTTTGCTTTATATGTTTAAATTATAGATATAACATAATATATATTTACAACTATTTTAAGGTGGGTATGCCCAGTATAGCAAATATGTGTTAAAGCAACTTCACCCAAGAAGTAGAGCAGGGAAATTTTTGGTACTAAAAGTAGCATAGGAGATAGAGAGTAATCTGTCCTGTTAATGAGTCTCTGAAGCAACACTGGCTGAGCGAAAAGGATGGGAATTCCTCAGACTTGCCTAGGTTGTCAAACCAAGATTTTTTTTTTAAATTATTTTGTTGGAGTATAGTTACTTTACACTGTTGTATTAGTTTCAGGTGTACAGCAAAGTGATTCAGCTACACATATACATGTATTCATTCTTTTTCAGATTATTTCCCCATATAAGTTATTACAGAACATTAAGTAGAGTTCCCTATGCTTTGCAGTAGGTCCTTTTATGTATAGTTGTGTGTATATGTTAATCCCAGACTCCTAATTTATCCCCCCCCCACATTTCCCTTTGGTAACCATAAGTTTTCAAAATCTAGGAGTCTGTTTCTGTTTTGTAAATAAGTACATTTGTATCTGTCTTTTAATTAGAGTCCACATATAAGTGCTATCATATGATATTTGTCTTTGACTTCACTTAGTATGGTGATCTCTTGCTAGGTCCATCCATGTTGCTGCAAGTGGCATTATTTCATTCTTTTCATGGCTGAGTAATAGTCTGTTGTATATATGTACCACATCTTTATCCATTCATCTGTTGACAGACATTTAGGTTGCTTCCATGTCTTGGCCATTGTAAATAGCGCCGCAGTGAACACTGGGGTGCATGTATCTTTTCAAATTACAGATTTCTCCAGCTATATGTCCAGGAGTGGGATTGCTAGATCATATGGTAGCTCTATTTTTAGTTTTTAAGGAACCTCCATACTGTTCTCCATAGTGGTGGTACTAAATTTACATTCCACCAACAGTGTAGGAGGATTCCCTTTTCTCCACGCCATCTCCAGCGTTTATTGTTTGTAGACTTTTTGATGTGTCAAACCAAGATTATAATCAGCAGAAGTTATTGCCAGCTTAGTGGGATATGACAGCACATTTTTTTTGTGAGTAGAGCAACTTTCTCAGCAGTCTCTAGACTTTCCAAAGGCAACAGATCTCCATGTTTGGTAAACTCAACACTAATACCCTTCTGCTTGTCCAACTGTAAGAACCCACAGCTGTGAGACATGTATTCACTGTAGCCATCAGCGTATCCAGTTGGTTCCACTACCCAAATTTTACTTGTAAGTATCCACTTATTTACATCGCTGCAGGCCACACCCTAGGCTCTCATGTGGACTACTTTTGTGTCTTCATTGGTTCTCCCCTTCAGTCCAGTCTCCACCAGCAGCCAAAGTGATTTCTAAAAAACACAAATCAGACCACGTACCTCCTCCTGAGAATCCTTCAGTGGCTTCTTATGACTAGAATAAAATCAAAGCTGGATTCTTCAAAGCCCTGTATTACAAGATGGCTCTGCCTACTTCTCTGAGGTCATTCATCCTCCCTCTTATTCACAGTTTTCTAGTCATAATTGTTTATCTGCAAGTTCCTAGAACTTGCTAAGCTCTTTTCCACCCCTGACCCTTTGCATGTAACAGTTGCCTCCATCTGGAGCTCACTCTTTCCCTCTCTCATCACTTGGGAGGATGTCTCTCCTTCAGATCTCTACTTAACGGCCACCCACTAAGAGACTTCCACTTGTCAACTAATCTAAGAAAGTCCTTCCTGATTTTCTTTATCATAGCAACCTTCTTATTCTCGGACGTTTATCACAATCTTGTATTAACTTATTGTCTGTGAATACTTGTTTTATTGCCCACGTTACCCTCTAGAATGTGAGTGAGTTCACTGAGGACAGGAACCTTCCTGTCACACTCACCATGGTCTTTTTAATGATTAATGGAGTGCTTGGCATACAGCAAACACTCAGTACAAAAAAAAAAAAATGAGTAAGAAATTAATGAGTGAACAAAGAATTGGTAGGCAGCATTAATTTTAAGCTTAAAACTGAAAATATTTGAGAAACTCTTCTCACAGTTCAGTGGAGACTATCTTCTGTTCATTTTGTTACCATGCATCGGGATCAAGTGAAGACATGCATTTCTGCACATATTCAATGAACATGTATTAAGTAATATGTTTGAGACTCTGTGTTAAACACTGCAGGGGATGGGTCTGTCTGCCAGGACCTACAGGCTGGGCACATTTATAACTAGCTATAATCTAATGCAGAGTCTGTGCTGGAGGTATAAACAAAGAACTGAGAAACATGAAGGAGGAAATGACAAAATCTTCCTTTGCCTATTGTTGTTGTTTCAAACCGTGACAGTTCAATGGAGCCATAGCTCTTCTGCCTCATGAAGCCCTGAACAGCTGCCTAAAGACTCCATTGGCAGAGAAGTGTCCGATCTCCTAGGGCCCGTGATACATTAACACAACAGGAGGACAGTAGGAAACTGTGAGGCAGAGTGGGAGAAAGCAAATTTCTCTCCAAGTTCTGTGTTTAAAAAGAAACTATGCTGTTCCATCCATTTCTACAAAGATATATCTCGGGCACACTTATATTCTCCTACTTACCATCAGCTCTTTCATTTCCACATTGAATATGAAACAGGAAGACAAGCTGACTAGAAATGTATTTTGTATTCAGGTTCCACGAGAAAGCCACAAAAAGAACATGCCAAAGCAGTTACTAACTGATAAGCGAAAGCTGGAGGAAGGAATTTTTGCAAAGATGTGGGTGTCATTTGCAACAAGCCGACTGTAAGGCAGCAACCACCAAAGTTTAACTGCAGGCAGAATTTTTGAGATGAGAGGTGGAAAATATCAGGCTTGTCAATCTATTCTCAATATTTGAGTCATCATCCCACTCGTTCCACAGTTGATCAGTGACAACAGAGATGCCTGCACATTCAGGGCTGAATTAGCACATTAAAAGTCTCTGTGGATCTGGAAGTCCTGTGTTGGTCTTCCTTGAACCATCTGCCTGGTATTTATTCATTTGTGGAACATTTACTGAACTTTTACTCTATACCAAGGACTATGCTATATACTAGAGAAACTTTGGTGAACAATATACTCCTGGCACTAAAGCCGTTTCCTCCTAAAGGGACATCAGACACAACCAATGACAGTGCCCTAGCACAAGTACCAAGGGAACCTAGACAAAAAGAAAATACTTTACAGAATAAGTGGCATCCAGGTTCAGCCTTGAGGGGTGAGTTGACTCCATTAAGCAGTGTCAGAGCAGGAGAGCACTGTGGGCAGGCTAGAAAATGTAATGGCAGCAGCAAAGGCAGGAATGACGATGTGACGTGTCCTGGAGGAACTGTGAGATACTGTAATTAGAAAATGAGACACATGATCAGAGAGAGTGATGGGAAGGGTCACTAGGAAAAAGGTTTGAATGCCATGTTTAAGACTTTACAGTGTGTTCTGTGGCTAGCAGGGATTCTCTTTAATTTTGTGAAGAGGAAGGAGGAGACCAGGATGAGCTAACTCTGATAATGTCCAAAATATCTCTGGCAGGTAGTATATGGAAGACGGGTTTGAAGAAGAGGAGAGACTGCAGGTAGGGATACTAGTGATGAGGTTTAGAGCACTAATCTAGGTGAAAGATACTAAGACCTGTAATGTGAGAACAGGGAGTAAGGTAGATTTTGGAGATATTCAGAAGCACGTGGTGTTTTTTGGTATGTGGAAGGTACAGGTAGAGGGGTCAAAAATGACTTCAGGAGTTCCCACTGTGGCATAGCGGAAACGGATCCGACTAAATATCCCCTAGGATGTGGGTTCAATCCCTGCCTGGCCTTGCTCAGTGGGTTGAGGATCCAGCGTTGCCACGAGCTGTGGTATAGGTTGCAGACGAAGCTCCGATTCCAACTTGCTATGGCTGTGGTGTAGGCAGGCAGCTGCAGCTCTGATTCGACCCCTAGCCTGGGAACTTCCATATGCCACTGGTGAGGCCCTAAAAAGCAACAACAAAAAAAGACTTCAGAACATATTTTGAATGATGGGAAATAGTGAAGGTACTGATCAACATAGAACCAACATCTGGTTGGAGTAAGGGTTCCAGCATGAGCAAAGGCAGGAGGAAGAACAGGCTCGTGGGGAGAAAATGAGTCCACTTCAGACATATTCGTAATGAATTGCCTTCAAGGGAAGATGCATGAATATATTTAGAAATGCGACCTTGGAAAATAGGAAAAGAGAAAATTGAAGGCACAAGGTTGTGGATTTGAGAGTTATCACCAACAACTACCGGTAGAAGCCACAGAACCAAACAAGATCACCCAAATTAGGAGGGTAAAGCAGCAGGAGGTTTAGAAGCATGAAAACAGAAAAGGAGATATTTAAATGCTAGAAGGGAATGGTGAGGCAAATAATTTGCAAGAGCAATTTTAGAGTTAGAGAAAGAAGAAAAAGTAAGGTCTTGGAAATCAAAGGAGAAGATTTTTCTGGGTTAGGTCTGAAGTGATGAGTATAATTTCTGACTATATTCCCTTAGAACTCAGTCACATTCATGAAAGTGAGTGCAAGGTCCCTGGCAATGTAACTGTTTTCCAACAACAACTCTTAACTATGGACAGGAGCACAAGCCTTTTTCGGACAGCTCTCCATCTCTGCCTTGTAATTCTGATCCCACAAGCTCTCCCTAAATCATTCCCCACATTTACCTCTGTAATAAAAGACATTCGACAGCAGTATACATCATTTCAGCCCATGTTATAAGACAGATAGGACAAGTTTTAAGTTGCAAGCGATTCCTTGCCAGCTGGCCTTACCTCTACCACTTTATCACATCTGAGCACCACACAGAATATCAATACACTTAAGTGTTGTTTCTTTGAAACACTAAAGTGTTGTATATCAAGTTTGTCATCACAGGAGCTGATGAAATTTATGTGACTACACATTAGTGACTCTGACTAGAACAATGGGGAAAACATCCATGCTGGAAATATCTGAGTCCAGTGTTTCGGTACTACAAATAGAAACTTTAAGATTAACTGTCTTGGCATTCCCACCGTGGCACAGCAGGTTAAGATCCAGCATTGTTTCTGAGGCAGTGTGGGTTGGATCCCCTGCCTAGTGCAGCTGGTTAAGGATTCAGCATTGCCACAGCTGTGGTGCAGGTTACAGCTGTAGCTCAGATTCGATCCGTGACCCAGGAACTTCCATATATCGTGGGTGTGGCAAAAAAAAGGCAAGGGGAGTTCCCGTTTTGGCACAGCAGAAACAAATCTGACTAGTAACCATGAGGTTGTGTGTTTGATCCCTGGCCTTGCTCAGTGGGTTAAGGATCCAGTTAAGGATCCGTGGTGCAGGTCACAGACTCGGCTCAGATCCCGCATGGCTGTGGCTGTGGTGTAGCTCTGATTCGACCCCTGGCCTGGGAACCGCCATATGACCCTAAAAAGCGAAAGAAAAAAAAAAGTTTAACTGTCTCCCTGGGTTTCTAAGTGAAAATCTATTAGAAAAACAAACATAGTACGTTTTGTGTATAATAACTATTATCCAACTCCCAAACCATTAAGTGGGGAGAGAGTGGGGGTGGCACTTCTTGACATAGAAAGAGGTTTTTGTCTGAAAGACTCCATAGCTCTGAACTCCTGAGGTTTGAAGCACAGAGAAACAGGGTCGTCAGGTAAGGGCAGCTTCTTGCTGTCTTATAATCTAGAGTTGTCCAAGGGTGAGTATCACTTGTCTCCAAGAATCCATATCAAGGGGCTCCTGATACCTGCAAATAGAACAGAGGTTGGATCTGCCATCTATTTTTCTGGATACAACCTTCCATGCCTTTTGTCAGCATGTATATCCAGGTGAGGGGAGAGGGACAGGGCTGGAAAAAGAATCTTCAGCTCTGTCATGTGATTGATTTTCTCCCAGAATAGCTCAGAGCAAATATATCTTGAATGTAAGGCTTATATCCTCCTGAAAACCTCTGATCTACATGGGAAATTTATATTCCTCCTGTTAGCTTTTGCCTTACTTCTTAAGACCAGTTAGCTCTGTCCTTATCTCCATTCTCTGCCTGAAGTTACACTACCAGGCTTCCTGCGGTGACTAACAGTGAATGGCACCCATACCCAGTCATTTTTCTCTGATCCCTAGATTTCCCTTCTAGCTGCAAAGATAGAGCAGTTAGGTGTGGAGGGGCAAAGATTAGAGTTAAGGACAGGGTATGACATTTCACCCTGCTACACACATTAAAGATTAAAGTTCTGTTTGAGCACACAGTAATCTTCTCATCTGTTTAAAGTCTTATGGTTAATGTTCATTCCTTTAGTATAGCACTGTGTTAGTTACTGTGGAGGGTATAAAGTAAATATAAAGTACATTTCACTTAATACATCTCACTTAATTCTCCCCACAGTGCTGAGGGATCGGTATCATGATCCCTGGCTTACAGAGAGGTTAAAAAGCTTGCCCAAGGCTATAAAGCTTGTAAGTGACAGAACTGGGATTTGGTTTTGTTTCAGAGATGAGGAGATGGCGCTGTGGATGCAGACAGGGACTCTACAGGGTAACTGAATCACAAGGTGACCTCATCATATGAGCTACGTGGTAATCCTTCTTCTGCCCTCACCACTGCCATCTCTTCATTGGTCTTTATAACCACATACGAACCTGCCATTAAATGAGATTTTGATTACCATCATCTTTAATGATAGGGAGAAAACACAGTTGTGTTCAGACATGCCTAAAATGTCACATTGACTGGAGTTCTATTAACTCCTCTCTCCCAAAGTGCTAATCAAGAAGTGTTGAAATTAACAGTTGCTGATTTTAATTATAAGCGTTCAGTGTATCTACTATAAAAATGAATACATTGTTCTTTACATTGGTAGACATTTTCATACAAATTTGCCCAGAGATGAACAGCAAGTTGCTAATCTTGTCTGTGGCAATGGAACTGGGTTTTGGAAGACCTTGGGTCCTCCTCTCATCTCTTTTACATCCTAGCCACGTGAGCTGGGATCTCTCCTCCAGTCTGGCAGAGTCTCAGTCCACCTTCTGCCACATTAGGAGTAGTGTTTACTCCTATGCCTCTAGTATAAGTGGACAGGAAAATCTAAACAAATGTCGTATTTTTGAAACTGTAAGGTAGTGTACAAATGTAAGTATTATTATTCATTCATTATGCAACTATGTACTCTTGTTAGCTATGGAAAAACATGGCTTCTGTCCCCAGTACATTAGTGGGAAGACTGATGTGCAAACAGAGAAAGTATGTTGCTCTGGGTGCTGGGATGCAGGTATGGACCAGGTGCAACATGAGCCTAAAGGAAAGATCCCCTGGCTCCCTCTGGGGGCCCAGGGAAAGCTTTACAGAGGAGATGGTGTGAACTGAGACTTGAAGGAGAAATAGTTTGCCTGATGAGCTAAGTGGAGAACAATTCCAGGCAGAGGGAAAGCATAAATTAAACAAAAATAATTTACTCTGTCTGGAATTAGGAGTACAACATAAGGAAGTAAAGACACAGACAGGTAAGGGGCAAATTATGAAAAGTCTTTGAATACCAGGCTGAGGAGTTTTATTTTATTTTACTTTTTAGGGCCACAGGTGCAGCACGTTGAAGTTCCCAGGCTAGGGGTCGAATCAGAGCTATAGCTGCTGGCCAACACCACAGCCACAGCAATGAAGTATCCAAGCCCTGTCTGTGACCTACACCACAGCTCACAGGAACACTGGGTCCCCAACCCACTGAGCGAGGCCAGGGATCAAACCTGCATCCTTGGAGTTCCTGTCATGGCTCAGTGGTTAACGAATCTGACTAGGAACCATGAGGTTGTGGGTTCGATCCCTGGCCTTGCTCAGTGGGTTAAGGATCCAGCATTGCCGTGAGCTGTGGTGTAGGTTGCAGACGTGGCTGGGATCCCGCGTTGCTATGGCTGTTGTGTAGGCTGGCGGCTACAGCTCCGATTAGACCCCTAGTCTGGGAACCTCCACAGGCCACAGGTGCAGCCCTAGAAAAGGCAAAAAGAAAATAAATAAATAAACAAATAAATAAAAAACCTGCATCCTTGTGGATACTAGTTGGACTCATTATTGCTGAACCACGATGGGAACTCCTGAAGAGTTTAGATTACATGTAGGAGAAAGCATAAAGCCATTGAAGAATTTTGAGGAGAATTTTGATTAGATTTCTGCAGTCTAGACTATTGCCATGGGCCAGGGAGCAGGCAGTAGAGAGAATGAAGCTCTTGCAACTAATTATCCAAGAGAGAAAGTGTAAAGGGAGGAGAAAAACAATCGCTAGGTTTTATGCCAGAGTGACTGAAAATATTTTTTTTTAAATAAAGAAGGCTTAAGGGGATTTAGTTTTGAGGGAAAGCTTCAACTTCAAACGGCATCACTTGACAGGTCATTAGTGGGTAGAGGGATCAGCAGGCAGCTAGAGAAGCAAAGGGAACCTCAGCGCTAGAAATGTCATCGTGGGAACCACTCACATTGCGGGGAGAGCTAAAGCCAGGAGTTGAGGTGAGAGCTGCCTACAAAAGAGGAGTGGAGGGAGAATAGAGCAAAGTTACATAACCGAAGGAAAGGGGAGGAAAAGCACCAAGGCAGCGCCGCAGATGTCAAGAAAAGAGACAGCTTCTAGGGAAATAGTCCATGAGACCTAATGCTAGGGAGAGAAAATTTTTAAAAATGATCAAAGGCTAAAAGAAAACCAATTAAGAGGTCATTGGCGATCTTTGAGAATGGTGAGGCTAAGAATCAAAAGAAATAAATTTCAGGAGTGAACAGATAACAACAGTCGAAATAGGAGTTCCTGCTCTGACACAGTAGGTTAAGAATCCTACTGCAGCGGCTTGGGTTTGAGCCCCAGCCCAGTACAGTGGATTAAAGAATCTGGCATTGCCAAAGTTGCAGCATAGATCACAGCTGAAGCTTGGATTTAATCGCTGGTCCAGAAACTTACATATGCTGTGGATGCAGCCATAAAATTACAAAAAAGAAAAATAGAAATAAATATAGTCAAGTTCACATATAGAATATATACATTTATATAGACAAGTTCACTTACAGACACATTCAGACTGTGCGTTAGCCAGCGTCATTATATATTGTCAGAACAGTAAGGTACAAATCCAAGCATGTAATGGAAATTGCTATTTTACCTTTCATGTCCCAAACACCATAAGCTTTGAGTCCAATGCACTGATCAGACTCATTCTTTTATGAATAATGTCATATGCTTGTATCCCAAAACAACGAACTGCAGTTGTCACTTTCATCTTTTCCTTGACCTGTGTGGCTTGCTGTTTCTCCTAAGTGCCTGATCAACAACAACAAAAGCAAGCATTGTCATCCATACCTGGCTGAAATGCATATACAAGCTTTCTTTTTTCTTTTTTCTTTTTTTTTTCTTTTTAGAGCTGCTTCCACAACATATGGAAGTTCCCAGGCCAGGGGTTGAGTTGGAGCTGCAGCTGCCAACCTATGCCAAGGTACAGAAATGCCAGATCTGAGCCACATCTATGATCTGCACTGCAGTTCATGGCAACTCCAGATCCTTGACCCATCATGAGCGGGGCTGGGGATCGAGCCTGAATCTTCGTGTGTACTAGTCGGGTTCGTTACCACTGAGCCACAACGGGAACTCCAAGATGTGAGCATCTTACTGGGGCGTCTCAGTCACAGCAGTAAAGTGAAAGCACTAGGGCAAAGTCAGTTCTGTGTCTAACTGAAAAGTCACGTCCTTGTCAGACATGAATTTGTTCCTTAATCCTGATAGACATGGACTCTCATTCATGGCCTGAAGCGTAAGTAGTGGATCAGAGGCCTGTATTCAGGGGCTCTAGTCACTATGTACAGCCGTGGATGAGTCACTTAAAGAATTATTCTTCCACCAGGGAGGCTACAGTAATTTCGTTGTTAATAACTGGATAGGATTTTGAGAACTTAAGATAGGACACTTTTATAAACGGTTCTCATTAACTTCTGAAATAGCCTACCAACTACATTGGGCTTTCCGGGGATAGGTAAAAGTTTAGTAGCAATCTCTAGATTTTGTGAGTGTAAAACAACCCCTCAGCTTATCCTTCAGATGGCACTGATGATCCATGCAAGAGAGAGTGGGAGACATTCTCTCAATTAAATAACTTTCTTTCCCTTACCTAATCCAATGATGACCTGGTATCCACTAGAATTCAGAAATTCTGTGAATCCAAAGGTTATTTTTAAAACATGGTCGAATTTCTTTTTAAAGTTTTATAGGTGTGAAACCTCTGTTGAGATGATCCTGCTTATAATGGGAGCTTGTCCTAGCCCCTGTTCTCCAGGTTCTTTACTGGAGGCAGGGGGAAAGAAAGTAATTTTTTTTGTTTGTTTTTCTTTTTACAGCCCCAACTGCAGTATATGGAAGCTCCCGGGCTAGTGGTGGAATTGGAGCTGCAGCTGCTGATATATGCCACAGCCACGGCAATACCAGAACCGAGCCACATCTGCAGCCCACACCGCAGCTTGCAGCAATGCCTGATCCTTAACCCACTGAGCAAGGCCATGTATTGAACTCACATCCTCATGGAGACCATGTCATGTTCATAACCCACTGAGCCACAACAGGAACTCTGATATTTGTTTTTTAGACTTCTGTATTAGACATCTTCAAACGTTAAACCTGGCAGAGTAGCCAGTGTTAAATATGAGAGAAATATCATGTAGTAGAAATTTGGGCCTCCTCTCAGGGAAGTGTCACCCATAGAAATTTACTTACTACTTTTCCTTCTGTTTGATTAATTCGATAGACTTGACACTGAGATAACAGATTTAAATACAAGTCGGGTGGGTGTGGCTTTCATGCGAGCCCCTGACTCTTGCACATGTGTTAGACTCCTTGGTCCATGTTTCAAAGATGGGGAGATAGTTTGATTTCCCTCCTCTGTGACACTCCATGTGAAAGGAGTAAAAGAGCTGTCTCATCATCAGTGACGTAAAGAACTCTGCTGACCACTGCACTGGTGGGAAGTAGAGAGACAGTTCTAAGTGTCCGTAGTTCCTACAGGCAACAGCACGTGTGGTAAGAAGGCACATCCCAAAGGTGACCCAGTGTCCTTTCTTTAATGTCTAACCTTGTTTCCAAAAAATCTTATTAAGAATTTTTATGTGCATTACATAATGTTTGGCACTTTGGAGAATATAAACATAAATGTAAATTAAAGTACACATACATGATTCTATATAAACACACATACCTTACATATATACACATATATATCTAAACACTCAGACTAAAAGGAGTATATCATTAGAATGCTTTGAGCTGGAGGAAGTAGAAAATGTCAACTCAAATGGATTAAACGGTAAAGAAATATGTCACTATATATAACAAGTGGTCCAAAAACAGGGCAGCTGCTGATTCCATACTGTCCAGGCTTAGGCTCTATTTCCATGCAGCTCTCTTAGCGTAGCCTTTCTGCTGGCTTTGTCTTCAGGACAGCTGACCTCGTGATTACAAGAGGGCTGTGGCAGTTCTGAGCATCATGGGCAGATAAGACAATGTGCAAAGGCAGAGAAAAAGTGTTTTCTCTTTCATGAACAGACTGGGGATCTGTTGGCAAGGAGATGGGGGGTGGAGACGGATGCCATCAGGAAGCCTACAGTCTAGTGGAGGAGAGAGCATGTAATAGTATGGCAGATGCTGTGCTAAAGGTACATATACAACGTATGACGATAGCACCAGAGAGAGAGTACTTCCTTCTTCTCAGCTGGGAGAAGGAATAGAGGTTTGGTAGAGACTGATCGGCGAAGACTTCCCTTGGGGAAGAGGTTGTTAATCCAGTTTAAGACGTGTTGAGTTTAAGATACTATGGGACCTCTGGGCAGAGAAATCCAGTAGACAGCTGAATGTTTATTGATCCAAGGCTCAGACATCTAGGTAGGGGAAAAGATAATAGGTGGTGGCAAAGGCTCTGAGGATGGATGAGCTAATCCAGGAGGACAGACTAGGACTAAAAATGAGATCCTGAGGAAACAACACTGACATTTAAAGCACGGGTGAAATAAGAGGAGTTGACAGAGACGGAGAATAAAACTGAATCTTTTAATGCCATCTGTGTGTGGGATGGGTGTAAGCAAACTAGAAATGACATTTTGTGATATTCACACATGTGATTTTGGTAAAGGACTGGTAAAAGCTAGGAACCTTTCAATACCCATCTTTTGCCCAGTAGCAAGTGCCCTTTCCTAAGAAATTGGTTGAATGAGACAGTTTTCTGGAGATACGGCAAGACCTGAACAGTTCTCCGCCCAGAGAGGAACTGGGGCATTAAAATTTCTAAAATGAGTCTTTTTCCTTTCAGGAGCGGACACACATTACTTGCCTTCTGGTTTTCCCGCCAAGAGGGAAAACTAAATCGACAGCAGACTATTGAACTGGGACATCACATCCTCAAAGCACACATTTTTAAGGTAATTTAAAAAGTTGGGGGTATTTTTCTTTCCATTTCTAGCAGGCTTTCCTTAGCGCTATGTGTATGAAGCTACTGCTATGTCAGTCTGGCCCTGCTTTCTGAAATTAGTTTGTTGCAAAGTCGGTCCATCTCCTAAAACGTCTGACCTGTTGTCCCTAGGACTTTGTGTGTATAATCATTTAGGTAAGAAGCATATACACATGTATGTGTGTGTGTGTGCGCCGTATATGACCTACCACCTCCTGAGAACACTCATGTTGTAGTATTAGTTGAGGTTTTCACAGCATCTAAAACAATCACTGAGAGCAGGTTACTCTTTCAATGTTCTTGCAGTTGTTTTAGTGAAATTTCAGTATTCCTGATGCTGTGATTTTCAAACTGTCTAAAAGCAGTTTTAACCTTCCTTTGAGCTACTTCCCCCATTCTACCTTCAAATTATAGTCCCAGGAGTTCCTCTTGTGGCTCAGTGAGTTAAAACCACGACTAGTATCCATGAGGACATGGGTTCGATCCCTGGCCTCGCTCAGTGGGTTGAAGATCCAGCGTTGCCATGAGGTGTAAGTCGTATACAAAGCTCAGATCCCACGTTGTTACAGCTGTGGTGTAGGCCAACAGCTGCAGCTGTAATTCGACCCCTAGCCCAGGAACTTCATACGCCACAAGTACAGCCCTAAAAAAAAAAAAAAAAAAAAATTATGGTCCCAGTTTTTCTCTAGTAGTTGCAAAATTTTTTAAGAATTCTAAGCATTCCATCTCTCAACATTCACACGGCTGGAGTGAAGGACCCAGAGTAGGTCCCATAATTCATCTGCCTGTGCTTATATGCATTCTTTTGCTTATTAATTGCTTATTGAGGCATTGGATTAGGTAGTAGGGATACAAAACCAAAAAGGATACCCCCTGATTTCAAGGAAATTATAGTCTAGATAGTGGGGTGAAGCACAAAAGTCAAGGGAGAAATCTGTTCTCCTGATTTCTGGCCCACAATTTGCTATTGCATCTGCTACCTCCATTCTTTGCTATCTCTTCAGACTACTTTTGCTGCCTCGGGATTGAGAAACACCGGGATCTTAAACAGTTCTCTGGTTTGGACTTTCCCCAAGACATACTGTTAAAGATAAAACAGTTTGCTTTAGGGAGAAAAATGACAGTAAGGGCAACTTCAAGAGCCTAGCAAATTCTTCCCAGTCTATAAGCACACAGCTGGAGAAGCCTGTTCATCAGATGCACAGAAGTGAAACCAGCAGTGACAGGTCCTCTATTTGAATCATAATTGTCTTATCTAACAAATCATTGTACCAGAAATGACCTTACCCAAGTGACCTTCCTTAATGGGAGCGGAGTGGGACTAAATAACAGGCAAGGTGTCTCATTCCGATTTCACGCGGACCAAAAGGTATCTGCTACTTCTGCCAACTCTGAGATGATTGTCCTTCAGTTAGATGGAAAAATAGCTTAAGTATTCATCGTCACTGCTTTGAACGCTTAAGTTTTTAACATCACTCTCTGCCTAGGATCAGATGCAAAAAAATTGATGCCTGTCTTTATCTCCTGCACCATAAAATATATACCACATGAAACAAATAAATGATCCGAAGTTTCATTTGATCCATTGTGACTTTATCCCATACACAGAGACCTACGTTTATTTTTTTTTTTTTACATCCCCATGACTTGTTTATTTTATAACCAGAAGTTCGATTCCTTCACCCACTTCCTCTTCCCCTCAAACCCCTCCTCTCTGGCAACCACCAGCCTGCCATGGAGATGTACACTTAAACCATACACACCTGTCAATGACAGAGTTTTATCTTAGGTTGCTGCAGACGACATGGTTGCCTGAGATAAGACTGGCTCCGTGTGTGATTCAGGCCATAAACACTCGGGTGTATAGCATGGGGTGATGACAAGATTGCAGGCTGAAGAATGTAGACCTGGACCTTCTTGATGCTGCACTTTTCAGAGTCCTGTAAAAAATGCAGAGCGCTCCCTGTTGATAGCTTTTAGCTTCTCCCAAACTGCTAGAATTCCCAGGTCCTGTCAGCTGAGGATCACAAAAAGGCAGAGTGACTCAGTGCTTATAACCAGTACCACTCAATTCTTTCAGTCGGCAGTGATGTAGAGTCCAATTTATTTTTCTTTCCAATTGGTTTTAAATTTCCCTTAGTTTATCTTTGTTCATGAAAACTTGCAACCTTATTTTGTTGGCTATGGAACCCTTTTCATTCTTTTTGTTTTTAACAGCTTTTTGAGGTATAATATTATGTACCATAAAATTCACCCATTTAAAGGATACAAATCAATACCTTTTAGTATATTTCCATCACTAAAAATAAACCGTATACGCATTTGAGGTTACCCCCCCCTCATGCTTCCCCCAACCCTGGGCAACCACTAACCTACTTTCTATAATTTTGACTTTTCTGGACACCTCATATAAGTGGAATCAGACAATACATGCTTGTCTATGTCTGGCTTTCTTTCACTTAGCATAATGTGTTTAGGGTTCATCCATGTCATAGCATGTATCAATATTTGATTCCTTCTTACTGCCAAATAAAGACTATTTTGTTTATCCCTTCATTAGTTGCACATTTGGGTTGTTTCCACTTTTTGGCTATTGTGAACATAGCATAGAGCTTTTTTCCCTCTTTTTATTGTTTTAAAAAAAATAGCCATATTAACGTGAACAACTCAGTGGCACTTAGCACATTTGCAGCGTTAGTGTTCAGGCTTTTGTGTGGACGTGTCTTCAGTTCCTTTTTATATATACCTAAGAGAGGAATTGCTAGACATATAGTAACTCCATGTTTAACATTTTGAGGAATTTGCCAATCTGTTTTCCAAAGTAGCTGCATCATTTTCCAATCTCAGAAGCAATGTATGAGGGTTTCGGCCTTTTCAGACCCTGCCAGTTCTTGATAGACATTGTCTTTCTTATTTTAGCCATTTTAATGCATATGAAATAGTATCTCAATGTGGCTTTAATTTGCATTTCCCTAATAACCAATGATGTTGACCTTTTAATTCTTTTATAATCCTCCAATTGCCATTTAGATTTTTTTAACCTGTGAAACGAAAGCAGGATGTTTGTGAATTATGGCCAGAGAGGTTCAATCTAATTTGTAATGCAGCTTCCGATTTTATTATGGGTTATTTTAAACTATATCCTGCCTAGTAATGGCATCTGCCTGTCACTTTTGGTAAGTTGAGTTTATTAACTCTTTCCTTCTAACCTCATAAGAACAAAGGACCCACTTCACCAAGCAGAAGAAATCATTTGAACACATCCATGGTACAAATGAAGCTAATACTCCAAATCCTAGAGTTTACCTCTGTATTTCAGGCTTATTTCCTCTGTATCTACTCTAACTTCACTGGGACTCTCAGTATTGTTTTATGGTCTTTTTACTAGACCACTTAATTGAAGTTCATTTACCAAGGTCTTCTCTTACTCAGTATCTCTCCCCATTTATTTTTTGTCGAGCTCTTAACCAAGTCAACTAACTCAACAAACAACCTGACTTATGAGTCACTGAAAAAAATCAGAGCCATCGGGGAGTCCCCGTTGTGGCTTAGCGGAAACAAATCTGACTAGTATCTATGAGGCGGTTTGATCCCTGGCCTCGCTTAGTGCATCAGGGATCCAGCATTGCTGTGAACTGAGGTGTAGGTTGAAGACGCGGCTCAGATCCCAAGTTGCTGTGGCTGTGGTGTAGGCCAGCAGCTGTAGCTCCGATTCAGCCCCTAGCCTGGGAACCTCCACATGCCGTAGGTATAGCCCTAAAAAGCACACACAAAAAAAAAAAAAATCAAAGCCATCAAATGTGATTTCCTTTAACTGTCTTCTCTCACCAATAAATCTATCTATATTGTTATGATTTCTTATCTCCCTTTTTCCTTTTTTTTTTCTTTTTTTAGGGCCACACCCACAGCATATGGAGGATCTCAGGCTAAGGGTCTAATCGGAGCTACAGCTGCCAGCCTACACCAAAGCCACAGCAACGCCAGATCCAGGCTGTGTCTGCAACCTGCACCACAGCTCACGGCAATGCCGGATCATTAACCCACTGAGCAAGTCCAGGGATGAACCTGCAACCCCATGGTTCCTAGTCAGATTTGTTAACTGCTGTACCACGACAGGAATGCCTCCCTTTTTCTTATCTCAGGGAAAGAGGTGTCCTCTTTTAATCTTACTTTGAAATATTTCAAAAATATAGGAAAATACAGATAATGGAATCATCAAATACTATCTACAGGATTTAGCAATGCTAAGATATTTATATTTGTTCACATCTTTTTATTTTTAAGAAATGAAATGTAGCAAATACAGTAGAAGCCCCCTTTATGTCCCTCTTTTTTCCCATTTCTCTCCCTCCTCAGAGACAACTTCAACCCTTAAGTTAGTGCATGTTCTCATCTGTATATTGTTAGGTATATATTCATAAACAATACACAGAATTGTTTTATGCTTTTAAAATTTGACATAAATGGTATCATGATATATAATCCTGTAACTTTTCCACTCAACTTTGTATATTTGAGACTTGTCTCTAGATCTAGATCAGTGGTTTTCTTTGACTATACAGTATATTCTCCTGGGGAGCTTTAAATACATAGACACACATTTCTGAACCTTACTCGCAGATATTATCAGTCATTGTTCTGGAGTAGAAGCCAGGCTTTTTTTTTTTTTTCAAATTAATAGACTTTTATTTCTTAGAGCAATTTTGAGTCTACAGAAAAATTGAACAGAAAATGCAGATAGTTCCCAAACACTCACTACACTCACCACATTTTACCATTAACGTCATACACTGGTGTGGCACATTTGTTATAGTTGATGAACCTACATTGATACATTATTAGTAATTGATATCAATTTTACTTTGCATTATGGTTTATGCTTTGTGTAGTACAGTTCTATGGATTTTGCCAAATGTGTGATACTGTGTATTCACTATTACAGTATCATACGGTATGGTTTCACTGCCCTAAAAATCCCAAAGCTATCAAAAATACTCCTAGTTAACTCTGCAGAATTGGCAAACATATCCAGAAAAGCAGTTCTAAACTGCTCTCCTGGGCTCTATCCTATCTTAGATTCTGGCCCAGTAATTCTCAACTTGTTAGTCCTCCCATGTCTTCAAGGAGGATTTTTTTTTAAGTTTTGTACACGTTTTCCTAGTTGCACTTAACGAGAGTGTTTGTCCAAATTACCTAGATTCTCCGTTACCAGATGTGGAAGTCCACCCAAGTACCCTTGAGCAAAATTATGATTCATTGTTCTGGGAACATTGATATTTTCTCTCAACATCATAGGCTTTTTCATTTAAAATCCCTTTGGTACCCCTAATGACTGGAATTATCCTGAGTATCACATTTTAAAAAGAGGCAATTTACATTCAGAAAAAGCCATCCAAACTTGTAGGCCCCGAGCAGAGGAGGTAAGTTTCTCCCTCTTTCAGAGAAGCTAAATACAAAATTTTCTGAACTTCCTCTCATGCCAGAGGCCTTGAGCCAAAGGAGAATTGCCACATGACTTTAATAAACACTGTTCCAGCATTATTCTCCTTAAGATAACATTCGTAATAATTTTATGGATTAAATGACCATACCCAAGGAATCCCACTTAAATCAGTGCTCAAGAAAAAGTTGACATTGTAGGTCCTACTCATAGTTTTACTTTAAATTTTGTAGTTGGAAAAGAAGCAGATAACACTTAGTTGAAATCATAAAAGTACAGCTGTAGGAGTAAATTAGATTGTCTGGATTAAAAAAGACCATTTTGGGGAGAAGCCTAGGAATGAAGAGGTTTGGAATTAAAGGTAAAAGGAGAAGCCAGAAATCAGTTGCTTTGTCTAGTCTAGTTGCTACTTTTCTAGCTAAGATTTAAAAACTGCCAGCAGGCTGGCACCAGCATCAGGACCCCAGGCTGTGTAGATAACCATGCAGACCCAGTTCCACCCACCAGCGGACAAGCAGCAGCCCCACACCCACCTCGGAGCTGCACAGCCAATTGCACAGAAAGCCTACCCCACCTTCCAGCAGGCCACAGACACTATATGAGGTATGGCCTTGCAAACAACCAGACCAGGGCACCAGTCCCATCTACCAGTGCACCCACAGTGGTCAGCCCTGCCACAGCAGAAGGGCACACACAGCCCACATTGAGGTAGAGCATTTAGGGGTACTCCAGAGGGGAGTATGCTGCTTGGCCCCATAGGCCATCTCCTACCTAAAGCCACTCTTCTAAGATCAGAAAATGTATGGAATTCCCTTTATGTCTCAGTGATAACAAACCTGACTAGTATCCATGAGGATGCAGGTTTGATCCCTGGTCTCGCTCAGTGGTTTAAGGATCCTGCATTGCCATGAGCTGCGTTGCTAAGTGGTGTAGGCTGCAGCTTCAGCTCAGATCTGACGTTCCGGTGGCTGTGGCGTAAGACAGCAGCTACAGCTCCGATTTGACCCATAGCCTGGGAACTGCCATATGCTTTGGGTGTGGCCCTAAAAAGACAAGAAAGAAAGAAAAAAGGAAGAAAGGGAGGGAGGAAGCGAAGGGAAGGAAAGACGGAAGAAAGAAAATGTGACCAGTCTACCTAATGTAGAAATAAACACAGAGAATTGGAGAAAATGAGGAGACAGAGGATATGTTCCAAACAAGAGAATAAGATGTAAACTCAGAAAGAGAGCTAAGTAAAGTGGAGATAAGCAGTCTACCCATTAAAGAGTTCAGTGGTTTAGGGATCTGGCGCTGCCGTGAGCCCTGGCTTAGGTCACAGCTGCAGCTCAGATCTGGCATTGCTGTGGCTGTGGTACAGGCCAGCAGCTACAGCTCTAATTTTACCCCTACCCTGGGAACCTCCATATGCCACAGGTGCAGCCCTAAAAAGACAAAAAAAAAAAAGGTTTTATAGATAAGCAAAAGCTAAGTTTTAACAGCACTAAACTGGCTTTAAAAGCAGTGTTACAGGGACTTCTCTAAATGGAAAAGGAAAATCCAAACTAGAAATATGAAAATTATGAAAGGGAAAATCTCACTGGTGAAGGCAAACAAACATACAGGAGAGGTAGTAGATCAGCCATTTACCTGGGAGGAACATTAAAAGCCAAAAGTAGTAAAATCATCTGTACCCACAATAAGTAATTAAGTGATACATAAAACAGATGCAACATATGATATCAAAAACAGTGAACATGGGGCAGGGGTAGTAAAACTGTAAGGTGATTAGAGTGCCTTCAAATTTGGAGGTCATCAGCTTAATCATTCATATATACATTTATGTATAAAGTTATATATGGACCTCAGTGTAACCAAATACAACAGATACAAACACAAAAAAGAAAAAGGAATCCAAACAACACTAAGGATAGTCATCATCTCACTAGGGAAGAGAGCAGAGAAGAGGAAAGGAACAAAAAGAACTACAAGAGTAAAAACAATCAGAAAATAATGGATAAAAGGGTGTAAGAATATAACTCTCAATAATTAATTATAAATGGACTAAATACTCCAATCAAAATACATAGAGTAGCTGAATGGATGAAGGAAAAAAAGACTTATATATGGACTGCTTATAAGAGACTCCCTTCAGGTCGAAGATATACACAGACTAAAAATTAAAGGATAAGAAAAGGTGTTCTGTGTACACAGAAACAAAAAAAGTTGGGGTAGCAATACTTACATCATACAAAATAGGCTTTAAAACAAAGACTGTAACAAAGAAGGATATTACATTAATGATAAGGGATAAATTCAGTAAGAAACTATAGCATTATAAATATATATGTGCCCAACATAGTAGCACATAAATACATAAAGCAAATTTTGACAAACATAAAAGGAAAAATTGACATTAATACAATAATAGTAAGGGATTTAATATCCTATTTATATCGGTGGACAGATCATCCAGACAGAAAATCAGTAAGGACACTGGGCTTAAATGACAATTAGACCAGATGGAATTAAAGATAACGTACATACAGATGGCCAACAGAGCTCATGAAAAGATGCTAAGCATCACTAATTAATAGAGAAATGCAAATCAAAACTACGAGTTCCCACATTACACTGGTCAGAATGGCCATCATTAATAAGTCTACAAATAACAAATCCTGGAGAAGGTGTGGAGAAAAGGAAACCCTCCTAACACTGTTCGTGAGAAGATAAGGTGGTGCAGCCACTATGGAAAACAGTATGGAGGTTCCTCAAAAACACTAAAAATAGAGTTGCAATATCACCCAGCAATCCCTGGGCATATATATCCAGAGAAAACCATAATTTGAAAATATACATGCACCCTTACATTCATAGCAGCACTATTCACAGTAAGCAAGACGTGGAAACAACCTAAATGTCCATGGACAGATGAATGGATGAAGAAGACGTGGTACATATATACAGTGGAATACTACTCAGCCATAAAAAGAATGAAATAATGCCATTTGCAGCAACATGGATGGAACTAGAGATTATCATATTAAGTAAAGTAAGTCAGAAAGTGACAAATACCGTATTTTCTAATGACTGGAAATGTGAAAAAAAAATTATTCTAACTTCCTTTTGGAGAAACCCAAGTGAAAGGGGCAAACATTAGTACATATAGTGGGACCTAGGCTAGTCATACTAGAGAAAATTTGTTGCTGATGGTAATCAAACCTATGTTGTTTTCCTGAGAATGAATATACATGATTATTTTAGGGTGTGTTAGGATGAGCATTGCTAGCTCCTATATATAAGAAACCTACAAAATTTCAGTGATTTAACAAAGGTTTATTTTTCACTTCCATTGCAGTCTAGTACAGATCATTGGGCAGGCTTCTGCCATGTAGCCATTGTGAAATTTCCTAGGGCCTGAGGATCCTTCTTTGGACTCTCTAGCCTGCAATCAAGAGGAACAATAGAAAAGTGTGGAAAACACACAGGGAATGTGGGGCTAAGGCTGGACATGGCATATTACTTCTGCTCATATTTTTTAGCCAGGAGTCAGTCACATGACTTATATAACTGTAAAGAAGACTGGGAAATAGTTCTCCCAAATGCCCAGGAAAAAAATGAAATAGAAATCAGTGATCACAGTGCATTGTCTCCGTTGCCATGTGTAATTTATTAACTTGAATGTAAGAGGTTGAGTCACAAAGGCTGATAGAAAAGACGGGGAGTTCCCGTCGTGGCACAGTGGAAACGAATCCAACTAGGAACCATGACGTTGTGGGTTCAATCCCTGGCCTTGCTCGGTGGGTTAAGGATCCGGCATTGCCGTGAGCTGTGGTGTAATTGCAGACGTGGCTCAGATCTAGCATTGCTGTGGCTAAGGCGTGGACTGGCAGCTGCAGCCCCGATTGGACCCCTAGTCTGGGAACCTCCATATGCTGCTAGTGTGGCCCTAAAAAGTAAAAACAAAAAGAAAGAAAAGTCTTGGGGGGGGGAATTATATCCAGATGTAGCAGAAAAGAAGGGTATTAAGTATATATGTTGCCACAAACTGCCAAGGTAGAGACAGTTTAAGTTAGCTTGTTCCCACAGTACCGGTCTTTGTCCCCATCAGTGGACTGGCCTTGTTATGCATGGATGCTGTTAGCACAAGACTCTATTCTCATTTTGTTAGTACCACAAACCTAGAGGCTCCTGACTTACTACCGATGATACTTACGAGCGGGGCTAATAATTTAATTATCTCTGTATTTCTTGTTTAGGGTTTGAGTAAAAAAGTTGGCGTGTCATCCTCCATCCTTCAAGGTCTCTGGATCTCCTATAGCACAGAAGGTCTTTCCATGGCCTTGGCATCTTTACGAAACCTCTACACTCCAAATATAAAGGTAAGTACCTATAAATTACAAGTAAAGAATTAACTATGAAAAACTAAAATTAGGAGGACATTGAAGTAGCTATTTAATTAATCTTTGGTTTGCCTTACTTAGGCTGTCTCCTATTAATTAGCCTTTTATCGGTAATGTAATGTATTTTTTTTGCCTTTTTTGTCATTTTAGGGCCGCACTCGCAGCATGTGGAGGTTCCCAGGCTAGGGGTCTAATTGGAGCTGTAGCCACTGGCCTACGCCGCAGCCACAGCAACGCAGGATCCGAGCCGCGTCTGCAACCTACACCGCAGCTCACGGCAACGCCGGATCGTTAACCCACTGAGCAAGGCCAGGGATCGAACCCGCAACCTCATGGTTCCTAGTCAGATTCGTTAACCACTGCGCCACGACGGGAACTCCAATGTAATGTATTTTAAATTGTTACTTTTATTCTGTGAATTGAAGACCAAACCTATTGACCTCCTACCTTCTGTAACTTGACTCTGATTTGTAAAATAAGCCCTGCAGCTTCCAGGGAATAAATCATTCTCAAGTCATCTTTGTTTCGATAGTTTTTCTGACTGACAGTTCACTTAGTGGAGACCATGTTCAGCACTACAGCATGGGTGGCAGTCGCTCTAGTTACTGAGCAATTTATGTAAAGGAAACGTTTCGCATCCTTTTCCAAAGGCAAGGTATTGAAAAAGGAACAAATGAAGGTTATAAAATGACGTGGTTACTAAATGCTACTGAGCACTGTTGTGGGGTCCCAGATGGCTTAACAAAAGATGACTAACAGGATGTGACTGATATTTATGTGAGTATTATTTCTGTTTATTTACTTAATTTCTAGGTCAGCCGACTGCTGATTTTGGGAGGTGCCAACATTAATTACCGGACAGAAGTTTTAAATAATGCTCCAATTCTATGTGTCCAGTCTCATCTCGGTTACACAGAGATGGTGGCCCTGCTGTTGGAGTTTGGAGCTAACGTGGATGCCTCCTCTGAAAGTGGCCTGACTCCTCTGGGCTACGCCGCAGCGGCAGGCTTCCTCAGCATTGTGGTGCTCCTGTGCAAGAAACGAGCCAAGGTAACAGCAGTCCGACTTTGCTGCTTTTTCTTCCTTCCCTTTCTCTTTCTTCCTGCTGTAGACGCTTACTTACCTCCTGTGTTACCTCAGGAGTCTAGGTAGAATTCGTCAATCCCTCTTAGGGAACAGATCAAAGGAGAGCTAGCTCTGCTTACATCCATGTTTACCCGCTTGCTCTGGCCAGTTCTGTGCTGCGTCTGGACACAGTTCTAAAACTTTTGAGAGGCACTTAGGAAACTGCACTTATCAGCTGCCACAAAAATTCCCCAGCAACCAAGAAATTCTCCCCTGAGCTCAGAGCGAGGAAAGAGAAGTGGGGAAGCAAGGAGCCTGCGCTGGGATGTCTTGAGGTGAATGGTACCTGCAGACTTCATGTTAGCCGTGGACGTAAGAACTGAGACCAGGCTCCTTCACCTCTCTTGAAAGGCCAGCCCAGCAGAGGTTTGGGGAGAAGATGATTCTGTTTCTTCTTAGACTGACCAGAGGCATCAGAAGTGTTTCTATTAGTGTCCTTTAATTCTCTCAAAACATTTCTTCAAAATGTATTTGCTTTATAGTATCTTAAGAGCCACTGATATGAAATAACCCAATTTCAAAATATTGGTAGACAGAAAAATGCTGGTCTCAAAGATGAAGGTCTCTGGGGAAAATTGTAGCTCGGTAGTATTTTGTTTCTGTCTGAAAAACAAGCTGAGGATTTTGGTGGTTTTGCAGTTTAATAGAAGTAACATGTATGACCTCATTTTTAGGTGTCCAGTGTTCTTACCAGGAAAGAACTGGGTCCTCTGAGACTCCTTTGGGAACTGGGACCTGGGAATCTCATCTAAGGTTCTGAGATCCCGGAGCCTTAGATGTTAACTGTAACACAGGGATGCTCCACCTATAATGTCCTCATTTGGATGAAAAACTCTAGAAGCAGAACAATAACTGGGCTTTATTAATATTGCTGTAAATTCATGTTCTGATCTCAGCTGGGTCTTTCCTGTTACTCAGCTATCATTTTATTCATCTCTCCTTTTCCCCAGAGCAGGTATGTAAATTATTTATGGTCTTCTTAAGACCCTATCACGCCTTTTTTGCCCTCCTCCAGTTACCAAGATTGAGTGTATCTCCATGTGCCTCTGTCTCAAAACTCTTCATCCGTACCTACGCTCAGCCTTCTGCCTCAGAGACGGACGTGTTTACCTTCCTTTCCAGAGCGACTGCCTCCACCAATTTTTTTTTTTTTTTGTCTTTTTTGCCGTATCTAGAGCCGCACCCATGGCATATGGAGGTTCCCAGGCTAGGGGTCTAACAGGAGCTGTAGCTGCCGGCCTACACCACAGCCACAGCAACGAGGGATCCGAGCTGTGTCTGCAACCTACACCACAGCTCACAGCAACGCCAGATCCTTAACCCACTGAGCAAGGCCAGGGATCGAACCCGCAACCTCATGGTTCTTAGTCGGATTCGTTAACCACTGAGCCACGACAGGAACTCCCATCCACCGATATTTTTTTACCTCTGTATTTTGCCCATTCTCTCACATCACTTCATTCTTTTTCTAAATTCGTCCTACCTTCCTTCTCAGTTTCTACAAACCTGTGAATGTCTTCGCTAACTCAAATGAGAAACTTCCCTCTCTCTTCCTAACCAGAGGCCACCCTCCCCTCTCTTCCCGTCGGAGTCCACCAAACCTGTCCTAAGCGTCTTCTCAACTTGCTGCCACTGCTTCCTTACTGCTCCTTAGCCACCTGTAATCTGGCTTCCATGAGAGAAAGAGGAGGGAAGTCATTAAAATCGTGAACCTTGGAATCAGGCACAACCTGTTCAAAGCCTGCATTCACCCTCCTCTGAGGGCTTGGACATGTCATTCAGTCTCTCGGTCTCACTTTTTTTCATCGAGAAAAAGCATTCAGAGGGACATTGTGGTAATTAAAAGTGATAGAGCCTTTTTAAAAGGAGGTGAAGTCTCTCAATGTTATGCAGTACCTAATAAATAATATCCTTTAAAAAAAAAAAAAACAACTTATTGGTGTTCAACTGAAGCTACTCTCAAAAATCACTAACAACTGCCAGTCACCAAGTAAAGTAACTTTCTATCATTTCTTACCCGTCTAAACCACTTAAGAAGTTAACCAGTTATTTGGTTGAATAACCAAATTGAATGTTCTTCGATTATAGTTTGATGCTTTTTCATCATTTGCAATCCAATTTGTGTGGTTTTGGCGAGCACACCCTAGAAGTGATAACTGTGCCCTTATTAATGCAGCACTTCAGGGGGGACATGATGGTGATGTCTTATTACAGGGGATGTTAACGTCTATCACTTGAATAAGCTAGTGTCTTCCAGGTTTCTCAACCTGAAACTGTTTTTCCCGTTTATTAATAAGTATCTTTCAGGGAAATGCTTTCAGACTCGGCAGATGTCTTGGATGTCATGCTTTTGTCCACTAGTTTAAGATCCATCGGTGATTCTTGCCGCTGTAATTATTGCTATGGTATCTGCCTCTTCCTTCAACGTTTATTAATTGGAATTCTACTGTAAGGAAGAGCTATCCTGGGAGTTCTCATTGTGTCTCAGGAGAAATGAATCCAATTAGTATCCCTGAGGATGTAGGTTCCATCCCTGGCCTCCATCAGTGGGTTAAGGATTCCGCATGGCCATGAGCTGTGGTATAGGTTGCAGACGCAGCTCAGATCCCATGTTGCTGTGGCTCTAGTGTAGGCTGGCAGCTGTAGCTCCAATTCGACCCCTAGCCTGGGAACTTTCATATGCTGCAGGTGCAGCCGTAAAAAGCCCCCCCCCCAAAAAAAAAAAAAGAAAAAACTTCCCTTCCATGTATTTACTTATTCGGTTATTTATTTATAGCACTATGGGTGTGAATGCACACTTTGACCAGGTTGTGCTTGATTCCAGAGTTTACAGTTTTAATGACTTTCATCCTGGATATTTATTTTATGCTATGATCTATAACTCGTTTCTGGTGTTTTGTCTTTGCTCAAAGTGCCCCAGATTTGGACATTGGAAGTGCCTTCAAGTTGCTTCCTGCGTCTTTTCAGCTTCTTCCACTCATTATTTTATAAGCACTTCTGTGCTTTCTGCACCACAAGATGTTCCAAACTCATCATTTGCTGTTACTGTCCCAGCCCTGGAATCAGTCATTTCCCCAAGAAGGAAAGGCTCCTTTTATTCATTCCTTTAGTTTCTAAAAAATATAATTTTGAGCATGAAAATTCTCAATGACTCTTTATTACTTGTTAAAATTCAGACCACTCAGCCTGGCATTTAAAACATCCATGCTTTGGTCCCAAAAGACTCTCTTACCTTTGTAGTTCAAACTCCCCCTGCATGTATTTTATCCTCACAAAAACTAGAATCAGTCATTTCCTCTCTCAGCCAGTAAAGATAGCCCTTTTCTTAGTCCATTTGAACTGCTATAGCAAAATACCATAGACCCAGCACCTTATAAACATTTTTTTCTTACAGTTATGAAAGCTAAGTCTCCCTATCATAGTGCCAGCAGATTTGGTGTCTGGTGAGAGCTTCCAGGTTCACAGACAGTGACTTCACAGACTGCCTTCACAGACAGTCCTCACATGATAGAAGAGGGCAAGCCAGCTCTCTGGGGCCTCTATTTAAGGATACTAATCCCATTCATGAGGGCACAGCCTAATCATGAATCCTAATCGTTCTTCAGAGGCACCACCTCCCACCTCCTAATTACCTGGGAAGTTGGAATTCCAACATATAATTTGGGGGTGGACACAAGCATTCAGACCATTGCACCTTTCCTCTGAATCTGTTCCTGATTCTGGATGGGAATTCTCTGAAATTTTACTGCACTTTTGCTTTCCTTATGACATGTATTCTCTTATGCCTTTGTTGGACAAGTTTTTGTCATCTTATATATGTTTTTATCCGATCATGTGCCTTTTGCTATCTTATTCATCTTTTGATCCTATGATGTACCTTGCACATAGTAGGCATTCAGTAAACATGTGCTATATGGACAGCTAGGTGGAACTGCTGGTGAGAACCAGAAAGAGAACTTAGGTTTCAAGTGCTCCAAATACCACTGCAAGATAACTTGCCTACCTGCCAGAAAAGGCTGTTGGGACGTGAGGCTGGAGGCCTTCTGATAGGTTGATCTTAATCAGGCTTTTCTTTCAGCCTAAACTGTAACCAACACTGCAGCTGTAAAAACTGCTGTTGGAACTTGGTCTAGCGTTAAGTTCCAAGTGTCTCTAGCCATTTGGGCCAGATCTTTGAGATTCTGCCCTCCCGTTGGAAGAGAGAAGTGGCCTGTGCCAAAGCTTAGTGGTCAAATGTGTGACTCATGATATGAGATACTTTGCTTCTTTGGAGACCAAAACGTTTGAGCCTCAGAATGTTTTTCTTCCTTTTCATGATTTCAAAGGCAATTTTTTGCACCGACCAAACTGACAAGTCTTTGAGATTTTGGTATGAAAAGAAGTATTTTAGGACAAAGAGGAGTATACCTCAGGAAAACAGAGTTGAAGCTGGGAGTTTTAGTTTTTGATTGTTTCTTTTGATTGTTAGTTTCTTTTGATGTGAAAACAAAAGTCTGATCTTACCGTAAAGAGATTCTCCCCAGAAGGGTATCTACCAGCTTGATGAAGATCTAGCTTGAGTAGGAAAGGATCTTCTAAACTTTCTCAGTGATTGGTTCATGCAACAGGAGAGGATGAATCTTAGTGGTCTAGACCTGTGCAGGGGGCTGACGTGACTGGACTTGGGCCACAGCCACAAATCTGCTTCACTAGGCTTCTCGGTCCTCTCCCTTAGGTGGATCACTTGGATAAGAACGGGCAGTGTGCTTTGGTCCACGCTGCACTCCGAGGTCATCTGGAGGTTGTCAAGTTTCTGATTCAGTGTGACTGGACAATGGCGGGCCAACAGCAAGGGGTCTTTAAGAAGAGTCACGCCATCCAACAGGCCCTCATCGCTGCAGCCAGTATGGGTTACACTGAGGTAAGAAAGCCAGTGATAATATTTGGGTTTTGTTTTTGTTTTTCAAGCTATGTTGAAGGGCCTAGGCAAACAGGGGGGGAAAAAGAGTTACATTTTTACAAAGTCGTCAGCCTAATTAACATGGATTAGCTTTTTGGTCACTGAGCTGAGGAATGCGGAGATGGAATTATGTTGGAAAGGGCCTTGGCAATGATCTAAACCGATTCCTCCCCATCTTTCCATCCCCATTTAACAGACATTGACACTAGGCTCAGAGGGATCATTTACTGACCTGTGTTCACAGGGGTAGGCAGAGCGGAATGGGAAGTGCACAACGTTTGGAATCTCAGAAGGCCCAGGTTTGAGTCCCAGCTTTCCTACTCATCATCTGTGGACCTCGGCCAAGTTACCTAAGCTCTTAGAACCTTAGTTTTCCAGGGAGTTCTGTTGTGGCACAGCAAAAACAAATCCGACTAGGAACCATGAGGTTGTGGGTTTGATCCCTGGCCTTGCTCAGTGGGTTAAGGACCCAGCATTGCCGTGAGCTATTGTGTAGGTTGCAGACGTGGCTCAGATCTGACATTGCTGTGGCTGTGGTGTAGGCCAGCAGCTGTAGCTCTGATTGGACCCCTAGCCTGGGAACCTCTGTATGCCATGGGTGTGGCCCTAAAAAAAAGCGAAAAAAAAATCATGATCATAATCATAAAAGAAAAAAAAAGAACCTTAGTTTCCCACCAGTAAAGGGAAGCTAATAAATTCTTATTTACAGGGCTGATATGAAAGGTGCTTTATAAGCTGTTAGCTCTATACAGATTATTATTTTTGCTAATTTATTTATTAATGAAAGTAATAATATAGTGGCAGAATATGTGAAATTGGTAGTGTGCTAGGAAATGTTTAATAACCAGTTCTGAGGACGGGAGTGAAGTGGAGCAGAAGTGTGTGTGTATCTACATAGCATACTTAAATTAGATTTTAAGTTTTACTGATATAAAAAACATCACACACACTTTACAAATAATAGTGGAATGTGTAATACTCCTTTTTTTAAACACAAAATTTTTAGGCCACACCCTCAGCTTGCAGAAATGCCCAGGTCAGGTGTCAAACCTGTACCACAGCAGTGACAATGCCAGATCTTTAATCACTAGGCCACCAAGGTACTCCCATAATTCTCTAAATTTAAGGCTTTTGTTGATTTTTGCTAAATTTATATCCATACCCAACCTATGGGTACAACTCAACCATGATTGGATAAATGAAGTTGCACCCCAATTTGCTCTTTTCCCAATAATTTTGTCTTTAAATCTGATGTGCAGTCTACTGTTAAGCTGCGTCTCATCCTCATACAAATGATATTCATTAAACTGGAATCTCTTTTACCTTTAGCACTAAATCGGATTTATAAAGTTTGACAATTTCTAGGGTATAAATACACCCACTGTGGCCAATTTCAAATTACCAATGTGACATCTCCAAACACAAAGTTTCAAGGAGGTGCCCAGGAGCATAGCCTTATGTAAAATTTCTAGCGAACAGACACAATAAGTATAAATAACCTTAAAAGCATAGGTCATCATAAAATGTAGTTCAATAACTGATATTATGAAAGTTGATATTTTAACCTTTTTAATATAACTTCTTTAATTAAATAACAATTTAATTTTTCATAAACATCTTTCTTGCAAAATTTCAAAAATTTAACAGTCAGCTTTCGTGGACCAGTACAAGTCAGCTCCCCAGTGCGGGCTGCTTCAGTGACACAGCTGCCCTATCAACTGACCCAATATGTCACCAAGGGAGTATTAAGTAAAGTTGTAATTCTTGTTATCTGTGGAAGGTATTTTAGCTCTCTCTACAGTCAAACTCCTGGACACAGAGCTGTCACTTCCCTTTGTTGTTAGCAGCCATTCTCCTTTTTGTCCCCAAACAGTCCTTATAATTCTGAGTAGAAAAAAGAAGATAACAGCTCTGCTCTGAAAAGATACAGTGCCTTGGTTTTCTCCATAATTGTTTTCTGGTTTTTTTGTTTATTGACATTTTTATTTCTTGGTATTCTTGCTGGGAGGATGAGGTATTTCTTCCTTAACTTGAATGTGATAAACACATGATTTTTAAAAATCACACACTATATAAGTTATTTGCATTCAAGGAAAACATGGAATCTGTACCTGGTAGAACAGATGCCCATCATAGCAGCTTTGGGTTTCCTCACAAGGACGGTCAGTTCCGATTCATTTTGTATGCTAGAGAGAGTGTGACACCTGAAGCATCTAGGTGTCTTTCAGACCTCCCAGGCTGGTATCAGCAGTATAGTTTTCCACCTGAAGTTTGAGCTGACACAACTTCTTGTTTCAGATTGTCTCCTACCTACTTGATCTTCCAGAAAAAGATGAAGAGGAAGTGGAGCGAGCACAGATAAACAGCTTTGACAGTCTCTGGGGAGAGACAGGTACCACTCGTGGACATCATTCTCTTCTCTTATGGATGTGTTGAGTTTGTGTGGAGATCCTCTCTGCGTCTCACACCCTGATTTTCTTCTCTGCCAGACCTTTGGCAGTCTCTGTCTTACGGCTTTTGTATTGGAGACCGATTCAGCCAAAGTAAAAAGTCAAGCAATTTCCTTCTTGCAATCCTCTTTTCCTTTGGATGCTCCATGCCATTAGCACCAGAGTCTTCTTTCAAACAGAACATTCTCCCCGATCTTGTTTCCAAATACTTTTTTTTTAAAGACTGAAAGTTTCCTTAGAGTGTGCCAAACCATAGCAGAAAATAGTTGTGGACTTTTTTTTTTTTAATGTGATCTTTGTAGCAGTTAGAAATAAATACTTCCCCTGTAGTTGTAAACCAAGAAGTCAAATTTTTATCTACACCACTGGCTTAATGAACCAAGTGCAGTCATGACCTAGTGGTACCTGCCCTGGTTAAACTGATAAGTTATGAGTACAGTTGCTATCAGGATGCAAAACGAAGGCACCCCTGTAGGGCACAGCCCCGTGCAGTCCCTCTCAGTCTGTAGCAAAGCCACTTCTATATTGCTTAGTACTTACTGCACAAACAGAGGCCTTTGCAGGAAATGAGTGTTGTCTTTCCCCCAAGTCTACACTGGAACATCTGGAAAAACATTAGTAACCTTTTATGTGTTTTTATGAAACCCAGGCAGTGAAAACTGTAGAGCCACCACAGATATGTGTCATATTTGCCAGGAGAAGTAGACCAATTCTGAGATGGCCAATTTACGGAGAATGTTTTATTAAACAAGAAGGGGATATTCTTTGATTAGGCTCTGAATGCTGTGAAAAGTAAGAGAAGACACTTGAATTCATTTAAATTCTGTAATTACCTATTGAACTGTGGTGTTTCTACACATGACAAAAGTCTTATAGAGGTCTCATGGCTTCTCTAACATCACGTAAATGGTCCAGAGCTCTGGAATTTGCTCCTCAAACAATCCCTCCGTCTCTAAGAGCCAAAGGCAGCAGATGCCAGGCAGCTGCAGCTTAAGACCCCATGACAGACTAAAGGAAAATGTGCAGCTGGAAACAGCTGCTGTTTCTGGGTCCCCACCCTGAGGGAAGCCAGAGGACAAACTCGGGGGAAGGGACTAGCCAGGACATCAGCCATTCTGGAGTGTATGTAGCAGGACCTGGGCCTGTGGAAGGGACACGCAGGTTCACTGCCCTGTCGGCACAGCCTTCCCCAGCACAGTGTCTCCTGTTGCCAGGCCATATGCATGAAACCACTGGGGAGGGCAACAAAAAGTAATGGCCAAGTATTGACAATGGATAGAAATTACAATGCTAAGAATCATAAAAATGAGCATCACACACACTCTAGTGCTATCCTTAAAAAAATTCCTTTAAAATATTCAAGAAGAGTGTGAATTGGAGTTCCCTGATGGCTCAAGGGGTTAAGGATCCAGCATTGTCACTGCTGCGGCTCAGGTCACTGCCCTGGCCCAGGAACTTCCACATGCCCCAGACACAGCCAGAAAGAGGAGGGGAAAAAAAATAGAAAAGAAGAGTGTGAACTAAGTAGAAGACTTATTTTTATTGATACGAATTTCTTATCAGAATAAAACTTTATGGCCTCAGAACTTTTAAAATATTTCCTGCTTTAAAGTGTGCAATAAAGTTTCTTATATTAATTTTCTTACATATGTCCCACATCTCAAGATGGTAAAAAATCAAAGTTTCATGTCAGTTTGCTTGTAGTCAGAATTGTGTTGCATTTAATTTGATGTTTATATGAAATAATGTCAGTATTATAAACATAAGATGTTATTTAAACATGAGTTAGAATCAAGCATATTTGTAATATAATTTATAGGTCTGTAAAAAGTTATTTGACTTCAGAAGAATTTCTGGGAAATAATGTCTTTGCTATGTAAAAAACACTGCTACAACTCAGCCCTAGTGCAGAATAGACTCAGAGTTGCTTTTCTGTCTATAGATAGAGACTTAACAGGGATACATGTTTCTTTCTAACTTAGCACATAATCATTTAAAATTTATAATGGTCCATTGAATTGTGATGTTTCCTCCAATGGCAAAATCTTAATATATTTTTCCCTTATATAGAGAACGAAGGTCTGTGACCTACAGTCAGCTGGTTAGGGTCTCATATCTGCAACTTTGGCCTAAACAACACAATTTTTACCTAAGAAAAATATGATGGTCATGATATTTCCAGCAATTTATATCATTTACTGTATTAACTACAAAACATCACTAACTGTAAGAAATAGCCATTATGTTTAAAAAAAAAAACCCTCTGCCTGTTATACTGACACAGCTTTTTATTATCACATCAATTATAAGATGCATCCTGATTTCAGGAATGTTAAAATGCGGAGGGAAGAAAGTCAGTCTTAGAAAATCAATGAGATATATCTTTGCATATAGTGAGGTATTTATTGAGATGTAATTTTTACAGATCACGTTTTCTAAAAGCAGGTCATTAGAATATCCAGGTTGTCTTTGTCCTCCTTTTATGGCCTCTTTGGCCTTCCAAAGAGCATCTTCCTACATCAAGCTTTTACCATCTGGCTGACCCCCCTCCCACAGGGTTTTCTTAGATTTCTTATGGAACAGCCTAGAAGAAAAGCAGTGAAGGTGACAGGATTGTTCATCAATCCTTCCTCTCCTTTGTCTTATGGCCACAGACCAGAATCAGCATTAAAAGCTTCTAGCAACTCTGGAGAGCCTGAGCCATCCCATGGCCCAAAAGAAGCTAAAGTTCACGAAATAAACAAGATACCCTTCGTTCCAGCCTTCATCATCTTTTGCCTAGATTATTGCAACTGCCTCCTAGCTGATCTTCTTGTCTCTGGCCTCATGCTTTTGTGCTTTTTAGGGCCGCATCCACGGCATATGGAGGTTCCCAGGCTAGGGGTCGAATTGGAGCTGTAGCCAGCAGCTTATGCCACTGCAACGCCAGATCTGAGCCATGTCTGCGACACCCACTACAGTTCATGGCAACGCTGGATCATTAACCCACTGAGCAAAGCCAGGGATCGAACCCACAACCTCATGGTTCCTACTCAGATTCATTAACCACTGCGCCATGATGGGAACTCCTGGCCTCACTCTTCTGTGATTTATCTCCCAGGCTTCAGCCAAGGGAATCTTTCTAAGTCACAGTCTGCCCCCGTCACTATCCTGCTTACTACCTACCCTTCACTGACCACCTGGAGCATTAATGTAGCTTAAAAAGACCAGGCGCGGTCTCCAGCCTCACCTACTGCCTGTCTTCTCTATTAACAGTAAATGTGCTGTTTCCCCCCTCAGTGCCTTTATAGCCCTCCCTATGCCTAGAACGCTTCCTCCTTGCCCTGGCCTTTAAGTCTCCTCTTTCTCTTCCAGCATCTGGTACAGATTGTCATCTCTTCCTGGAGACCTTCTCAGACACTTCTTCCTCTGTGCCACCTCCAGACAACCTCCATGGACTTATCTCTGTTGTGCTTATCACACTGTATAGTTATGTGTTTGTTTATTTGTCCATTATCCTTACTCAGCCCTTAGTTCCTTGACAGCGGAGACAGTGTCTGACAAATAGCTCCATAAATGTGTAACTAATTAATGTTGTTTTGGATAGCAGTGATCAGTTTATGTCTCCCCCACCACCTCCGTCCCATCGGTCTTACGTGACCTGTCCGTGTTGTACTCTTTCAAGGTTGAGGATAGAACCGTTTGCTTCACTGCATTCTGTTTAATAGCAGCATCCCATCCAAGCAGACTTTGGCTATGTCCTCGACTCTGAGCTGCATCCTGTCATCTCTTCAAACTACTTAGATGTCTCCCTTTGAAAAGGACTGTTTATGTCAGATAATCTCATCAGATGCTGATAAGCTGGGAACAAATTCTGTTACTAGTCTCTTAGGAAGAGATTTTGCTCCAAACTGCTGTTTGCTATAAGAATCAGGTTCTTGTTTTTCAGACCTGGCTTTGCCGTAATCTTCTCTTTCATAAAGTTTTTAACAGTTTTTGATAAGACCTGTATAAAATCCAGTGAAAGCAACTCCTTGCTCTTGGATTTTGAAAAGCACAGATCCAATTTTACATAGTTGTGTTGTTCTAAGATGAAATTGGCCAGCTGGGTTAACGACCATGTCCAGCTATCAGCTGGAGATTCCTGCCAAATTACATCATAACCTAAGCAACAGAGATGATACAACAAAGAAAAGGACTGAATGGAACATTCTCTCTCATATAAATGTATTATCCAGTGGGTTTAGATGGGCCAAGCAGAGCGACATAACTCCAGGTTAGAGTGAACCTTATAAATTTAGCCTTCAAGATGGACACTGGTTGTGAATTTTCAGCTGTGTTCCGTGTACTGGCATCAATGTTGAGAGGCTGAAATACTGTCTGTATTTCCTCCAGAGTGCTATAAATCGTTTCATGAAAAAGAAGGTAATTGTGCATGTGGGTGTATACGCACGCGCACTCATATACACACAGAGACACAGCTGCCCATCATGCACAAGATATCGAGAGGGAGGTTTGCTGCAACCCTGGGGTCAGAACTTGGGGAGTAGAAATTTTCCAACTCGTTTATGTACCAAGAAGGTGATATTTATGGTTCCTAACGAGTGTCTAACCTAGTCAAGTTCTTCCCCCCCGCCAGCCTTTACTGTGTATAATTTAATGTATACAGTGTGATGATTGCCAGTCAAGTTTTTAAGCTACTTCTGTGTTCTAAACTCAACTTTTTCCTAAATTATTAGAAACAGGAAATTGGGGTGGGGGGAGATCATTTTGATTTAAAAAATAGGAGACAAAACTTCTTCGTCAGGTAAACAGTCAGACCCGTCAATACCTGTAACTTATCCATTCACGGCTTAGAAACTCCCCTCCCCTCAAAGAGGATGAAGCCTCTGCCCTTCAGTGAGAAACAGGACAGAAATGCCTGTGTTAAAAGATCCAAGTAAAACAGTACACATGAGATAAAGCACATAGACGTCTAGTTTAAGGGTGAATGTGTCTTCTGAAAGTGTCACATTTTCCTTCCTAAGCCCTTTTTATCCTTGAGGAAGGAAAAGATTACTTTGAAGGTTTATCTTAGTGGAAAGTACAGGTAGTGTTGGTTTTGCCTGTGAGTCAGTTGTGGATAAATTTTCCTGATCCCAAAGACAAAATGCCGTAATTTGCACTTAAATGAAAAAAAAAATTACAAGTGACCCTTTGATTTGAATTTCAGTTGCTTCCCTGATTAGTTACCAGCATTTGCAAACTGAAATTTTAACTGCACCTGCCGAATATTCTCTTCCTCTGATTTGTCATCCCTTTGATTTGTCATCAGCGTAACTGGCCATCATAAAGGAAGGACCTCCTGACTGCCACATCAGCTTTTCAAGTCTGTGTGGGAACAAAGTTTTCCATCCTCTTCCTTTCAAAACATAACTCTTGCCGTCTTCTAACTATTGTACCATCTTCCCTGTCCTCATCCATTTAAAACACTAAGCCTGTGCATTTGAGATTCCTGGTTAAAGAAGACATATACTTTTTCAAATATGGACTTAGTAGTATGTCGACATTGAAATTGTTGTTTGTACTCAGAGGAGGGAAGAAGCACTCTTAGACTCTCCACTGTATCAAGCATCCTAAACAATGGACAGTTGCACACAAAGAAGACTGTTTACTTCCATTTCTCCTGGCTGTGTGTGCCCCTTATACTCACGCTAGCTCTCTTTTATCTATGACTATTATTCTATATTCAGAAGAAAAGAGCCTTTGTCACATGTCTTCTCTCATCTTTAAGACTATGGCCTTGAACAGTTCTGACCGTTATATAAAAATGATTGCACATGTACTAGAACTAATGAAGAAAAAGAGTGAAAACTGCCCCCAAAGCTCTGACTTTGGTTCTTTGAGTTTCAGGGCCCAGGAGTAGAGGTTGGCCAGAGGTGGTTCCTAACAATTCTTAAGAAAGGCCTTCCTCTGCACAGACCCATCTTTCTACATTCTTACCCGTGCATAGACCAGTGAAAGGTTTGTAGATGAGGAAAGGTACCAAAACAGAAGTAGGTCAAAAGCAGAGAGGACAGTCTGGGTAGGAAAAATGTGAACCCGAGTAAGCTTGATCAAAGGTGATTTTTCGATGTATTTATTATTATAATTGTTTCCATATATTGTAAGCCCATTTAAATGTGATTTTATTCATTATTTTTCTTTGAAAATTTCCTTCAAGGCAAAAGTAACCAAAACCATCATTCTTAGAGGTAAAGTAGCAATCATGTTAATCATGCTTAGCACAGAGGGCTGGAGAGGACCAGACTACCTGTCCTCACTCTGTGCTCTTTGCCCTTAGCCCTGACAGCTGCCGCCGGAAGGGGCAAACTGGAGGTGTGTCGTCTGCTCTTGGAACAAGGGGCAGCAGTGGCCCAGCCAAATCGCCGAGGGGCAGTGCCCCTGTTCAGCACTGTGCGCCAGGGCCACTGGCAGGTAAGCAGGGAAGCTGTTCCCAGTTCCCCAGGCAGGGGTGAGTTCTAGGTGGGAACTTCTGAAGCAGAGAGCTAAAAAAAAAAAAAAAAAGAAAACACAAATTTGGGTTACTCAGCAGTCACTGAGTTTGAGGCTGGGCCTCTTACTAATAGTCTGGTTAATTGAGAATATATTCACAAAGTTAACATTCAAAATCATCATGATGATCTGTATTGTACAGGTCTAGCTGCTTCGGACCTGGTTGTGTAGTGACTTCCTTCTCACATTTCACAGTGTCCACAGGTTCTCTGGAAGGTTCACACCTCAACAGATCCCTGCTAACCACTTACTTGCAGGTATCTCAGACCTGCAAAAAGAAAGTGTGGTATATGTAAATTCTAGTTATGCAATCTTCCCAGCTGTTTGGATTCTGGATAAATGCTTGTTAGAATGTAAGAGAAAGGATATGGCTTACAATCTTTGAAAATATTTGAGTAGAGAAAAAGTCCTAGGAGCCAAACAGTGCTAACAGTTGTCGGAGGTGCTTTATTCCTTTCCATCCTACGTATTCACTGGAGGCAGGTTTGCAACCCATGGAGGTCAATAAAATGGCACTAACATAGGTAGTGACTTGGGTTGGCACTTCCTTTCTGGGATTGTTTGGTCTACATCTTGTCCATTGTTATCTTACATTCTTTCACTTGGTGGCGGAGTCCGTTTAGAGTTGAGTTCTCCTCCCTTGGCTGTCCCTAAGAGAGACAGAGACCAAATCCCATGGTACTAGACCAGCAGGAACTAGAGGGGGTTCTAGCAGTGGAAAGTTGTGTTAGAGGTGACTTTCCTCTATGGCGCTCACACGGTGTGGGGGATGGCATGCGTGTGTCTGCTCAGCAACTCCTCCTGGCTGATTGGTCCCTGTTTTTCTGCACTTGCAGATTGTTGATCTTTTACTCACCCATGGAGCCGATGTCAACATGGCGGACAAGCAGGGCCGCACTCCCCTGATGATGGCAGCTTCTGAAGGCCATCTAGGAACTGTGGACTTTCTCCTTGCTCAAGGTCAGTCCCAGGATGCCAGAGCTCAGTGGTCAGTGCCCATAATAACCCAAGGAACTCATGATTTCCAGTGATGGATTCCAAGAGGTGTTAAGAACAGACATTGTTAATCCAGTTGGTTAGAAAATGAAAGTCTGTCTCCTCTGTTCTCATAGACAGTGGAACCCTTATAATCCTGACATTCTCTATTTCTTTTCTTTAGGATTTTTTTTTTTTTTTTTTAGGGCTGCACTCACAGCATATGGAGGTTCCCAGGCTAGGGATCAGATCGGAGCTACAGCTGCCAGCCTACACCACAGTCACAGCAATGTGGGATCCCAGCCAAGTCTGCAACCTACAGCACTGTTCATGGCAACGCTGGATCCCCAACCCACTGAGTGAGGGCAAGGATCAAACCTGCATCCTCATGGATACTAGTTGAATTCGTTTCTGCTACACTACTTTGGGAACTCCTGACGTTCTCTATTTCTTTATGGCTTAAGGGGTTTTGGGTATCCTAATCAAATTTACATAGTCTAAGGTCTTTAATTCAAATCAGTAGTCTCCAAACCTTGATTTCCTTTTTTTTTAGGGCTGCATCTGCGGCATATAGAGGTTCCCAGGCTAGGGGTCTAATCGGAGCTGTAGCTGCTGGCCTACACCACAGCCACGCCAGATCCGATACAAGTCTGTGACCTACACTGCAGCTCATGGCAATGCCGGATCCTTAACCCACTGAGCAAGGCCAGGAATCGAACCTGCAACCTCGTGGTTCCTAGTCAGATTCGTTTCCACTGTGCCACCACAGGAACTCCCAAACTTTGATTTTTTCGTGTACATTCAATAAATGTTCACCTTCCAGGGATTGTATTTTGACTTTATTCTTTTGTCACCCTGAGCAATAGTTTTTTTGTGTCTGAAGGGGGCAAATGGAGGTTGAGAAGATTATTGACAGTGGGACCCTATGTGAGGAATCAGGATATTGTTATCCTCCTATTGTAATAAATAGCTTTTGACATTTACCAATATTCACATATTCCTGGTGAAGGGAAATAAGTTAAAGAAGAATGTGGTCACACTAGCAGAAGCATTCCAGTTCCCGCCATGGCTCAGCAAGTTACAGATCTGGCATTGCCGTGGCTTCAGTATAAATAACAGATGTGGCTCAGATCTGGCGTTGCTGAGGCTGTGTCATAGGCCAGCAGCTGCAGCTCCAAATCAGCCCATATCCTGGGAACTTCCCTATGCTGTAGGTGCAGCCCTTAAAAAAAAAAAATTATTTCAGGCACCTTTCAATTGCTATGACCTCAGTCACCTGCGCAGAGCAGTGGTGAGTGATGGTGGCCCTCTGTAGGAGAAAAACTCAAGTCACTGATGACTTTCTAGTACCACCTAGTCGAGCTTGAGCATTTACATGAAGCAGGAGGTAGTGTGGGAAGTTCCATTTTGGCTCAGCAGTAATGAACCAGACTAGTATGCATGAGGATTCGGGTCTGGTCCCTGGTCTTGCTCAGTAGGTTAGGGATCTGGGATTGCTTTGAGCTGTGGTGTAGTTCGAAGACACAGTTCAGATCACGCATTGCTGTGTCTGTGGCATAGGCCAGCAGCTGCAACTCCAATTCCACCCCAAGCCTAGGAATTTCCATATGCCACAGGTGTGGCCCTAAAAAACAAAAAAAGGAGGAGAAAAAGGGGAAGGTAGGGTGGTCGTGACCAGCCTTGACTCCATTCCAGTTATCCTACCCTGTTAGTAAACTAGAGCCATCATCTATAATTAATATCCACCACCATACGCACATTAAGGAAACCAAGCTCCTAAAGAATCATGCCCAGGCTAGAGCAGCTGAAGGGCAGTTAAGATAGGAAGAAGACAAGGTACCTTCTAAGATTTCAAACTACAGCTCCGTCAGAGACTTACTGGATCTTTTGCTCTCTCTCATCCAAAGATTTGTTTCCACAACCTGACTCACAAAACTGGGTCAGAATCAGAGAACTGTTTTCCCATTGTGCAAAGTGGTTCTTGCTTCCCCCAGGACAAGCCACCAAAGAAACCTGGTTTCATGATCTCTGTCCTTACCTCTGCTAAAAGGGGGCTTGGAGGAGCAAGGGGTGGGGGTGCCTAGATTCTCAGGATAAGACACGGCAGTCGTACATGCCCCAAAACTGCTGAGTCTGCTGGAAAAGGCAAGACCCCTTCAGCCACTGATAAGCGCGAGATAACTGCACAGTGTCTGTGGTGCCAGTACAAGCTCATCAGGCATAGATACCAGAGATTTGTTCTCCTTATTCTGCAGACATTCTGGTCTTTTGTTCTGTTTCGTTTTTCCACCCTTTCACTAATTCAGCAAATTCTACAAATGGTTATTTAGCCTCCATTATTTGCAAAACACTATGCCAGGAACTGTGAATGATTTCTTTAAATTAATGTATTATAATCTTTGTCTTCAAAGGGTCTATAATCCGGCAAGCAAGGGATGGAACAAAGATAAGAAACTACCTTAAAAGGCAGAGAATCCTAAGTGCTCTGATAAAGGTATTTGAGTTAGAACAGGACAGACTTTGAAATTTGAATAGGGAAAAAGTTCTCTGTTCAGGAAGAGGAAGTAATGCTAATGAAAGGTCAGAGAGGAGGAAAAGTACACAACAGATTTGGGGAAATAGGCAAGTGGTCCCATGACATACGTAAGGACCTTTAATAAATAAAATTAGAAATGTTATGTAGAAAGAAATTGAAAAGGAACAGATTAAAAGAGTTTGGACTAATCTCAAGGCAGTAGGGAGCCTTTCAAGATTTTTAAAAAGGGAATCGATGCCAGAGTTATGCTTAAAAAAAAAAAAATCACCCTGGCAGTAGCGTGAATAGTAGAGCTGATGAAGGGTTTATAGTGGGGGATGGATTAGGAAGCCATCGTCATAGAATAGCTGAGAGGTGATGCCTCATGCAGGTGCAGTAGCTGTTAGGATAGAACCAAAGGGCCAAGTGCAAAAAAAGGTTTTGATGTAAAGATTGATTACATGTAGGAAATAAGAAGGCTAGATGAGTTAAAGAACACTCCAAAATTCTAAAACAGATGTTTGAGAGAACTGTGACTCCACTAACTCCCAGAGGAAAAGAAAGATTTCAAATTAGATTTTCAGAGTAAATTGAATATATGGATATATTCATATGTATCTCCTTTTAATTTCCTAAATTCCAGGTTCCCTTATCTTTGTAAAATCAGTTCATCTGTAACATACATCCAGAACCTTCTTATCCTGCTTTTTCCACCCCCAGAGACTCTGTCTAGGGAATTTATGGGTGGTGCATCTGAGAAAACTCCTTAGATTCTGTCCGTATTCAAATTCATTCCATATTAGAGGCAGAGTTTTAGTTGCCAACTACACCTTTGTGAAAAGAAAACCCAATGCATACATGGCTCTCATCAGGGTTAGGGGTCTGATAACTTCCAGCCCTTCACCCTTTCTGACAAGATACAGAGGTGATGGGCCACATAACTGCTGGGGAGCCCCAGAGCCTGGCTGAGGCAGCATCTAAGCTTCATCTGACATCTGAATCCTGTCCAGCTGAGGAGGCAACCTGGAAAGTGTACTGTGTGTGCAGCAAATTGATCTCTAATTTAGTTAGTGAATATGACACACCAACTGTGTGGAAAAAATTGTCTTAGGTACTCTTCAAAACTAGCAAGGGAATGACAGAGTCTTTGCCATCCGAGTGCTTATGGTCTAGGCTAAGAACCAAATGTTTATTGAATTTTAGGCTAATTACAAACCAGTATGTCAAGTGTGCTGTTCCTTTCAGACAAAAATAGAAATGTTGAAGGGAAGAAGATGCAGAATGTAAAATAGGCTAAGAGAGTGGGGATGGGTTTGTGAAAGGCGGTGACTAGTTTAATTGAACTCTTAATTCCTTTCTGGCCGGGGTTCAGGTTCTCCCCATGAGTCTGTTTCCCTCACATTCTAAAGGGGGAGAAAGCGGCCTGGTACACTGTCATCAGTGATAAATAGGGAGCTCTGAGCTCCCTATTTTATGAGAATCTCTCAAGAAGTTTACACTGTTACAAAGCGAAGATTTGTGCTGAGTTCAGAAAATATTCACTGAGAATTTGTTACATATAAGTGGAATAAGTTTTTTAAAAAGGATTAATAACAGAATAAGGTGCCGTATGTTAAGCAGATTCAAGATGAAGTAACAGTGGACCAGGTAAAGCATCTTGGAGTCGGAAGTTTGAGATGGTTTCTAGAGAAGAGGTGGATGTGAGACGAGTCATGGGAAAAGAAGAGGTGTCCGCACGTGGGAGCACCATAACTGGAAGTGAGGAGACAAGAATACTTGTGGGAGATTCTAGAGGCAGTGAGCACATCCGTTTTGGCCAAAGTAGAGGATTCTCACAGGGAAGTAACGAAACTCAAAGACAGAGAGTAAGCTTGGGGATAGCGTGTATGGAACCTAGGACACCCAGTAAAAGAACTAGACTCTCTTCTATCGACAGCTGTTGTTGTTTTTTTTGTCTTTTTGCCTTTTTTTTTATCTAGAGCCACACCCGCGGCATATGGAGGTTCCCAGGCTAGGGGTCTAACAGGAGCTGTAGCCGCCGGCCTTCGCCACAGCCACAGCCACAGCAACGTGGGATCCGAGCCGCGTCTGCAACCTACACCACAGCTCACAGCAACGCCGGATCCTTAACCCACTGAGCAAGGCCAGGGATCGAACCCGCAACCTCATGGTTCTTAGTCGGATTCATTAACCACTGAGCCACGACGGGAACTCCCAGTTTTTTTTTTTTTAAACAGTTTTATCAAAGGTAACCTCACATATCAGAAGTAAATCCTGGGCTTTGGCTGATTGTACACCTTAAATACCCGCTTTCCTTCCTGCTGTGCATTTTCATGTTTTTCATGTTTGCTCAGCCCGGTGTTTTCCTTGCTCTTGTAGGCGCCTCCATTGCTCTAATGGACAAAGAAGGATTGACAGCCCTCAGCTGGGCTTGTTTGAAGGGTCATCTCTCAGTAGTCCGTTCTCTGGTGGATAATGGAGCTGCCACGGACCATGCTGACAAGAATGGCCGCACCCCACTGGATCTGGCCGCTTTCTACGGTGATGCTGAGGTGGTGAGTGCCTTAAACCAAGCCTTGGGGCAGTAGGAAGAAGGAAGGTGCTCCATCCACAGTGTTATCTTCGGTGGGTGATTCCTGATAGAAAGGCCCCAGATCTGTACTTGCTCCAGGACAGAAATATTCACGCCACCATTAAAGACCAAGAATGTAGATACGGCCTGGAATACGTGGCTGCCCAGCCTGGTTCAGACCCACAGCAGCCAGAGCCCTGAGCGGAGCCATGCCGAGTCGCCATGATGCCCGTGCAAACTGCCCTGTTGATCTGTGTCCTAGGTCCAGTTCCTGGTGGATCACGGGGCCATGATCGAGCATGTTGACTACAGCGGAATGCGCCCTTTGGATAGGGCAGTGGGTTGCCGGAACACCTCTGTGGTTGTCACACTTCTTAAGAAAGGAGCCAAGATAGGTAGGAGAAAGGAAGAAGGTGCTGGCCATCTGTGCCCAGGGGCCAGACTGGTCCAGTGGTCTGGCTGCCCTGGGTGTTTGGTGTGAATGTGTATAGTTTCCCCTCTGCCCTGGCCCAGTTATTGTCCAAGTGAACAGACTCTTGGCCCAGAGAAAACACCCTCTGAGCCAGGGTCCACCCTACCCCAAATCACAGTTACCTGCCACGCCCCTAGGAGCCTCAGCCAGGAGGCTGCTCTGACTGTAAGCAGTGCTGATGTCTCAGCACTGATGCCTCTGTAGCAGCCCCGCCCCGAGCATCCTGGATCCCTGCACTGCCGTGAGCCTCCGCTTTCCCTTGCTCTGTATGTGCTTCAGACTCGGAGTCCCTGCTGCTGCCGACCCATCCGCACCCCTATCCCAGACCTGTAGATGAGGGTTGGCTGATATGCTGGCTTTTTGCTGCCTGCCTCTCACTGCTGCTTTTTCCTTCTTTTTTTTTTTTCACCTTCATCCATTTTTTTTTTCCTCTCCTACAACTTTTTGTTTTCTCCTTTCTTTGAAGGTTGTCAGACGTTACCGAGTCGCCCACGAGGTATATTTCACCGCTGTCAGCATCAGGCGTGGTCTGATGGCTTGGTCAGCTTTGCCTTCTCCTCTTTGATTTAGCCTGCATGAGTTCCCTCCACCTCTAATCTTTTAATTTACTTCACCTTAAAAGAAGATTTTTTTTAATGACTGTTGTAGAGAATAACTTGAACTTTGGATAACTAACCCTGAAAAGCGTAGTTGGTAAATAATTCAGGCCTCTGTCAACTAATCTGAGTTAACCTTTTCTTTTCCTTCGTGGGTAAAATAGTCCTCAGTCACGTTGGCTTGTTTCGCACTGGAACGGTGACGTTGGAACTGTGCTTCTGGTTCAGCGTGAACCCAGGATTCCTTTTTTGACACTTACAAATTAAGGGAGACTTTATTCTTTCACGGTTTCCCTTCTACAAAGTACATATTTAAAAACTCAGAGACTAAACAGCTGGGGGTTTTGAGTCCCAGATTCAGAAATAAATTATCCTTTTTGGATTTTGAAAACTTTATGGTGACATTTAATTGCAACCCTTTCTCCCAATTTCCTTATGTAAAATAACCCCAAACTAAGCTCTTGCCTGCCCAAATACAACACGCAGGCTTTGCTGCCCTCCTGTGGTGCAAACTCAGACAGTGCAGATACTCTTATTTTAAGGTGAATACAAATCCAACGCAGCTTCTTGGCGGTGGGAGTCGCTGAGACACTCCCAGCTCTAAAAGATGAGGAAATTGTTGTGGAGCAAGTTGTTCTCTCAGCAGAAATCCCCCCCAGGGTGTTTTTTTCACCCAGCTTCCTACCACCCTTACATTGTATGAGTTTTTTACCCATCATGCATCCTGTACACTACAGGTCCAGCCACGTGGGCGATGGCCACCTCCAAACCAGACATCATGATCATCCTGCTGAGCAAGCTGATGGAAGAGGGGGACATGTTCTACAAGGTGAGGGCAGGAAGGAACCAAGCTTCCTCAGAACAGCTGCTGACTGCTTTCTACATGTAGAGCCTACCAGTCTCACCCTTGGTTCTAGAGGCAGAGGGAGAATGGGGATGGGCCCATAAGCTGAGGATCCTGGGTTTTTGCTTTCTCAACAAGAGAGCAAGAGTAGCTGACATAAGCCTGCAGGTAATCAGCCCAGAGACCTGGCTTTACCTGGTCACTAATGGGCAGTTACATAGATTCTACATGGACTGTGTTCCTTGGAGCCTGGAAACCATGGGTCAGGTAAAAGAAAAATGACGTGGTGCAGGTATTTCCAGGCTATGAGAAAGAAGCATTGATCTTAGCTTTTAATATATAGAGATTTAAAAATCTGTAGTAATAAAGCTTATCAGCATCCCTGAATACGATAAGGAAACAAATAACATTTCCAAGATTTACTTGAAGTCACTCACTTGAATGACCACCAGAAAAGTATGGAGTCTTCTTATATTCACAATTCAAGGTGAGGGACCCAGACCCTAACACACAAACTCCCAAGGGCTGTAGGAAAGCCCTTAAGAATGTTCCATGTCAGCGTTATTATTTCACTGTGTTAAGATCAGCTGAACCTTTTTCTCATAAAGATATATACAGATCCATCCTGGCTTTGGGCAGTGGGTATCACTGAGACATGCCCAGGCCCAGAGACGAGACAATGACTATGAGGCACATTATTTCTCCTTTGTGTAGGGAGGGCACAGAGTTCCTGGGAGCAGAGTTGTATTCCCCGAGGACCCTTCAAGTGAGAGTCCTAATAGTCTAGGACTCTTAAGTCTCTGGGAAACTTGAGTTCTGACCCAACCGTGATTTCACGTGATTTCGAAGAAGGACTTCTAGGTCATATGCGTGGGCTTGGGAGCGTCATTGCTGCCGAGAATCTAAATCCTGCTCCTAACGTAACTTCAGGCATCGTAAGACATGGAGTCCTACATCCTAATGAGGATAGGCAGAGCTACTCCTGATCCTACTCAGAATTCTACCTTGGAAGACTCCAAGTCTATCTTTAGTGAAAGGATCTAAGAGAAAATAAAAAGTCAGGATCCCTGGTTGGAGTTGCAGTGATACAGAAGGAGTGGAGTGTAGAGATGAGCTAACAGAATGGGAGATGCCTGCTGCACCATTCCGAACTCAGCCTGTAGATTTTCAGATGGAGAATGTAAGAAAAGTTCAAGGCTCCTGACCGAGAGATCTGGCTAGAAGCTAGAGACCAGGTCTAGGTGGGTCATAGATTTACTTCATCTTGGAAAATCCCTCCTGCCTAGTCAGATGGAACCACAAATTCTAAATTTCTCTCCTTTACCACCACCCTACCCTGTTTCTAGAAAACAGGGGAAGACTCATTGATATTATTTTATGCCATGAGATTAAGGAAGCAACAGCTGGACTGTTTTAGCTCCCACACCCTTTGTGAGGAAGAGAGTGGCATCTTCTAGAGGCCTGGCAAGGCGGGACGAAAAGAGTTTTCCAGATAAGCCCAACATAAAGAAGAAGTAACCACTTTGGAGTGGTTGGGACTAGGAAATGATGTGTGTCCCAGGGAGATCAGGTCCAGGACATGCTCCTTTGAAACAAACAAGGTCGATCCCTTGGGAATCCAGTTAGGAAGCTGGGGCCCCAGGCCTTTCATTCACCGAGGCTTTGTTTCTCTGGCTTGGCCATGCCTTTCCTGCCCGAAGATGGGACCCTTCTACCGTCACCATCAGGGCTGGCGTTTGGCGGGACTGACCCTTGGTAGAAACTGCAGAGGGGAGCAAGGGCAGGGAAACAGACTTCCTCCACCACTCAGCAGACCAACAGTGTGTTTTGCCATCTTGTGCTCTCATTAGAAAGGTAAAGTCAAGGAAGCCGCTCAGCGCTACCAGTACGCTCTGAAGAAATTCCCTAGAGAAGGGTTTGGTGAGGACTTGAAAACCTTCCGGGAATTAAAGGTGTCTCTCCTCCTCAACCTCTCTCGATGTCGCAGGAAAATGAACGTAAGTCCCTCGCATCCCAGCTCCTGTCTGCACTCCTGGCAGCTGACGGTCCCTGTCCTGCACTGGCTTTTACCAGGCCCCTGAAACCTTTGTCTGCCCCATTTGGAACTTGGTTGTCCTTCACAGAGCACTGACATTTGCAATTTGAAAGAAATCAAGTCTTAAGTACAATCTGTATCTCAAACTATCAAAAAGTTAATCCTGTGGGCACGCTGAAGCTTTCTGAATGTTTGTAATTGCCACTGAAAGTGATTGGAATCCCCTCAACTTCCCCCCCCCCCGGCCCCCAAGTCAGTTTTCTGGTCTTTGGGAAAATGTGAGAGCAGTGATCGCTAGAATTTCGGTTGCAATTAGATACAGATTTTAGTCATTCCCTTCATTTCTGGAAGACCCCCTAGTCATTCAAGGAAGGGCTAGAAAGAGGGCTTGGGACAACGGACTTCAAGGTTTAATTTCTGAGGCTAATCTTAAACTTTTCACATTGTTCCTCATCTTTTTACTCTAATGTGCCATGTCTCTTCTTGTAGCAGAGAGTCTTGGAACCCTTCCTGGTCCTTTATTACCCACCAGATAGTCCTTGCTCCTTCCTGCCTGCCTTGCAGAGAGTCTCTGATGCCCTCAGCCACCGTTCCCTTGACATGCAGAGACTCCTGGACCAAGAACCCTGACTCAGATACTGGGAGTAGCCAGGATCATATCAGGAACCTCTGACATCCACCAGCCTGAGGTCTCATGGTTCCTCAGGAGTTAAAAATAACCTAAGCCAAACAGGAACGTTTGAATAAAGGAATTAAGAACTCAGGTGCACAGAGATGACCTTTCAGCCTCAGTAGCAAGAGATGTGCTCTCAGTTCTAGAAAAATGACCTTTTTATCATCCGTCTAAAACCTGACAATGAAAAGAGCCCTGATAAATAGACTTGGGTGTCTCAGAGGGCACAGCAATGCCCTAAGAGTTCCCCGGGTGCTGAGGAGAGTGGGGACGTGGTAGAGGTTCTCAGGGGACGGCAGGGAGTTTCTTAATGTGACACAGAAGAAGCAGCACCAAGGGTCTCCTGCAGTGCCAGCTAATGAGAATGAAGCAAAGCTCTGAAGCTGCTGTCAGCCTACTGGCTTCCTTTTTGCCTAACAAATAATCTGCTTCTTAAAAATACTCTATCTTCCCCAAAATTAAGATTGTCCCAAAAGAAGAACCTAAAGGGTAGGGTCGAAACCAGGAGATCTGGAAGATGGTCCTATAAGATGGAATACTTTCTCTCGAGCTCGACATTTGATCAGAAACAGTCACGTCCAGGACCACCTCAGGTGTATCATCTTTGGTAGAAAATTGCCCACTAATTTTTTTTTTCATTTTTACCTCTGCCATAGTGCTTTTGTTCAGCCTTAGGAATCACAAGTTTAACTAGAGGCTGCTGTGCAGTGCTATGGCTTTGATGTTAAAAGAGGAGAAAACCCTCCCCATTAGCTTAGTATGTAAGGGTATCTTGAAAACTATGGCTTTGTTCCCCTGGTTTCTGTTCCCAGGGCTTCTCAGAATGAGGACAGATGAGGCCATGTTCCTCCAGGGAGCCTCAGTGATCAAGATATAAGGTGACATGGAGCTCCCTCATGGCTCAGTAGGTTAAAGGTCCAGGGTTGTCACTGCTAGAGCTCTGGTTACAGCTGTGGTTGGGTTCAGTCCCTGGCCCAGGAAATGCTGCAGGCTGAGGGCATGGCCAAAAAAAAAAAAAGAAAGATAAGGTGGACACCACAGACCCCAGTCACAGCTAGGATTCTCTCTTGTTTTATTTATTATTACTTTTAAACATAGTCTTCTAAACACAGGTTTTTTGTTTTTTGGGTTTTGTTTTGTTTTGTTTTGTTTTGTTTTTTTGCCTTTTTAGGGCCGTACCCCACAGCCTATGGAGGTTCCCAGGCTAGGAGTCGAATCGGATCTGTAGCCACTGGCCTCAGCACAGCCAGTGCACACAGCCTCAGCACGCCACAGCCACAGCAACATTAGATCCGAGCCGTGTCTGCAGCCTATACCATAGCTCACTGGCAATGCCAGATCCTTAACCCACTGAGCAAGGCCAGGGATTGAACCTGCATCCTTATTGATGCTAGATAGATTCATTTCTGCTGAGCCATGACAGGAACTCCTAAACTAACTATCTTACTTACTTATTTATTTATTTATTTATTTATTGGCTGCACCTGGGGCATGTGGAAGTTCTGAGCCAGGGATGGGATCTGTGCCACAGCAGTGATAATATCAGCTTTTTAACCCGCTGAGCCACCAGGGAACTCCCTGTTACCTTTTTTAATCTTAAGTGTTTCCTAAGTAAAGAACAAGATAAGAGATGGAGCAGGCCATAGAAGCCTCTATGAAGTAGAAAGGAAACTACCATTCATTGAGTATCTCCTACATGCCAGGGACTGTGTACGGGACTTTCACATGCTTTATTGAATTTTTTTTTTTTTTTTTTTTTTTTTTTGCTTTTTAGGGCTGCACCCACGGCCTATGGAAGTTTACAGGCTAGGGGTCGAATTGGAACTGCAGCTGCTGGCCTACACCACAGCCACAGCAATGCGGGATCTGAGCCTCATCTGCGACCTCTACACTACAGCTCATGGCAATGCCAGATCCTTAACTCACTGAGTGAGGCCAGGGATTGAACCCACGTCCTCATAGATACTAGTCGGGTTCATTACCGATGAGCCACAACAAGAACTCCCTCAAAAGCTTTATTGCCCTCAGTCCTTCCTGTGAGGTGGGTATGTAGGCAGAAACACACAGCACACTCGGAAGGGCTACAAAGCAGAGTGGAGAACTGAACCCAAGTCTGTCTGTTGTCCCTACTCTACCAGTCCCCGTAGCGAGTCAGTTCTTTTTCACACAGACCCCATCTTCCTGGATTTCTCTCATCCCTTCAAAGCCAAAGAGTAGTGGGTGTTGTGGCAGGAAGGTGGGAGTAAGATGAGGGTCCCTGTGAGGCAGTGACGTGTGGGCTGCCTCATACAAGCTTGTTCACCAAGAGCTCAGGTTTCCGACTTCAGAAGCTTCCTTGGTTGACCTTTGGCTTCTGGGCTAGAAAGAACTTGGTTAGGAAGGCAGAACGAGGGCAGATTAGAAGTACTGTCATACTTCTGGGCAGATAAATTCCCGTGAGCCATTAAGGGCCACACAGGGCAAAAGGCAGAAGGAACTTTCAGTCTCAGCCACGTGGCTAGAGCCATGCCAGCCCTGTTGAGAATCCCAGGTGTTCCGTCCATAAATGTCAAAGAAATGTACCTGTAATCTGTTTTATTCCCAAGCTGTCTATTTGCCATATCTCTTCAATGACTCATTTGCACACCTATTGTAATGACAGGATTTTGGAATGGCGGAGGAATTTGCTACTAAGGCCCTGGAGCTGAAACCGAAATCTTATGAAGCTTACTATGCAAGAGCAAGGGCAAAACGCAGCAGCAGGTGAGGAGAGAGAGAGAGGGTGAGAAGCAAGAGGTCTCTGTTCTGAACATCTGGCCAAGCAATGTAGGCCCTCCTGGGGCATGTGTACCCAACTGCATCTGTCCCTGAGGACTTTCAGGGCTGGCTTTGGGGATGGCTTCCGTAGCCCGGTATGCTAGGCAGGTCTTCAGGGCTCTGGAGGTCTGGAGCATTTTGCTTTGGGAGAAAAATGCCTTTCCATTGTTGGAGAATGGCACCTTTTTCCAAGAAGTCTCTGCCATATCTGAGTCACTTTTTTTTTAACTCCCAAAGCAGGTAGCGTAAAGACACACCAAGTGACTTAAGAAGAGGTCTCTTAAGCAAAATATCCTCCCAAGCTTTTTAGCGGGGAAGGTAAGGTGGGTCACATATTGCAGGCTTCTCCTTCTTTTTTTATTGGCATTTGGGGAATTCCTTCTGGGGCTCTCCTCAAGTCTGGTCTCCTCAAGTCTGGTGGCATCAAAACTCCACCTCACCTACCTGCCCCTCCACCACTGCAGCACATGCGCAGGATTGCAAGGGCCCAAGGGCCCAAGGGAAAAACCCCATCCGTCACACCCCATCTGCTAGAGTTTGGCCAGTGGGCAGGAAAGGCCCCAGAAAGACCTAGAAACTGCCATCAGTGATCTGTAGATAACTTGTCACTGTCCTTGATACCTCCTGCCCAGGGCCCTGCCCTTTTCCCAAACTGTCTGTGAAAGAACTGCTTCAAGTTCACTGCTGTGGCCAGCCAGGGATGCGGTCCTGAATATCAAAGCCAGGTTAAGTCTAGTGGTGACGGTGGCAGTGATCTTGGTCTTCACTAGCTGGGGTACCAGATTTCTGATAGACGCTTGACCATCCGATTCTCTTTCCCCTTGGTTTATTTCTTCCCCACAAGGCCAGTTGCCTCCTTTCTGGGTAGTGTTAATAGAGAGGATGGGAATATCTTGGACAGTTTGTGTCCTTATTTGTACATTAGAACCTGGGTTTTCTAGTCAGCAAGCCTCATTCCTGCCCAGCTTCCACGTAGCAGAACGGAGGAGGAGCAGTAGCGCGATGGGGCGAGGGCTAGAAAGAGCAGAGGACAGGGTCCTTGGCTAGGATGGAACAGGCCTGAAAATTGAAGCCAAAATATAAAGAAAAAATTCTGCTGGATCAGCAAGATTTTTAAATACTGTAGCTACTGTTTTGTTCCTAAGCTAATTGACAGTGACCCTGTAAATGACAACCCCACCCAACGGTCGTATACCTGGTGTGCATTTGGACACTAAGAGAAACTCCCTGAAGGGCCTGGCTGGACTGACAAAAAGGGGACATTTCTCTGCTAATCCCAGGGAGGCCAGAAGGAAGACGGAGGCTGAACGGCCTAGGGAATCATTCTGGATTCTTCTGGAATGACAGCCTACCTATTTCCTTCCTTACAAATCAAACAGAACCAAAGCCCCCCAAACACACCCCCAGACGCTAAGAGTTCTCTGAAGTAGGGACCGTGTTCTCAGCTCTTGGTGATTCCTGTCGATTCAGAATAACTCCAGTTCCTGTGTTTACATTTTGTCGAGCAGACAGTTTGCAGCGGCCTTAGAGGACCTGAACGAGGCCATCAAGCTCTGTCCAAACAACCGTGAGATTCAGAGACTTCTGCTGAGAGTGGAGGAAGAGTGTAGACAGATGCAGCAGCAGCCGCCTCAGCAGCCTCAGCAGCAGTTACCGGAAGAGACGGAACCCGAGCCCCAGCACGAAGATATCTACTCGGTACAAGACATATTCGAGGAGGAGTACCTGGAACAGGATGTTGAGAATGTTTCCATTGGCCTCCAGACGGAGGCTCGGCCCAGCCAGGGGCTCCCTATAATCCAGAGCCCGCCCTCTTCTCCAGCCCACCGTGACTCAGCCTACATCTCTAGCTCACCTCTGGGCTCTCATCAGGTTTTCGACTTCCGGTCCAGTGGTTCTGTGGGTTCTCCCACGAGGCAGAGCTTTCAGTCCACCTCACCCGCTCTTTCCCCGACTCACCAGAACTCTCATTACAGGCCCAGCCCGCCACATACTTCCCCAGCTCATCAGGGCGGATCTTACCGCTTTAGCCCCCCTCCCGTGGGAGGGCAGGGCAAGGAGTACCCGAGCCCTCCCCCGTCCCCCCTCCGCAGAGGCCCTCAGTACCGGGCCAGCCCTCCCGCTGAAAGCATGAGCGTCTATAGGTCCCAGTCAGGCTCCCCCGTGCGCTATCAGCAAGACACGAACGTTAGTCAGCTTCCTGGCAGACCCAAGTCTCCTCTGTCCAAAATGGCCCAGCGGCCCTACCAGATGCCCCAGCTTCCTGTGGCCGTTCCCCAGCCAGGGCTCAGGCTCCAGCCAGCCAAAGCCCAGATCGTGAGAAGCAACCAGCCCAGCTCAGCAGTTCATTCGAGTACCGTCATCTCCACAGGGACCTATGGTCAAGTAGCTCATTCGATGGCTAGTAAATACCAGTCTTCACAAGGAGACATAGGAGTAAGTCAGAGCCGGCTGGTTTACCAAGGGTCCATCGGGGGGATTGTAGGGGATGGAAGGCCCGTGCAGCATGTCCAGGCCAGCCTGAGTGCGGGTGCCATCTGTCAGCACGGAGGGCTGACCAAAGAAGACCTTCCTCAGCGACCTTCCTCAGCCTATCGAGGTGGCATGAGATACAGCCAGACGCCACAGATCGGGCGTAGCCAGTCTGCATCCTATTACCCGGTCTGTCACTCAAAACTAGATCTGGAGCGTTCCTCCAGCCAACTAGGTTCCCCTGATGTGTCGCATTTAATCAGAAGACCTATCAGTGTCAACCCTAGTGAAATCAAACCCCACCCACCAACTCCCAGGCCACTGCTGCACTCCCAAAGTGTAGGCCTTCGTTTCTCTCCATCTAGCAATAGTATCTCATCCGCCTCCAACCTGACTCCTACCTTCCGGCCGTCCTCCTCGATTCAACAGATGGAGATCCCGCTGAAACCGGCATACGATAGGTCATGTGACGAGCTGTCGCCAGTGTCTCCCACTCAGGGAGGTTACCCTGGTGAGCCCGCCCGATCCAGGACCACACCTTTCATGGGGATCATAGATAAAACAGCCCGGACTCAGCAGTACCCCCACCTTCACCAGCAGAATCGGACCTGGGCAGTGTCATCAGTGGATACCGTTCTCAGTCCCACGTCTCCAGGCAACCTGCCTCAGCCCGAGTCCTTCAGTCCACCGTCATCCATCAGCAACATTGCCTTTTATAACAAAACCAACAATGCCCAGAATGGCCATTTGCTGGAGGACGATTATTACAGCCCCCATGGGATGCTGGCTAATGGGTCCCGTGGAGACCTCTTGGAGAGAGTCAGCCAGGCCTCCTCGTACCCCGACGTGAAGGTGGCGCGGACCCTCCCCGTGGCTCAGGCATACCAGGACAACCTGTATAGGCAGCTGTCCCGGGACTCTCGACAAGGGCAGACCTCCCCTATCAAACCAAAGAGACCATTTGTGGAGTCTAATGTTTAAAAGACCATTTGTTGGAGTGAGACCCATATGTTTTCACTGCACATTTTCAGGCTTGGTTTCCACATCTGAGGTAGTTCTCTGGCTTAATTTCTCATGTAGTTTCTCCGTGGTGTTCAGAGGTGGCAGCCCACGTGCTGAAACCCTTTGCATGCAGCCGACTGGGAAGCTGGCCTCCGGTGAGCCAGGACTTCGGGTTCTTGTCTGTGCCCCAGCCACACGCTCTCTCCCTCACTCACGATGCCAACGAGGAGGTTGTCATGCCGTGTGCATTCACCCAGGGAGATCAGACACACTGGTCAGCTTTTTCCAGGAGACAGTCACTTTCACTGATGTCCTTGTTGTGTAAACGTCTTTCTCCTTTTTTACAAAAACAAGATGTTCTTGTTCGTTTTCCTCTAGGAACTTTAGAAAGAGTGCGATGCCCCTTTGCCTTTGCATTTTTATCCAGTGCGATCCAAGCAGCAGCCCCAGTGCATTCTTGTGCCATGGTCTCCTCCCCTGGACCGCCAGCTCCATGCAGCCATCCGTCTAGAATGTTCATTTAGATTATTGCTGGTCTTCCTATGGGGGTGAAGGATCAAGGGGAAAGAGAAGAAATAAGAAAACACCAACACAATTTTTTGAAATGTCACCACCTTGATTTCCCAAGAGGCATTTTAGGAACATTCGGAAAACAGCCAGCCCTTTAAATATTCCAGTCAGCCAAGGAAATTGGATGAGAACCATAGATATTTTTAAATAATTCACTGAGTTATTATGTTTTTAGCCAAATTGACCATGAAAAGCTACCAATTTTCTGGGGGTGGAGGGAGAGAATAAATATATAGACAGAAAAAGAGATACTGTTTTGGATTCTCAGAGAAAGGCTGTAGAAAATCTTTGGAGAAATCTACTTTTTAGGTCCCTTACAGGTCATTGAGCATCATATTCCGCAAAAAGCATACTCTTCCTGGAGACTGATTGGTGTAGTAATCCTGTTAGTCGGATCTTTGCCTAGAGCCAGTTTTGTCCTACTGGCCCTCTTCTTTTTAAATGCAGATGGTATACTGAAAAATTGGTTCTTTGAGAAGGAAACTGAATTCTCTGGGGACAGTAAGACTTATTCCCAGAGCTTGCACCCGGGGCCATTGCGTTCCATCCCAGATGTTGTCTAACTCCATTTCAGGATCTTTAGTTTCATTATCTATTATTACAGGAATTGTTTCTTTTCTTTTACTGGGGAGGAGTGTTTGGAGAGTGATATTTGAAAAGCAGACACAGCAAAAGGTTTCAGGGTGCAGAAAGACCCCTTTCAGCCCTGGGTGGGGGCACATAAGAGAAACAGCAAGGCTTCTGACCCAGTCACCCGCCACACAGCTTCTGTGTCTTGTGATCATTTGCTAATAAGTCCTTTGAGTGAGGCCAGTGGCAGATGGCAAGAGCACTGAAAGGAAAGCATTAGCACAGGCCTGGTGAGTACACATCAGCTCTTAAAATTAACAAACTAAGCAACTAAAACTAAAGAGAATCCATTCTCTGTTACAGGAATCGTTCTGCTCTTGTTAGTAAAGGGCTACAGGAAGGGCAGTTTCCTGAATAAAAATCCAGACGTGACCAGACCCGTTTATAATAGTAAGTGTCCCCTGAAAGAATCACTGTGACATGGAGAACATGACACTGGAATCAGAAACACTTCTTTACAAATTTAGGTTCTGCCCAGTAGATGAACCTCTCCACCCCCAAGCCTGAAACAGGCCAGGGTGTGTCTCTGTGCTAGAAGTGAACAACGGGGCTGACACGAGACCCAGACTCTGTCCACTCTCCCTGATGCTTAAGAACTGTCTCTCATTCAGCTAGACCAGAGTGGACATCAGTGTCTCTTCCCTTCTCTCTCTTTCATCAAGAAGACAAACTGTACAGCTCTAGCATCAGCCTAGGAGCCCAGCAGCCTCTATGCTTTTTTTGTTTCATGTCTCGGCCTTGTTGGGCTTTGTGCCTCTTACCCTTTTTAACGACCTCTCACTGAGGAGCTGCTGCTACATTTTGAAAATGTCCCAGGGTCTGTTGGAAAAGTCCCCCTGTTTGTTTGGTTTTTGTTTTTTTGTTTTGTTCTGTTTTTTTCCGGAACACTACACATACCACCTGCACTCACCTCACCCATCTGAGTGGGGGAGCAGGTTCTGTGGTTTTACAAATGGGCCACTGATGCCACTTCTCCCTGGCATATGTCTTAGGATTTTCTAGGACAGACAGATTTAGGGTCCAGGCCTTATAAGTCAAAATGCCTAAACTATCAACAGTCAAAATGCAATTCTTTTTTAACCACCATAAGGGGGAGTGAATGTCACTACTGGGCACCAGTTGTTTTTGACTAAAAAATGCCAACTGGACCTTATGGGAGTAAGAGATATAGTCTTTCCCTGAGAGCAGACTGCCCCGTGCCCTGTGTTGCTACTTCACTGCCATGGGATGATCTTAGTACTGTATCTTAGAGATGCCCACTCCCCCAGCACCACTTGCTGAATCCATGCCTGACTTCAGGTGGGGAAAATCTTTCAAATGAAACTGGTAAGTTCCACTCACCCGATTCACATATCCCTGAAATGGAGACAGTGGTGACAAACTTGGGCTTACAGGTTTCTCACCAAATTGTACCTTCTGTTCACCCAGAATTCTTGCACTAATGGGTTTCCATCACATCCTGTCTATAAATGGGTGCACTTTATTGTTTGAATTTGTAACTCTGATAAATACTGGATATTTAAGTGTGAGTAGTGTCCTCATTAGAAAATAGCAAAAACCGCCCTTGTCTTTTAGTGTATTTTTCAAGGAAAAAAGGAAAGCAAGCAAACAGTGGATCACAACATTTATAGCACAAGAAATAACTTGTATATAAGCATCAAAAAGATTGAGTTTTTAAATACAAAAAAAAATATTTGCAGTGATTTTAAAGTGCTTTTCCAGCAATTTTCTTAGGGACTCCTGAGACATGGTTACTTTATTTACTGGATCAGTAAGGCACACAATTAACGATTAAAAATTGTTTGTTTACAAAGTAAAGGGAAAACCTGTGTAACATGAGAATTTGGCATGGACAAAATGGAGACCATTTTGTATCTGCTGTTATATCTTTTCTGGGTTGCAAATGTGCACTATTAAAAGTCCCAAGTTAATAGGGCACAAACCCTTCTTGTTCCTCTCCCATGTGCCCCTCTTTCTAGGTATGTTTAACTTAAACTTGAAGGCTCAGGAAAATTCCACTAATTAGAATCATGTACAGTACCCCAGGTTGTTGTCCAGAGATACAGGTTTGCTAATTTAGTTAATCCTGGATTATTAAACACTTTTCCTAAATTATTGTAAACAGAACAGCTTAAAGAAAGGTATTCTCGGTCCTTATATTGTATAGAAGTCTATGAACCCCCATCTCTAAATATTGGTATTTTTATATCTCAGAGATGTACCCAATAGAAAAATTAATCAGTATCTAATTTAATATCTGTGAGTATTTTCCTTAGATTTTAGTCATAGACAGTGGCTTATGTGGACGTCACCTTGTTTCACGTCACTTCACCACTAGGTGTCACTGTGGCTCTGCTTCAGGCTTGTCTGGTAGCAAAGAATGACAGCATCTCTGGAGGAGCTGCTTCCAGGCCAGCAGGCAGGCCTACAGACTCAGAGGGTTTGGGAAGGAAGGGAACAAAGGCCTGGAAAGGAGTTTTCACACATCTGTGCCAGTTGTAGTGAGATAAGCTCTTTGAACACTACCTGTTTTAGACCTTCAGCCAGGCATAGGCTGGGAAAGGTTGACCAGAATCCCTTGCTCTTGTGGATGGATGTGTATGTAGACACCTATTTCTTCTCCGTGAGCACCCCTCTCAGTTCCTCTTAGCCTCCAAATTTTATAGCTCCAGAGGTGTCACAGTTGGATGGATTTTGATTCAGAGATAGTTATTTTTCTACTGCAGAAATGCCTTGGACATAAACCAGTTGCTTACTGAATCTTTGCCACAAAATGAAACAGGCTCCCACAGGGGGCAGGATGTGCCCACCCCATCCCCACCTCTGCCTGCCTGTCTGTCCCTGGGCTGCCCACTTCTCAAAAAGCTACCCTGCAGAGGCCGCCTGCTTCTGCTCCCACACCAGGCCTGTGCTGCCCAGTTGCGTGTGCACTGGGAGGTATGGCTTTTTCTCCTTCTCCTCAAGGAATTCCAGACTGACCATCTACCATGACTAACAACAATGAACAAAGGGCTTAGGGGTAGGAGCTACCTACAAAGACGTGTCATGGAAACCTTCACCATGCAATGCCTTGAACTCAGCTCTGACTGCTCCCAAGAAAAGGTGGCTGGCTGGGGGCCTGGACACAAGCACAACGGGGCTGGTGGAGCCACTGTGCAGAGCTACTTGAATAATCACTGGGTCTTCATCAACTTTTATAACAGGACCACTCAAGGGCTGAAGTGTTGATAACCTGCATTTCGGTGTCCAATGCCTCACAGCAGCTGAACCACCCTGAGATGCTTGTGGCCAGGTAGTGGCCACAGTCAGAGCTTTGAAAGTCAGTACCAAATGAACGCATAATTGGACACCAAAAATCAAGTGTTATTTTCATGTTTCCTCACCCACATCATCTCGTTTCTTCCCGCTGACTCTGTGATATCTCCACTAAGCTGACCCGTCAGGTTTTAGCCGGATGCGTATAGACGCAGGCCAGCATCACTCTGGTTTTTTTTCACACCTTCTCTGTGGAAAGGAAGGAGCCTCACTACTGTGTTGTTGTAGCACTTACTGGCTGGATTTTGCTTTTACCTAATCACTAACCAGAATATCTGGTCAGGGGGACTCAACTCAATCCCGTTGGTCCCCAGGACCAGACCAGAGAGTTAATTCTGGAAAATTCAGTACTTGAATGTACCTGCCTTATTGTGAACCAACTTACTGCGGGAAAAGTTAGAAATGCTGGCTCCAGATGTCTGCTTCATTCGCAGGTTATTTTGGAAAGCCTGTAAATTACACTTCCTTTTGTGGTTTGTTTTTATTTCTGAAATGTTTTTTTCTTCTTTGGCTGATTCCTGCTGAGTGGGGCCAGTTCCTCGTCAGGCTCAGGGCAGGTGCCATTCTCAGGCGTGGCCTCCTTTCCATCCAACATAGCATCTTCATCTCTGTTCTGTCTCCTCCAAATCCAAGATGATTTTAATTAGTACAGACCTGTACAGTCTACGATTAAAAAGTGATTTGTACTATTATGATTTTGATTCTTCCTCCTCTTTGCTGTCCTTTCAAGACACTTGCTGGAAAAAGCTTTAATGCACTTAGTTTTCCTTTAGGTTTTCTATAACTCAGATGTAAAGGACTTTCTCTGTACAGTATATTATCCAATGCATGTTTGTTCTCTATCCTGATATATTGAACACCACACAGTTGTGAACTCGTGCAGTGGGGATATCCCACACCCAGCAGAGGCACCTAGCCCCCTGTGTATAAGGAAAGACATTTTCCTATGCTGTACTTGCTTGAGCAGTTTTATTGTCTGTACATGTGAGCTGTGTGAGATAGATGTGAAAAGTTAAATGAATGCAATTTCCTGCCCATGTATACAGATCGCCATCTGTACAATGAACTGTATGTATGAAAGCAAATGTACTTATTTATAAATGGGTAACACTTGGAAAAACATGGCGTTGTGCTGCCTTCTCCTTTCATTACAATACCTCTGCCGGGGGGCTGACTCAGGCTCACCCTCCCTGAGGCCTGCAATGCTGAGGAGGCCTCCCCCAAGGACGCCTGGCAAAGGCCAGATTCCTAATGATGTGGTTGGTCTCCTATGGGACATTCAGAGTCATCCCTTCAGGCTCTCATTCACCCAGAAGTTACTAAGCACCTCTCTTCGGAGCTGGACGGTATGGTAGGTGCTCGAGAGAACCACGGACAAGACAGTTCTGAGGGCCCATCGGCCAAGGCTCACTGCATTGATTGAGAAAGGGAGGCGTTTTCTTCAGTGGAAAAGTTCTCCAGCTATTCCAAGGGAGCCCCAAGTTCCTCTCCTTGTTTCATTTTAATAGCTGAGGCTACACCCCAATCCAACTGCGGTGCCAGAATCCAAGGCTGAAGTGGGCTGCCAGTCAGAGCTGTTAAGTTTAGAGACTGCATTGCCTGATGTGGGGGGACCACTCTAGCTATAGTTCCCAAGGCTAACTTGGTTAAAGCTGGGAGCCCACCTCTTCCAGTGACTTCTTCTTCAGAAATCCAGCCGGGAATTTCCAAACCTCACTGTACAGAAGGCCAGGCAGCTGCATTGTGAGTGGAGAGGTTGCAGATTTCCTGAAACTGGCTTGAGACTCAATACCTTTTCTTAAGGACAGGGTCCGTCTTTCCTGCCTAGCTGCGACCTCTCTGCTTGAGGATGAGCAAGGAAGAAGACCACTTCCTCTAAACACCAGACTATTGAACAAACATCCCTGCTGTGTAGTTCCATTTCCCCCAAACCACAAAAGCTGGGGAAGCAAAGGCCTCTCGTGCTCTGGCTCAGATACACTAGAAACCAGATCTGATACAGAAAATAAAGTGCTAGGAAGTAAGAATCCATGTCACCAAAGGATTATTTACCTTAGAGGATTTACAACAGCAAGGTCCCTTTCCATAGTGAACCCCCTTGGTCAGTTTTTTTTTTTTTTTTTTTTTTTTTTTTTTTTTGCATTATAGCTGGTTTACAGATTTTCCAACCGCACCATGTCAGTTTTTCAAATGTAAAGTGACACTGCTTTTCAGAAGCAAAGTGTGTCCCTGTGAGATCTGAGGTCACACCCAACTTTACCGTAAGCACATGTGCTGCAGCCTCAGGAACTGACCTAGAGTGGAATCTCTGCTTGTTCTCAAAACTTTGCTCCTCGTCTTAAGGAATGACACGTTTAAAAACGGAAAGGATTAATTGAACACTGGGGAAACTTGCTGCCAAAGCCCTTACAGCTCCACCCTCTGGGCCACTCTCTGGGTTGAAAAGAATTTCTTTAACCATGTGGAAGAGCCTCCCTCCCCAGGTCCAGAGTCAAGGTGGTCACCGGGCTGTTTCAGAGCCTGTGCCTTGATAAACATCATTAATCACTTTACCTTCTGTGCCCAGCCTGGGGATATGCAATTTCTCTTGACCCTAGTAGGCTAACTTCATGTGTCTGCTAAAAGCACTCGCTCCTTTTATTGCCAGAGTAAATGAAGATAACAGGCGAGAGATCTGCTGTAGACATTTATTGAATCATCTGTTGTACCAACACTACATTGGTACAGAAGTACTTCATAGAAGATAAGCCACAGGCAAAATAAACCACCACAGATCAGCTTGCAGGGGGGCTTTTGGACTCCTTAGTCATCCTGCATATGCTTTGGCAAACAGGCCACTTTACAGACTTCAGTTGCAAAGCCAAGCTTCACATTTCACTATGTGAAATTCTGGCAAGGGACATACACAATTGTACTCTGGATGTTTGTCTAAGGTGGAGTTTTCCCACGTGTAAACATTGACTACCAGGCGATGAAACAACTGCTGGAGTCAGTGCCATTGTAGAGCACAAACACCCTTGTGCAGGGGCTGCAGTGGAGCCAGAGGGCTTACAGGTGGAGGCAGGCAGCCTTGCTGGAGAGGACACTGACCACGGCCATCTGCTCTGAGAAGCGGCATCTCCTGAGGCAGGACCCACCACAAAAGCCAAGTTTTAGAAATCTGAACATTAGAGGAAGACGAGCCCCTTTCTCTAAGGCAGCATTTAGGTATGGAAAAGGCAACCGTTAAAAGAACAATAGTCAGTTTTGGAAATTTTATTAATGTCTTCATTTAAGTAAACTGTGTCTTGTCTCAAACTGTGTCATGCTCCTCAGAGTCTGGAAAATAAGGAGAGAGCATTCACCAAGTCCAAGAAGCACAAGATCGATGCTCTCTAATCATGTTATTTCTAGACTCAAGCCAAAGAGTGACTCAGCTAACAGCATTACACACTTATGGGACTGGGGGAATTAATCTGATTCCGACTTGGTCCCAACTTCCTGCAAAGACAGGGCCCAGGTAAGACAGGATGAGGCTTTCCTCCTGAACAGAAGCAGGCAGCCCCCACCGTCCCCATGGCAAGGGAAAGGGAGCCCGCGGCAGCTTTTTTTGTTTAAAACAAAACTGTGCTCTCAGCCTCTGTTAGAACAGCCCTAAGTGAGAGCCTGAGGGTGAGGGGCTGCTAGCTGAGGCCCCCACAGGGGAGAAGAGCTTCTGCTGGTAGTCCACCGTCCCCAGCAGCCTACCGGGGACTATCTCCTTCCTCTTCTTGCAGCTGCCCTCAGCAGCCAAGGGCGGGTCTGCCTGAGGTCCTGTGCCCCAACTCCCCTCCAGGCAAAGCCGCCCTGGGGCTAAAGGGTTACAGAAAGCGAAGGCTCAAGAGCGCAGCTGGGCCAAAGCCACATCTTCCCAGGGGTCAGTCCCTCCCCTCTCGCGGGGAACCTTGCCCTGAACACCAACATATTTTACACATAATATCACTGGCTCCACAGCCAAAGACTGGGCCCATTCAGAGCGCGTGTTCGCCAGGCCGACAAGACTCCTCCTGGTTTGAGGTCAGCGTCACGCAAAGCAAGACCTGGCTTCCCCGGGCCCCGCGGTCTCCCGCAGACGCAGCCCCAAGGGGGAGGTGCACCCCCAACTCCGTCTGAACACCCAGCCCAAAGCTGCTTCATCTGAGGGGGTGGCGGGGACACCAGCGGCGGAGGTCTGCGCAGGACGAACAGGACAGCAGCAGCTAGGAGGGGGAGGAGGAGGGGTCGCGCCCCGAACCCCGGAAATCAGCGCCGGCGAGCAAAGCCGGCCCGCCTCTCGTCCCCTCTGCCCGGGCTCGGCAGTGCGGACCGGCGGTGGTCACTGGGAGCTGGGGCTGTCGCCCTCCGTCAGCGTCTTGAAGTCCATGGAGAGCGCTTGCTCTTCCGCCTGGAGGGGCCGCTTCCAGTCGGCGCGGGTCAGGATGTAGAGCACGACCGCACAGAAGGCGACCAGCAGCAGGCCCAGCACGTTGGCCAGGACACCCTCGGGCTCGAACGCGCTGTACTTGGTCCTGCAGGGTTGGGGTGGAGGGAGAGGCCGCCCGAGGGGTAGCCGTGAGGCCGAGTGAGCCCCACTCTGCTGTGGGACCCCACCGCCCAGGGCCCCCACTCCCCGGAGGAGCCCCTGCTCAGCGGCCCCGCAGAGCCGGCGGGGAGGCGGCGCTCACCCGAGCTGGAACAGCAGCGCCTCCTTCAGGCCCAGCAGGGCAGTGCCCACGGAGAGGAGGAAGATGGCGGCGCCGAAGAAGACGTGCTGCGGACGGTAGCGGCTCCTCAGAGAAAACGACGCTCCGGGGAACAGGAAGAAGCTAAAGCCCACGAGCCACTGGAGGAAAAGCCAGGTGGTGCCGCAGGCTGAGCAGCGCCAGCCCGCGCGGCCCGAGGACGCCCCAAGCGGGTCGCGGCCTAGGGGACCGCAGGCCCCCCAGCCACCCGCGCGGAGGCCTCGGGCTCGGGAGCGGCGGCGGGAGCGCTGGGCACATGGGGACGGACGGTCTGCAGGCGCTCGAGGCCCGGCCGGGGCCAAGCCCATGTGCCACGTCAGCACCCCGCCCGCCGGGCTAGAGGGCCTCGCACACCCCTGCCCCGTGCGCTCCTCACGCTGCGGGGCCGAAAGGACTCACCTGCGCGAGGAAGAGAACGAAGACCAGGATGCCGCACCAGCTGTGCAGACTGTACAGGTCAGCGCTGCCCTTCTTCCTGTGGTAGTCGAACACCGCCACCAGGCCTGGCCGAGGCGGGGGTCGCGTGAGGACAGGGCTGGCGGGGAGGGGGGCAGGGGGAGGTGACCCCGGGGAACCCCGACTGGCCCGGACTTCTGGGCTCCAGTCCCGGCTCCACGGCTGCCGTGTCGCTGCCTGGAGGGGGCAGGGGGCCGGACAGTCGAGCGGCTACTTCCCCGAGTCTGCGGAGGTAGGGGAGGGCGGGCCGTGCCAGGAACTCACCAACCAGGGCGATAACGAAGGCGAAAACGTGCAGCACCCCGTGCAGGACTTTGGTGGTGCGCTTGGCCTCGTTCCTGAAGACGCGGTAAACCAGCAGGGCTGGTGGGCCGTGTGAGAAAGGGAGCGTCAGCGCGCTGACCTCAGCTCGAGGCCCTCCTGCCTGGGTCGTTAAGGAGACACCCCCGACCCAAGGGGGCCGAGTGTTAGGGGCTCCTCCAGGTTCCCCCGGCCCCCAGGCTCTATGCGCCCCCCTCCCTGCCCCCTCCGGCCGCCACCTCTGGTTGGCTGTCCTGTGTATTCCAGGCTGCGTCTTGGGCTCATCACACTTAGGCTCGTCACACCGGGGCTCCACAAAGCCTCAGGGTCCACTGCGTTTAGTAAGCAGGCTCCCTGGCTGGGAACCCCTGATTCTGAAAGCAGAACCTTAACTTCCCAAGCTAATGTGGAGCTGAGGTTTGGGGCTGGGGGTGCCTGGGGAATGCCTCTTAGGACTCTGCTGCTGCGGGGTGGCTGTCACCAGGACCACCTCCAGGAAGAATGTAGGCATGGATCCCTCTTTCTTGTTACCAGAAGGAGAAGGCCCTGGCCCCCTGGCCT
>PVHT021183560.1:9850291-9877590 GCA_004024745.2 Catagonus wagneri | reverse complement strand
GCCCGATTTCAAACCGCCTCTGCAGCAGACAGCCTGGCTGCCAGCCCAGCCCCTGGGCCTCCACTCTATGAAGCACATGCACCCTTGGATGCTCCTTGCTAAAGCATGAGGTGAAAGAGCTGGGACAAGTCAGAAAGGAGTTGCCACCCACCAACCTCAGGGTCCCCCGGCTCTACGCCAGCTTCCTTCTCTGACTGCAGAGACCTCAGGGGTGAGAGGGTCCCCGAAAACCTCCTCCTTCAGGTGGCAGGGCCCCCGGGGCTCACCATCCCCCTGCAGGAAGACCAGGCCTATGATCATGCAGAGAGGGTGCACGTTGAACTGCAGGGCGCTCTCCCAGGCGATGCCTCCTCGGTATACACCGAGCCAGGCACCAGTCACGGCCACCACGGTCAGGCCCAGCAGCTGGGAGAAGGCCACATAGTAAGGCAGCGCCCCAGGGGTGGGTGCCCGACCAGCAGGGCTCTCCATGCTGAGGCGGCTGCTGCAGGAAAGAAGGCAGAGCTCAGAAACCTCCGAAAATACATCCCAGGCCTCCCCTGCTGCCCCGCTGCCCCCCTCAGCCACTCCCCCCACTCCCCCAGGCCTCTGCTCACGCTGCCAGCGCCCACCTCTAAAGGCTCAGGAGCGACTCAGGGGGCGGGCGGGCCCAGCCTTCCTGCAGGGACAGACCCCACCGCTGGCTGCACTTGCACCTGCAATGAGGAAACAAGTAAAGGTCTTCCCATTCTGGCCAGAGCAGGAGGGCCCAGGGCCTGTGCTTCACTTTCTGCTTCATGAGGCCCTGGGTTTTCTCAGGTGGGTTCCCAGGTGAAATACAGAGAAGTGAGCAAACTCCTTGAAGGTGCAGGGATTTTCTCCTCGGGGTGCATCATAAAGGACATCTGGGGTGAGAAATGGGGAACCTGCCTCCCCCGTGCCTGCTTTTTCAGTTCTCAGGGGGGGATGAGAGGAGTCCAGCCACCATGCAGCCCCCTCCACGCCACCTGATAGAACTGTGCTCTGTGCAGGACAGGACATGGGACAGGAGCCACTGAGCAGCCTGTTGACCTTCCTATCTCTTCTTCCACTCCAGGCCGGGAGCAGTGGACCTCCTCCCTCAGGCCAGGCCTCTCACTGAAATGCACATGGTGAGAACTCCTGGGGTCACTAAGCTCACAAGGATCCTGTGACAGAGCAGATGTGTCACTGCTCTGCCCACAGACAAGGAACCGGGGGCTCAGCTGGGTTTGGGGAACGTGCACTCAAGGGCCAGAGGGAGGCAATTCCTGGTTCCTGGGCCCAGTCCACAGCCTCTCTCCGTCTCAGGATGGCCTCTGTGCCAGCTTGTCACCTTGAACCTGCTGGTTCTCTGCACACGAATAGTAGAGGCAGCCAGGGGACAGAGGAGAGGAGGCAAGCAATGAACAAGTATGGCCTCAGTTCACTCGGCTTCGGTGCTGTCACTGTTCCCAGAGGGCCAAGCACTCCATTTCCCCCAGCTTGCCTCTACCATAGCCCTGCCTCTCCCAGCTGCAGTGGAGACACCCTGCTTCGTCCTTCCCAGCAGAGCATAACAGCTGAGCAGAGACGTTTGATTAACAGGTCTCGAGGTCCCACTAGTGCTGAGTACACACCCTCTGTCCTGTGCTGCTCAAGAACTAGTTTCCACTTGGCCTGGCCTTGTCCTCCTGGTGATCGGACTGTCTTTACCCCCAGTTCTCTCTGCCACATTTAACAACTGTTGGCAACTCCACCGTTTTTTAAAATGGGGGCAGGAGGTGTTAATAATACCCACTCCCTGCAGTAAAATACAGAGAAGCAAAAAAAGAAAAATTACACGTTATCAACATTTTGATTTATATCCTTTTCTTCTAAAAATATATACATTCTTTTATAGGAATAGGACCATACCAATTTTAACCTTTTTTTTTTTTAACTTAATGATAGATCATGTCCGTCTTTTCATGTCAGTGACTCTACAGCTACGTCATCTTTGCCTTATGTGGCTCTTTCATATTTTACTCAATCTCCTAATCTCCTGTTGTTAAATACTTACTTAGCCAGCTTTCAGTTTTTTACTAAACAACACTATGTGATCATCTTTGCATACTCCTAAAATGAAGAAATGGAATCCTGAGCAAGGGGTAGGCTCTTATTTAAGTTTTGGATACATTCTCTCAAATCATCTTCTAGAAACACTCCCTTGGCAAGTGGGAACACCTGTTTCCAGAGGTCTGGGCAACAGTGAAACCTGTTCTAAAACTCTTGCTCCCATGCTTATCTGTCACCTTTACACCGGTTAACTCCTAAATCTAGTGCCAGTCTGTCCTCTCCCCCAAACTTAAACCCTATTTTTATCACTAACATCTCTAGCCAGACTCCCCTCAAACACTTCAAACTCAGCACACTCAAAGTCACGTTCCATTCCTGACCTCCCAGGCTGCTGGCACAGCCACCCTTCTAGTCCCAGCACCAAATCCTAGGGCTTCTCCCCCAGGTCATGCCGTCACTTTCCTCCTGGCCATCTTCATCACTACCACCCAAGCGAGGACCTGGAGCTTCTGCCCCCTCTCCCTCCCCTTCTCACTCTGCCTCACCCACCAAGCACAGGGACAAAGCCAGCTCCCCCAGCCATGTTGCCCTCAGAGCACAAAGGGCCACCAGTGCTTGCTGGTCAAGTGCCAGCTCCATAACCTTATCCTGAGTTTCTGTCTGCACCCGTCACTGTTTTCCTACCAGGTCCACTCGGAGAAGATGCTCCTGATTCCTCGGCTCTAACAACACACCCCGTTGTTATTCCTTCCACCTCCATGGATTCGCTCCACGACCTGAAGGCAGCATTTTGCTCACCACTTTGCCCCTCTCTTCTGCATCCCCAAGGCTGGCCTGGCGCTTACTTACCCTGGTGGGTGTTAAGCTCGCGTGGGCCTCTCTGCTAAAGTGCCCGTGAGCTCCCTGAAGGCAGGGAATGCATCTAACTCTCGCCTGGGGATCCTCAGAGATCTAGCCCCTTGCACCGCCGACTCCAACAGGAAAAACACGGAACCAAGAAATGCTGTCCTCTGCTCCTTTATTAGATTCCTCTTCGAGAGCCCGGGGCACAGTCAGAATCTGATTAGCTCTGACTTAGGAAGAGCAGAAGGAACGTGCTCTGCCCTGGCCAACCTGCCACAGTCTCCCCGCCTGAGTGACACCGAGGACAGAGGGGGAGTTCCGGGCTGCAACCCATCACCGCTTCATGGTGACGCAAGCCAGAGCCAGCTTCTTTCCTTCCCAACCAGTCTCCTTATGACACAGGCAGAAATCAGTTCTCTTTGTGATACTGTGATTTATAATAAGAAATGTAGGGGACAGAGCGGCTAAAACCCTAGGAATTTCCCACCTGAAGAAAGCAATCAACGTTTCTTTTGTTATGTTAATATAATTTGCATTATGTCAATGAAGACCCGGGAAAACCTGGGAAAGGAGGCTGGTTACCAGGGGAACCAACCCGGAAATGACGGTGGGAACTTTCAGTCCCACCCTTGACCTCCAGGGAGGGAGAAAAACTGAAGACTGAGTTCAGTCATCAATTGCCAATAATTTATTCAATTGTGCCTCTGTAATGAAGCCTCCATAAAACCCCAGAAGGACGGGGTTTGGAGCTCCCAGGTTGGTGAAAGCGACCATACGCCAGGAGGGTGGCACTCCCCAGTTCCCTGGGGACAGAAGTTCCCTGTGCTGCAGACGTTGCCCTATATACCTCTTCATCTGAGTTACATCCTTTTATAATAAACCAATAATCTAGCAAGTTTCTCTGAGTTCTCTGAGCTGCTCTAGCCAGTTAATTGAACCTGAGGAGGGGGTCGTGGGAAGCTCTGATCTATAGCCTCTTGGTCAGCAGCACAGGTGACAACCTGAACTTGCAGTTGGCATCTGATGGGGGTGGAGAGCAGTCTTGTGGGACTGATCCCTTAACCTATGGGATCTGGCACTGTCTCCAGGTAGATAGTATCAGAATCAAGTTAAATCGTGGGACACCAGCACCATCTGCTGAGACTAGACGTGGAGATTCCCTTGGTGGCGCTAAAAACAAAACACAGCAGAACGGTGTGATGGCTAAACAGGTGGCTTTAATGTCCTACACTGAAAACTCACATCCTCAATTCCCTTGGGAGTCTGAACACTAGTGCTGTTTGCACCCCTACGGTGGCAGGACTGGAGAGCGACTGTGGTGCCTCACAGCTAGGAGCCCCCTCTGTACTCAGCATTGCCGGAGTTCTCTCCTTCAACCTTTGCAATAACCTGTGATAACAGGAGTCTTACCCCAATTTGACCAATAAGAAAAGTGGAACTCAAAGAGGATACATGACTTGCCCAAAATCATCCACAGCAAAGAACTGCTCGACTCAGTTGTTTATGGAGCCACTAAGATAGGCCAGTCACACTGCTGGATGCTGGGAGGTACTGATGAAAAGTGGCCCCTGACTGCTGGGGCCTTGCAGACAAGATGCATATTTCTAGAGTACATGCCGTAAGAACTCAGGCCATGAGTTAAACTCCGGGAGAACTTTACACTGTACACTGACTTCACCACGCTGGAGGTGGCGGCTCCTCTGGATCCCCTGCAGGGGCGCCTGCTGCACTTTCTGCGGCCAGTTCCTAGGGGAGTGTGGGAAGCTTCCTGAATACTGAAGGCATTCAAGGATCTGAACCTCTCCCCTCCCAAGCCAGTCCTTCTGGTCCCTCCTCACCCCCCGGGGAGGCCATGCTCCTAAGGGAGTTTACACCCGCCACAGCACAGGTTCTCCCATAAGCTCCCCTGGGAGGGAAGGCCACAGGATAGGAAGAGGTGGGTTAGGGAGAAGAGATGATGGGGGCAAACTAGCTGTAAGATGAAGATCCTCATCATCTCCAAAAGCAGCCCTCCTGGTCCCTGCACCCCAGTAACAAGGCATCCTGGAGGAAGCTAGAGATAAAGGATGATCTTTGGACTCACAGAGGCCCAAGCAGTCCCCCCCACAGCCCTCACAATTTGAAGGTCCAAGTATGAGGGAAAACAGGAAAATGCACATTGAGCAAGGCCATCCCCTCGGGCAGGCCTGTACCTTGTCCACAGGTGACCTCAGAGCCAGTAAGCTCTAAGTATGAAAAATCCAGGTTTACAGAAAACACAAAGTAGTGAGTGGTTCTGTGCTTCTCAGAAGGTGAACTGAGACCCCTTCAGCAGCGCCACTGCTCTGGCACTTACTCGGTTTAACATAATATCTTTGTGCACAGAGGGGCTGCTTCTCATGCTGGGAATGCAGAGAAGACATTTCAAAGAATATGAGCCCCCCCCCCCCAAACATGTGTGCATTTGCAAACCCTGAAATCAGTTGAGACTCACTCCCAGTAAGCAAAAATCTTTGAATTTCCCAATCTGGACCATGGAAGATTATCCCACCCTTCCTTCCTAACTAGGTGCAACCCCATAGCACCGCCTCTCCCTGGGCCTCCTGCATTCCCAGAACAGCGGTGTCAAGGCCTGGAAGCAGCCCATCTCCACCCGCAAAGGCTTCTTCAGCCCAGTAAACCAGTCTCAGGACTAGAGGGGGCTCGTGTGGATCCCTACCCAGCCACCCTCCTTCTTGTCAGAGCACAGGATGGGGATGTCAGATCTTAGGCAGCTCCTGGAACATGGGGCTGTGACAGTCACCCTCCACTCCCACACACACCTGCAGTCAGATTCCCTTTAATGCAATCAGACAGGGCCGTGAGCTGCCGCAGGGCTTGGACGCGCCAAGCATCCCTCTCCCTCCCTGTGCCCACAGAGTTTCACTGAAAGGCCACCAGGGCCTAATCTTATTATGGGGACCAGACACCAAACACGTCCCACAGCCTGGAAGCAGGGAGCCTGGACTGGCCACAGCCCTCTTTATCCACAGCAGGGTTTTAATTGGATTAGAAAAGATTGTGTTGGGGGTTAAGATCTTTTTTTTGATGGGTAAAGGGGGGACAACTAATTGTACTAGAATGTCCTCGAATATGATGAAAGAAAGGGCAAAATGAGGGCTGAACTGTTAGGTGGGGGCACTTTCTTACCACCCACACCCAAGCAACCCCCAGGAAGAAAGCAGAGCTTCAAGTCAGACACCAAGCCCAGTTCTCCATTGGGTGAACAGGGCTCCCAGTACTTGGAGGGACTCACAAAAAAAATGATTTGATTTTTATTGAAATCATAAGAAAAAACAAACTTCTCAGGTTAAAGAAAATATTTTAATTTTTAATCCAGCCTGGATTATATTTGTCTTTATATCGATGCAATTGTAAAATATAATTCTTCTTCTCTTTTTTTTATGGAGGAAGGGGAAAGTCACAATGCAGCCCTGATCAGATGGATGTGATTTCAAAGCCAGCCCCACTGTTCATGACTGCGTTCACGTGGGTGAGCCAAGTGCCCTGTCTGAGCCTCTTCCATAAGGTAGGAGGATGTTGAGATCCACTTTACTAGCCTGTAGCCAATATTAAGCAGGATAAATATATGCCAGTGCCTAGCACACTGCCTGCCACACAGTATGCACTCAATTACATAGAATTCTAACGAAAACTAAATCTGGCCCTAATAGCACCTTAGGAAGCTGCTGACGTGAGGTTTGGGACCACAGAGAGCCAGATGGCAGCACATAGCATGATGACCCCTCTAATGAATCACAACCCCCCTCTGTCTACTATGAATCAGCGCACTGGGCAGAAACCCCCGGATCAGGGTGAATTCCTCCACCAAAGCCTTCTAGCGCTGCTGAACCACTTGGTATTAGAAGCCGCCCAAGCTCTGCCTGCCAAGGGCAGGTGGCGCAGGCAGGGAAGCAGTGGGCCAAGCAGAGCCGTCACTCAGGTCCAGGAGGCTCCTCCTGTGGTGGCGGGGAGGAGGCGGGGAGCCCTTTCTCTGCATAGGGTTCCTCTTGGCATTTACAAGTTGCTCATTTTCTGCTCAGTCCAGTTTCACAAGAGAAATCAAGGTATCTGTGAGAAGGCAGCAAAGTTTTGTGGGTTGTTCTGTTTTTCATTTGCTATGAAAACGAGGGAACAGAATCCAGATAAGATAGCGCTTCATTTAATGTCTTAGAAAATGCTCAGAGACAGCCTAGGTAGAATGAGAGAAGAGAGGGGCAACCAGAACGGAGAAAGACTTGGGAAGTGTGCCAGCCTTTAAAGATGTGTGTGGGACTCCAGAGTTCACATGAATCTTCCTCTCAGGTGCCCTGGGGGGCGGAAGGCAGGGAGGGGAGGTGGCCCTGCCATTACCCAGTTGTCAAAGGCAGCGGCAGATCCCTTCCTCAGCTCAGTTCTGCGCGTGCTGTACCCACAGTTCAAGGACCTACCAAGGAGTAAGGATTTCTAAATTGAGAAACTCCTACTCTCACCTCAGGAAGCTGAGGATGTTCGAGAACAAGGAAGGGATCTACTAGCTAGACTTCCTACCCCAGGAGGAAAGGGGCAGAGGGAGGGAGGCCCTGCTCTTAACAAAGCAGCTCAGTTTCAGGTTTCAAAAGAACAGTCGTGGCAAATGTTGGTTGATTCACGTCTACGCTACCTAGTTTCTGGAATGTGACAAAATATCAGCGCAGGGTCCATACATAAACTTGGGGTCCCGTGGTGCTCTGCTAACTTCAGCAGAGGGTCCGCACAGAGGCAGACCCCGGGGCGAACGGCTGACAGCTCCAGGAAAGAGAGGTACGCGCTCTTTAGTCTTAGGCCTTGTTCCTCGGCCCCCGAGCCGGGGAAGCAGGTGAGGTGAGTCAGGTGTGGCGGGCGGAGAGGGGAGGAGAAAGACTGGCTGCGGCGTCGGGATCCTGGCCTGTCACTGCGCGGGCGCGGTCCCTCCCCAGGCCGGGCACACCTGAGCCCGCCGCCCCCCACCCCCGCCCCCAAACCCAGACCCCCTCCCGATTCGGCGCGCGGTGTAGGCTCGCATTTACCCGCCCAGGCCGCCTACCTGGCCGGTCGCCGGGCCCGAACCTCGTCCCCGCCGCGCAGCGCCGCGCCACCAACTGGGTGGCGAGCTCCCCGCGCCGAGCCAGGGCTGCTCTGCCGGTTCCGCGAGCTGCACCGCCCTCCGCGCTACCGCGTCGCCATGGCAACGGGCGGCGGCAGCGGCGGGTTGGCAGCCCCGCGCGCAACGCGGCAGGCTGGGAGGAGACCGGAAGTGCCCCCGCGGGTCCGCGCACCGGGACCCGGCCCGGCCCCCCGTAGTCCCTGGCCTGGGGGCGGGCCCCGCCAGACGGCAAGCTCAAGCCTTGACGCCCGCGTGGTAGAGGCCACGGCGCGAGAGCCACGGCCACCGTGTCCCGACCTCCAGACCGGAGCCCGTGTAGCCTTCGAATCCTGGCCTCGCGACCTGGCTTCGGGGGCCCGCTGCGTTCGGGGGCGTATGGGGTCTGTGTCTCCGTGTGTGTGGGGAGCCTCCTAGCCTAGGACCGACTTAGAGGCAGCCGAAGAAGCTGAGGGAGGGGGATGGGTTGCCGGGTTCTCCCGAGCGGGGCGGGGCGGGGCGGGGCGGGGCGGGACCCAGAGCAGGGGGGAGGGGGATGCGGCCTGGCCTCGGTGCTTCCAGTCGCCCTCCGTCCTCGCCCTCCCTTCCCGTCCCCTTGCCTCCCAGCTTCTTCCCTCCCCTCTCCTTGCCCCGCCCCGCGCTCAGGTGGCCACTAGGTGTCAGACACGGCCGGGTCCTTGGCCTGTTCTCTTGCGGGTCCTGCAGCCCTGGAGGAGCCCTTGGCGTCGCAGCTTGGAGGGAAGTGGTGTCACTGTGCCGCGAGGCCGGACTCAACCCTTCCCCAGTTCCACAGCGCCCCCATGCACTCACTAGGTGACGTTTTGCCCCCTTTTCCCAAGCCTGGGGCCTTTGCCTGACTCACTGCTCCCCCTCCCACCTCATCCCCCGCAGCCTAAGGATAAATGCCAGTTCTCACCGTCCTTTCCTGAAGGCCTAGACCTTGCCATCGGTAGCCTCCCCAGCCCCAACCACTAAGAGAGGAAGGGGCCAAGGCCAGGCTGGGGGCCAGCCCCTACCGCTGCCCAGGCCAAGCCTCCTATCCAGGAAATGCTGTGGGTAGATAACAAGTCCAGCTCAGACTTCCTACAAGCTCAGAACAAAAGGTTCTTTCCTGTGGGGGATGCCTGGCAAGACTCACCGAGGGCCTGACAGAAGTAAGGAAAGGGGGTTCCTCCCCTGGAAACATAAATGAGCCTCAGCAAAGGGACACCCCTCCTCCACCCCAGGCCCCCCTCTCCCCCAGCACTGGGTGCTTCCCCTGAGTCCTGGCTGATGGCTCCCAGAAAGCCCTGCCAAGGTGGGCCTTGGAGAGCCAATACCCCTTTCAGAGAAAACAGACTCTTAAGCTCATGGCAAGACACCAGGGTATCCACTGGCTTGGGCACTCACACCTCCTGATGGGGCAGATCCAGCTGGGCCTACCCCCTCAGAGTGACGGAGCTTAAATCCTCCACAAACATGAGTTTTGTTGGGGTAGCTTTCCAGCTGGAGGGAGTTAATGGACATTTTAAATTAAGAAACAGCTTCCTTCACATACCAACAGGCAAACAGGAGGCAACTACTGCCCTTGTGAGTTGAATCTTTGGAAAGGAGCCATTTCCCATTGTTTGGCCTGCATATTTGGGTTTGGAGGAGAGGACTGGAGTGGGCAGGGCTACACAGAAGTGCAGAGTCTACTAGGGACCTGATTTGAGCTTCCCAATGTAGGGCTTTTAGCCCCTTCCAAAGCCACCTGCTGAGGTGGAATGGAGCCCTTTGGGTCCTCCCCACCCCCATGGCCCTTCAGCCCTGGGCTGCAGCATTTTCCCCTTATCAGTGCTCTCAGAAGGGGATGGAGGTGGCTGTCTAAGCTAGGGTACCTCCATGGGGACCGGTCACATGAGGACTTAGTTCTAAGGACTCATGGCTCCACCCTGCCATTTTTAAGAATAGGTGATCCCACCAAACTGCAGTCAAGCACCAGGACCCCATGGCCTTGCCCCTGCTGCCAGAATCCCCCAGCCACGATGGCAGACACCCCCTCCCTTCTTCCCCCATCCCTGCTGCCTCAGAGACCAGAAAAGCATCACCTTCCAGCTGGAGGCAGTGATCGGCCAGAAGTACAGCCTTAAGACTCCTTCCTGGGGACCAAGGTTGTGGCTCAAGCTTTTCCTTGCAAACCCTTCTGTTTCCACGCTCACTACACTGCACTAGCCTTTATGTTCCTCAGACTCTCCAAGTTCACTCCCATTCTCCTTTGGAATGTTCTCTCCATCACTTGACTCATTCCTTCAAATCTCAACACGAACATCTCCTCCTCAGGAAGGCCTTCGCTGACCATCCAGTCCAATAGCTGGGGTCAGGGATCGAGGTGTAGGAAGATACCTTGGATTAAGTGTGCTAGTGACAGCCCTGGGAAACCAGCCTTAGGCTCACCCTGTTCTTTGGCCAAAAGCATTTAAAGAGCAGGAGGAACCCAGACAGTGAGCAGAATGTCCCTTGGAAGTGGACCTCGGATCCTCTGCACTTGGTGGATCACGTCTGCCTTTATAGGGTTCCAGGACTGAGAAAGAAGGAAGAAACCCCAAGATGCCCAGTTAAATTTGAATTTATTTATGTATTTATTTATTTTGGCATAAGTATGTCCCACATATGACAAACAATACACTGGAAATGTATTCGATGTTTATCCAATATTCAGATCTAACTGGGTGTCCTGTATTTTATCTGTCAATCCTACCCTTGTTCTTGTGTGGGGAGGACAGAAGGGCCTCCGAGCAGGTCTGGCCCCTCCTGGCAGAGCTTCCGTGCCCCCAGCAGGCTGAAACACCCAGTTAGCTCCTGCTCAGCGCGTGCTTTAGGCAGAGGCCTTAACCTTGGGCTGCAGAGAATACCAAAGGCATTGGAGATGCGGCTGCCCAGCCCTAAGGCCTGTAAGATGCCAACACACACAATTCCTTCACTTTTTACAACAGTTTTTATCCGGTCACTTCAGTGTGCACGGCACAGGGGGACATTAGAAATGTGACAATGAACAGGACAGGCACAGCCCTGTACTCTTCAGACCCTAATGGTGCATAGAAAGGGCGATTAACTCAGACGTGAGGGTCAGGGTGGGCTTCTGGGGCATGGTATAGAGCTGAAGGGCCAGTAGGAATTAATGTGGCAAAGGGACAGCAGAGACAGGTGTGTTGGCTGGAAAGCAGAAAAGCAGAAAGGAGGTCCAACCAGTACTACCGGAATAGGAGTCCACATGCCTGAACTAAAGCCTGCCTGCACCAGCTCTTGGAGGTGGGCCGGCGCTGGAGTGACAGATAGTCGAAGGACACATCTGCCCCACCTATACAGCGAGGGTGAGCGTGGCCTTCAACAGGGGGTGGTAGCATCAGGCCGTCTCCCTGGGGAACTTGCTCCGACTTCCTTGAAAAGAAAACGTGTTTGCATCTGAAAGTGCATGCCTACTTTGATGAGCTTAAAACGGAGCTCTAGTCACTCGGGAGCGATGCTGTATTCTAGCTTCAGGGGCAGTGGAGGTGGCCAGAAAATCAGTAGCTGGAGCAGGAGCCAGCAGCACATCTGGCAAGGCAGCGGCGGGGATGGTGGCGAGAGTGGCAGCAAGGCAGGGACCAACTACAAAGCTTTCAGTGAAGACAGTGAGTCACCTGGGACCTCCAGAATGGAAGGGAACTGGGCTGCAGGACGTCACGGGCTGTGAGTCCCGGGTTGACCCCAAAGTTGGTCCTGTCTGGGAAAACAAGATTTAGATAAACAAGAGTAACCTGTCCACGAGCCAAGAGAACACTGCAAGAGGGATGGAGAAGCGATGAGAACGGGGACAGTCAGGCCAACTTTCACTTCTGCTGGCCCCGTTTGAACTGGACGTGGGAGGCATTAGCAGTGGAGGGCGCCAGCCCGGTGCACAAGTTGGCAGACGGCACTGACCACCGGAAGGGCGAGGGCTTTCCTAGCCTCTCAAGGGTGCCTCTGTGCAGCCCGGGGCGGGCGGGCTGGGGTGGGGGGATCAGGAGGAAGTCCATTTTTCCTCCCTTCCTTCCTTTCAGCAAAGGTTCACGGGCCCCCTACCTGTGCCAGATGTTGTTCCAGGCGCTGGGGAGACAGTCCATTAGAGAGACAAGGCCCCTGCTTTGGTGTAACCTATGTGAAGTGGGGGAAACAGATAATGAAAAGGTGGACAAACAGCATACATACATGGAGACCTGAAGTAAACAGCGGGGGAAGGGGATGGCGTGTCGGGTAGGGAGGACTCTCCCAGGACAAGTGAGGGCGCCAGCGCGTGAACATCAGGAAAGGTAATTCCAGCTGAGGAGGGAAGGGCAGAGGCCGCAGGCCAGGAATGTGCACGGCTGCCTCCATTCGCTCCTGCCGCCCACACTCCTCTTCCCCCAACACAGTAGAAATCTGCCGCGTGTGCAGATAGGACGTAATTGGGTCACTAGAGAGTGCAGAGCTTGACGACGTGAGGTGTGGAGCAGGGACCCCACCAGCGGTGCCTGGGGCATCTCGAAGTGTCTGTGGGCACGTAGCTGTAGTTGCGGCTGTCACCCACCGGAGAATCTGGACATCAGTCCCAGCCCAGCTTTGCCCAGTGGCTGGTGGCTGGCCCGAGCAGGGGGCGTTGGAGCCCAGCCCCAGCGTGAACCTCACCTGGAAGGAAACCATGAGGAGATTTGTGTCCCAGCCGCATCCTCAATCCCACCTCCCCACTTTTCTCCCTGAGTCCCTCAGTCGTTGGGTTAGTCAGCAAACACTGAAGACCTGCTGTGTGAGTGCTGGGGGCATTGTGGAGAGCAAAGGTGTGAGGCCCAGGTGAGGAGCAGCCAAAGCGTGAGGTGGTGTCAGCAGAGACGTGGCATGGGAGAGCACGAGCTGCTGATAATAACAGCCATCTAATCACCCCCACAAACAGGCCATAAACTGCACCAGGACTCCTGCACTTTGTTCAAAGTCTATGACAGCTGAGTTCTCATCCTGGCTCCTAGCGCTGTTCCAGCTCTGGCTGTACACCCCCAGTTCTCAGCCAAGCCAGGAGTGCGGTGAGGGTATGGAGGCCGCTCTGAGCTGAAAGTGCAAGGTGACCAAGCCACGGCCTGGAGGATGCCCCGAGTGCTAGGTGGGCGAAGGCACAGGCAGGGTTTCCCAGCTGTGGTTTTATGACAGCCCTCTTCTGGGGGGAGGACACAGCTGAGCCAGAGGAGCGGAAAGGAGGGGGTGGAAGAAGAGCGTGGATGGAAGCCACCGTCTCTGATGAGCGCACTAAGGCTGGTGACTCTTCCAAGGTCATAGCAAGTCAGCAGAGTGCTTGTCCTAAGTCAGAGTTAGCCCTGCTCTGCCCCTTGGCTCCCCTCATCCCTTATGCTTCTCTGTCCTTAGCCATTGCCTCCTGCCTGAGTGCTCCTATCAGGCCAGCTGGTCCTGAGTTGAGAGTTAGCTCAGAACTTCCTCCACCCAAGGAGCTGTACTCCTCGGATCCCTCCCAGCCAGTGGGAGACCCTAAGAGGTGGGCCAGGGAGAGTCATTCCTCTCAGCCTTTCCCCGAATTTCAGTTAATCCCCTGGGCTCTTGCTTCATGGCCCATTGTGGGGCTGTCATGCCTCCTGCTCTTTTTTTTTTTTTTTAGGGCTGCACCCCCGGTACATGGAAGTTCCCAGGCTAGGGATCAAATCTGAGCTGTAGCTGCCAGCCACAGCCACAGCCACAGCAACACTGGATCCAAGCCACGTCTGCGACATATACCACAGCTCACCACAACACCAGATATCTCGCTGACCAGCTAAGCAAGGCAGGGATCAAAGCTGCATCCTTGTGGTTACTAGTCAGATTCGTTTCCACTGCACCACGATAGGAACCCCCATGCCTCCTGCTCTTGAAGGATCTAAGGAGCCAGAGCTGGGCCCTGCTGCTCCTATGGCAATGGGTAGCTCAGTTTTCCAGCTGGGCTTCTGGGTGGCTCACCCTAAAGCTCCAGGGCCCAGAAATGTACCCTAAGGGCCATCTCTTAGGCTGCGAGGACTAAGGCTATTGAAGGCAAGGATATTGCTTAGAGGCTCTAATACATTGTTTATCCCAACATCCCATTATCCACTGTAGCCCTTCACAGCTGGAAGGTAGTGTCAAGGAGAAACAGATGGGGCTTTGAGTGCTCTTATCCATCTTGAGGGGTTTCTCCCCCATTCTCCAGGCTTCACTTCTTCTGATAAACCCAGGCACCTCCTAGGGCCCAATCCTGGCTTCACTTGGCCACGCAGTCAAGACCAATAGAGCTGTGCCAGTGAGCCTCGCTTCTAAGCTCTTTAGAGACCCCGTGCTCTGTTTCCTGCCCCCACCTCCCGCAGCATCCCCACAGTGCCCAGGTCACCAGGTCAGCATCAGTCACATGCGATGAACAGCGCCAGCTGTCTTCACCCGCACCCTGCAAGACGACTGGGTCTGGGGGGACCACCACAGAGCCCAGCCCCTTTCTGGTTCCTCTACAAGGAGGTTTCTCCCCAGAGGCCCCAGCACTTCTCTTGCCAGCTGACCACCAGAGAGCTGCTAGGGCAAAAGGGTCTCAGCTCAGATCCTTTCTTCCTCTTATGCACACTGGTCAACCCACACACCCTATTTTCAAAGGGGGGGGCGTGACCTGAGGTGGCCTCCACGTAGCCACAGAAGGCCACTGCCTCCTCCTCAGCAGACTTTCTGCTTAATGTCTGCAGAAAAGGCCCTCTCGAGAGCTGTCTCCTAAAACAAAGCAAACTACTCCGAGGTACCTTAAAACAAAATGTCATTTTCTCAGAGTTCCTGTTGGGGCTCAGGGGTAACGAACCCAACTAGTATCCATGAGGATGCCCGTCCATTCCCTGCCTCGCTCAGTGGGTCAGGGATTCGGCGTTGCCGTGCCGTGGCCCAGGCTGGCAGCTGCAGCTCCGATTCAAACCCTAGCCTGGGAACTTCTGTATGCCATGGGTGTGGCCCTAAAAAAAAGACCAAAAAAATATCATTTTCTCACCTAAGAGCCCCTCCTCTGATCCATCTTTGATGCCTCCCAGGGTGTTTAAATGAGGGGCCCAGGAAAGGGATGGAGGGACCAGACTGAGGCGGCATGCTCAGACCCTTCGGGAGCCCTGGGCAATTCAGAGGACACGCGGAGGTGGGAGCAGACCCCAAAGATGAATTTGCCTCCCATGTCCTGGCCCCATGATGGAGACTGGAGTGGAGCCAGCAGGAGGACGCCTCTCCCCTGCCCAGTGAGAGGCTGGCCAGACCCCTAGCCCAAGGTTCCCACCAGCGTTGGATTCCGCCTTCTCTGTGAGCCCCCATGTTGCCCTCACTGCTGCCACAATAGGGCCTGTTTTGTTCCCCCCCTCCACTGTCTCTCCCCCTTCCCTCCGCCTCTGTCTTCCTGTCTGACCTGAGGCTCCCAGGGCATGGGCGGCTTCGTTGCGTTTCCTGGCCCCTTTGGGAACAATGAGTAAGATATACACAGGTGCTGGGCAGCACTTTAGGGCCAGTTAGGACTTCCAGCTCCAAACCAGGCCCCACTGGGATTGGGGCAGAGTCACCGGCGCCCAGCTGGGCCCTCGGAGCAGGAGAGAGTTGGCTTCACCCCGGCCTGCAGCTGAGGCCAGTGGAAGCCTCGGCACCATCCCCCAGTCCCCCGCCTCCTGCCACCACCACATCCAGCCTGCTGCAGAGAAGACTGGGATTCATTCATCCCAGCCAGGCCCTCAGCAACCTGCCAAGTGCACGCGTGGCTAGGCCTGCAGCAGGTTGTGGAAATGTGAATGTGAGGTGCTGCAGATGTGCTTTTGGGGAAGAAAGATCAGACCTTGCGGCACAGTACGTGACAGCCAGCCTTGGGGGTGGGGAGCATCGCAGCAGAAGGAATGAACGGCAGGCAAGACCGGGCGCCCCAGAGGTCAGGGCCCACTTGACATGCCCATGGGACAAGCTTCCATCAGTCTCTGAATTGTCAGAATGAAAGAGGAATCTGACTAAAGTGGCAGATGTTTTTTAGTTTGCCAAGTAAGGACATTAAAAATAAAAGAAATCCATCATTTTCTCTCAGCACCATTTTATGAAAGAAGTATTTTAACTGTAAAAACATAGCAAGAATACTTAGAATAAAAGATATTGTGACCAAGAAAGGACAGGGGACAACCTGGCTGATATATGCTGCTAGATTCTATGTATCTCACTCTTCTTGTTTGTCTCCTTTTGTTGCTGACTACTGCATACTTTAATCAAGGGCCAGACCGGCCAGTGCACGGGCTCTGGGAAGTGCTGATAGAGGGGCCTGTGGAGGTAGAGCACGAGCAGAGGACCTGGAGGAGGCGGGGCCAGCCCAGGAAGGACTTTGAACTCGACACTCAAGAGTTTGGATTTTATCCCCCAGATGATGTGGAGTCGAGAGGGGCTCTCGGGGAAACAGACGCTGTGGTCAGGTCCATGCTTTGGGATGCGCATTCAGTCTCACAGCTTTCAGGATGGACTGGAAGAGAGGCGGGAGAGCACAAGGGAGGGGGCTGGCAGAAATGATGAGAGTCTGTCCCAAGGTGGGGACGGTGGCAGTGGGACTGGAGAAGGGGTAGGAGCTGGGAAGAGGGAGGTGTCACCCATCCCCCTTGCATTCACGCAGGGACTGGCAACAGAGCTAACCTCACCGGGGCAGAACCAGGAGAGGTAAGCTTAAGATTTGGGATGGAAAATGAGCCCATCCTGGGAGTTCCCCTTGTGGCGCCGCAGAAACGAATCCGACTAGGAACCATGAGGATGCAGGTTTGATCCCTGGCCTCGCTCAGTGGGTCAGGGATCCGGCGTTGCCGTGAGCTGTGGTGTAGGTCACAGATGTGGCTCGGGTCCTGCGTTGCTGTGACTGTGGTGTAGGCCGGCAGCTACAGCTCCGATTCACCCCCAGCCTGGGAACCTCCATATGCCATGGGTGTGGCCCAAAAAAGCAAAAAATAAAATAAAATAAATAGGAACATCCTGACTGTAAAGAATATGGCGCATGGCACATCAGTGAGAGTGGACCAAGGCAGTGAGCATTCTAGAAAGTGGAGGAGAAGTGGGCAGGGGAGTGGCTCACAGTGAGGGCACTTGTCTGACTTTGCCCTTGGGCTCCACCTCTTGTGCAACCTTAGTCACTTTACTATCCTCTGTGCCTTAGTTTCCTCATCTGTAAAACGGGAACGAAATAGTACCTAACTCACAGAGTTGCTGGGCAGTTTGAATTATGATGTGTAAAGCGCTCAGATGCTCGGCTGCATAGACATGGCCTGATGTGATTATCTAGCACCCACACGGCCCCGAGAGCGTAGGAGGGACTGTTCACGTGGGGGAAGGGGGCACCGTCCGGGAGAGATACTAGGCCTGGCTCCGAGGCAGGCCGAGGGCTCGCACCTGCCTTCGTGGGTCTTGGGCAGTGTTCTGAGCGCTCCTGGGATCTCTCGGGGTGGGTCTTACCTTCCACTCCCACACGCACCTAACGGTGGTCAAAGCTGGACCACACGGGGCCCAGGAGTGGGAAGGGACCCCATACCTCCTGGAAGGTTCTTGGGTGGATGCCCGGTCCAGCTGCAGGAGGCAGGCAGAGAAAAGGGCAAAGGGTCTCCCAGTGGCAGGAGGGAGAGCAGACCGGCGGGGCGTGGGGGGGGCAGGGTGGTGGGAGTGAGAAGAGCTGGCCGCTCAGACCCCCGCCTCCTCCGAGACCAACGCCCTCCTAACCCACGTCCTCATTTCCTTGCCCTCCCACTACTCGGACCTGCTTCTAGAACGTTCGCTGCCTGGGGGCATGCCTTGGCACCATCGTCCCTCCCCCCTCCCAGCCCACCCCCATCCTTTCGGCCACTGCCTCCCTCGGCAGACCCTGAATCTGCCACTTCCGTCAGTCTCTGGGGGGCCCTGAGCCCTGTCTTCTTCTGCCACCCCTGGGCCTCCAGAGTTTGCTGATCACTTATCTTCACTGATGGCTCTGAAACAGAGCTGTGGTCTTGGCACTGTCTGACTCGAGACCTTCCTTAAGCGGAAATCTGTCCACCCGCCTTGACCTGGCAGCCGCGGCCTGCTCTTCAGCCTCCATTCACATCCTCGTGCTGCCCACCCAATGGAAACTGCTTTCTGTTTCATCTGCTTAAAATGAGATCTTCCAGCAATTGGCCTGATCAAGTCCTACCTCTCCTTTCAGGACTCAGCCTGAGTGACACCCCCAAGCAGGGCACAGCGGCCTCTTCAGGAATTGCTTGTTAAACATCCAGGGAGGTGTTCCTGCTGCAGTGCAGTGGGTTAAGGATCCAGTGTTGTCTCTGCAACGGCTTGGGTCGCTGCTAAGGCGTGGGTTTGATCTCCCGCCCAGTGCTCTGGGTTAAGGATCTGGCTTGGATTCAGTCCCTGTCCCAGGAACTTCCATATGCCACGGGTGCAGCCAAAAAACCGAAAACATGCAGGGAGTCTGTGTTGGTGAGACATCTCCAGCACAAGCGCAGTGCCTGCACGATGGACTCAGCAGAGATGTGCAGAGGAACCAGCGAATGAAAGAAAAAGAGAGAGATGTTTTTAATGAAGACCAGGCAAGACTGGGCAAGAGGACACAGGACAGATGTGAGTCAAAGATTACTCAGATGTTCCTGGCCTGGGAGGCAGAGATGGAGCGTCACTGTCTACAGCCGTGGCGGAGCAGCCTCCGCGTGGCCCGGAGTGATGCGGTGCACCTCCCCTTGCCCTGCTTCCTGGGGTCGGGGCCTGACATCCTGAAGGCCGAGCACAATGCTCAACGGTCCAAGGATGCCTCGTTGCCACAGGGCACTCTCCTTGGGATGTCAGTATTTTTAAAAAAATAATAATAAATAAATAAATAAATAAATAAAGGAGTTCCCTTCAGGGCTCAGTGGTTAACAAATCTGATTAGGAACCATGAGGTTTCGGGTTTGATCCCTGGCCTCGCTCAGTGGGTTAAAGATCGTGAGCTGTGGTATAAGGTTGCAGACGCGGCTCGGATCCTGTGTGGCTGTGGCTGTGGCTGTGGCGTAGGCCACCAGCTATAGCTCCAATTGGACCTCTGGCCCTAGGAACCTCCACAGGTGCAGCCCCAAAAAGACAAAAAAAAAAAGGCAGTACCTCGCTTACTGAATTTGTGCTCGACACAAAGCCGTGGGGAAGAACTAAAAGAAGACGTGGGAGTTCCCATCGTGGCTCAGTGGTTAACAAATCTGACTAGGAACCATGACATTGCGGGTTCAATCCTTGGCCTTGCTCAGTGGGTTAAGGGTCTGGCGTTGCCGTGAGCTGTGGGGTAGGTTGCAGACGCGGCTCAGATCCTGCGTTGCTGTGGCTCTGGCGAAGGCCATCAGCTACAGCTCCTGTTAGACCCCTAGCCTGGGAACCTCCATATGCCGCAGGTACGGCCCTAGATAAGGCAAAAAGACAAAAAATAAATAAATAAAAATTAAAGACGTGAAAATTAAAAAAAAAATCTCAAAAGATAGGATTGCTGAGTGAAAAGCAGTAAGATTGAATTTTACAGATATCCTGTATTTAGACAAAGGGGAACTCAGATGCACGTAAACAAATGTGATTTTTCCCATGAAAAAGATCTAAGGGTTTTCATCAACCCTCAGGTTCACTCTGAGAGCCACCAGGTCGTAGAACCTGCCAGAACAGCCACAGCCCTCGGACTGCACCAGTAGGCCCATATGAACTGGATCAGGACCCCTCTGCACAGCCCTGGGGTTAGACCAGCCCTGGGGCCTTCCTCAAACACGTACAGTTTACCAGGAATATGGAAAATCTACAGTCCATTTACAAGAGTCCAAGCAGGGCGGGGAGGGACCTGGAAACCATCTCTCCCCAGGAATCACTGAAGGTGATGTATTTCTCTTGGAGGAAAGGAGATGTGGATAGACAGACGGCGCCTGTTGGAGGGTGGGCGTGCCAAAGAGAAAAGACAAAGTGGAGGGAAGAGTGAAGATCAGTAAGTATAAACGACAAGGCAGAGACACAGCAGAAGGCAGTTTCCTTGTGACGCACTGAGTTAAGGATCCGGCAGGTCACTGCAGCGGCCTGGGTCGTTGCTGTGGTGCGGGCTGGATCCCTGGTCCCGAAACTTCCACCTGCCATGGGTGCAGCCAAAAGGAAGGAAGGAAGGAAGGAAGGAAGGAAGGGAAAAAAAAAAGAAAGAAAGCAGTTTCTAACAGCTGGAGCAACCCACCAAGGAGGTGGTGAGCTTCCTGTCCCTGGAAAATTTCAAATGAAAGAAAGATGGTGTCAGGGATACGGTAGTGTCCCTTTCCTTCAGAGCCACCATCTCCCAATAATTTGCCAAAGTGACCAACACAAGGGAAGGGAGGAGAGGCACCAGCTGCATGTTCTCCAGGGCCTTTTAGAAAGCAGGGAGCTGTTCCTTTGGCAATAGACACGCAAACCTACCAGACAGCTGATGTTGTAGGCCGAGGAAGGGGCACCGTTCTAACGGGAACGCCCACCGATGTTCCCATGAGAAACAGAAGAGGATACGCAGCCCGCCGGGCTGGCATTGTCAACAAACAAGATAATGGCAAGGTTCTTGCCAAGAGAATCAAGGTGCATACGGAGCATAGGAAGCACTCCGCCAGCCGAGATAGCTTCCTGAAACGTGAAGTAAGTGACCAGAAAAAGAAGGAAGCAAGAGAGAATTACTTGCGTTCCATTGAAGTGCCACCTGCTCCACCCAGAGATGCCCAGTATGTGAGGAACCTGCACTGCTGAACCCATTCCCTGTGAATTCGTGGCTTGATAGGTATTAAAAAACCAAAAGACCTCTGGACTATTAAAAAAAAAAGAAGGAGGAGGAGGAGGAGGGGAATGGGCAGGGGAGGAGATTGTACCAGAGCTGGAATTTGAGGAGTGATGGATTCAGGGCAGGGAGGTCTTTGCAGCCAGGAAAGACTCGGGTGAAAACATAAGCTCAGGAATAAACTGCTGAGTGTAAAGTGGGACTGAGATGAGGCTGGAGGCAGGAGGCTGCAGAGGCAAAGGGCTGTCCGTGCTCTGCTCTGGGGCTTGTCAGTTCAGCAGGGACCATGCAGAGGGTTTAACCAGGAGAACACCGTCTGCAAGGAGCGAAGAGGAGCTGGGCTCAAAAGGAAAACATAGAGAACATCCAGCTACTCTGAAAGTAAGACCTTCCTTTTCCTAAAGACAATTGCAAGGAAATTCGAATGAGTCACTCACTGGGAGTGATTTCTGCAACACATTTGAAGGATACAGGGCTAATATCCAGAATATGTAAAGAACGGCTTGAGTCAATAAGAAAATGAAAAGGAGAGGTAGACAAAGGAAACAAACAGGAATAGCACAGAGGAGGAAGCACAGTTGCCCCATAAACATATGAAAAGGTGTTCAATCTCATTAGCAACAAAGGAATGAAAATGTCATGCCCACAAAACTGGCACAATTTAAAAAACTGGATAATACTAAATTTGACAAAGACGTGGAGCAGTAAGCAAACTCCTATCCACTGCTGCTGGGAGCGCAGATTGGTGCAACTATTTTAAAAAGCAGTTTGACATTTGGACACCCTTGAACTTTTGCTTACTTTTGAACATCTGCCTACCCTTGACCCAGCAGTTTTTCTCTCTAGAGCAGTATTTCTCAATGAGAACCAGTTTTGGTTTTGTTTTGATTATTGATTTGTTGGCGGAATGGTATTTTTCTAAAATATAGTAAAAATGAATTCCTAAAAAATGAAATGAAAAAAGATACAATATACAAGCTCTATATTTTATTATTAGATTCAACAGATATAGAGCTCTGTATGAATACCACGGAGACATGGGTAAGAATATTACTGGCAGATTGTTTGTGGTAACGAAAAACAAGAAGTAACTCACAGGCCCAGTGACAGGATTAGAGATTTGAGAAAAAAATTGTGGCATAATGACATGACAGATTTTTATGGACTATGATAAAGTTGTGAAAATAAATGAATTATAACTATGCAACAACAATAGTAAAATCTTAGAAATATAATTGTGAGAGAAAAATAAGCCTTAGAAGACTCTAATATGATGCCTTTTTTCCCCCTTTTTTGACTGCACCTGTGGCATGCTGAAGTTGCGCGGGCCAGGGATTAAACCCGAGCCACAGCAATGACCCTGGCAATTGCAGTGACAATGCTGGGTCCTAACCTGCTGTGTCTTGAGAGAAATTCTATGATGCCTTAAAAAAAAAAAAAGGTTTTATTAAAGTGTAATTTACATTTCTATGTTGTAGCATAATTCACCCGTCTTAAGCGTACAATTCAATGATTAATAGATTAGTTTGAGAATGTGCAACTATTACACTATTAATTTCAGTGCATTTCCATTACCTTCAAAATAACCCTCATGCCCATTTTCTTTTTTCTTTCTTTTCTTTTTGTCTTTGTCGTTTTTAGGGCCGTACCCGCAGCATGTGGAAGTTCCCAGGCTAGGGGTCTAACAGGAGCTGTAGCTGCTGGCCTTCGCCACAGCTACAGCAACGGGGGATCCGAGCCGCATCTGCAACCTACCCCACAGCTCACGGCAACGCCAGATCCTTAACCCACTAAGCGAAGCCAGGGATCGAACCTGCAACCTCATGGTTCCTAGTCATATTCGTTTCCGCTGAGCCAAGATGGGAACTCCCTCATGCCCATTTCAGTCACTCTCCATCCCTACCCCCAGCCCCAGGCAACCCTTGATCTATATTCTGTCTCTCTAGACTGACTTTTCTGGCCCTTACACATAAATGAAATCTTACAATATGTAGTGTAGCCCTTTGTGTCTGGCTTCTTTCATTTAGCATGACGTTTTTGGAGTTCATCGTGTTGTATGTAGCACGTGTCAGAACTTCATTCCTTTTTATTGCCATCCATCATTCTATTGCTGCTTTGTTGACCCCTTCACCAGGTGATGGACATTTGGGTTGCTTCCACTGCTCAGCTCCTTGGAATAACCCTGCTCTGCATGCAAGTCTTTGCACAGACATGTGTTTTCATTTCTCTTAGTTACATACCTAAGTGACACCATCTTTATAAAGCTAAAACAAGCAAAACTAAACAGTGTGATGTTCAGAGGTACCTACAACATACTGAAAAGTATTCTTGACAGGAGAGAATGATAAAGACAGCAGTCAGGGGAGTCGGTCTGGGTGCTTGTGGATGTGGGGGTGGGAGATGAGGAAGGGAAGGACGGGGCTCAGCTAGACAGGACTAATGTTGTGTAGTGGATTCATGGGTCCTCACTCTATTATGCGTTATAACTTCCTATACATTAGATACCATATCTACATACATACTTATAGTTTATATAACATAGTAAGAAGACTTTTTTCTTTTTTTAGGGCCACACTCTAAGCATATGGAAGTTCCCAGGCTAGGGGTAGATTCAGTCTTGGGCCTATGCCACAGCCACAGCAACGTGGGATCTAAGCTGCAGCTCACAGCAGCCCCCGATCCTTAACCCACCGAGCGGGGCCAGGGATCCCACCTGAGTTCTCATGGATACTAGTCGGGTTTGTTTCCACCCAGCCACAATGGGAACTCCAAGAAGACATTTTTAAAAATGAAAGCCTGTCTCCAGTATCCAGCAATTCCACTGGGTTCTCCTCTCAGAATAACCAGGTCCCTGTCCCCGCCACCTGCCCAGCTCACTCACCCTGTTCTTGGCTCCCTCTGCTCCAGCCACACTGGCCCCTCAGCTGTTCCTCAAGTCGGGGAGCAGCCCTTGGAGGGAGGATGGGAGAAACTGCTTATAGTCGTTTCACATGTGAGGAAACTGAGGCCCAAAGGGGTTATTCTGCTGAAGTCATAACGCTTAAAATGTGGCCCAGATTTTTCTGGCTCCTAATCCAGTACCATTTCCAATACACCTGGCTTTTGGTGTCCCTGTGAGTTAACACCAAAGAAATACAGAAAGGCAAGATTGTCATGGGTTGAAGAGCTAGAGCTGTGCATGTTAGAGGCAGAACTCAAGCTGCGCTGTGAGAGATGGGTAGGTTTTGGCTAAGCAAAGGGGAGCCAGTGAGTATCCAGTGAGAGAATCAGAGCTCCCCTAAAAACCAATCAATAATCGTGAAATTCCTTGATGTGCATAGAGTGATAGAAGTCAACATTTGGGCTTTTTGTGTGTGTGTGTGTGTGTGTGTGTGTTTTTAAATTTTTAATATAGTTGATTTACAATGTTCTGTCCATTTCTGCTATAAAGTGACCCAGTTTATATATATATATATATGTATGTGTATGTGTGTGTGTGTGTGTGTGTGTGTGTTCATTTTTCTCACATTATCCTCCATTATATTCGATCACAAGTGTTTAGATATAGTTCCCGGAGTTCCCGTCGTGGCACAGTGGTTAACGAATCCCACTAGGAACCATGAGGTTGTGGGTTCGATCCCTGGCCTTGCTCAGTGGGTTAAGGATCCAGCGTTGGCATGAGCTGTGGTGTAGGTTGCAGACGTGGCTCATATCCTGTGTCGCTGTGGCGTAGGCCAGCAACTACAGCTCCGACTCAACCAGTAGCCTGGGAACCTCCCTATGCCACGAGTATGGCCCTAGAAAAGGCAAAAAGACATAAATAAATAAATAAATAAATAAATAAATGAAATAGATGTAGTTCCCTGTGCTATACAACAGGATCTCATTGCTTTTTATTTATTTATTTTTTTTAAGGCCGAACCAGTGGCATGTGGAAGTTCCCAGGCTAGGGGAACAACACTGGATCCGAGCCACATCTGCCACCCATGCTATAGCTTAACCTATGCCAGATCCTTAGCCCACTAAGTGAGGCCAGACATCAAACCCGCGTCCCCTGGCATATGGAATTTCTCACGCTAGTGGTCCAATTGGAGCTGCAGCTGCCAGCCGCCTACACCACAGCCACAGCAATGCAGGATCTGAGCCATGTCTGCAACCTACACCACAGCTCACAGCAATGCCGGATCCTTAATCCACTGAGCAAGGCCAGGGATTGAATCCACAATCTCATGGATCCTAGTCAGATTCGTTTCCACTGAGCCACGATGGGAACTCCTGTGTTGAGTTCTTAACCGCTAAGCCACAATGGGAACTCCTTGGACATATTTTTTAATAATAGCTTTATTGAAATATAATTCATGTGCTGTAAAATTTCCCCCTTTAAAGTGTATAATTCAGCAGCTTTTAGTATATTCAGACTTGTACAACCATCACCACTAATTTCAAAACAGTTTCATCATCTCATAAAGAAACTCCACGCCACTGGTAGTCACTCCCATTCCCTTTCAGCCCCATCCCCACCCCCCACCCCTGGCAGCCAGTAATCTACCACCTTTATGGATTTGCCTATTCTTTTTTTTTTTTTTTTGTCTTTTTAGGGCTGCACCCACAGTGTATGGAGATTCCCAGGCTAGGGGTCGAATTGGAGCTGTAGGTGCTGGCCTACGCCACAGTCACAGCAACCTGGGATCCGAGCCTTGTCTGTGACCTTCACCACAGCTCACGGCAACGCTGGATCCTTAACCCACTGCGCGAAGCCAGGGATTGAACCTCCATCCTCATGGATGTTAGTCAGATTTGTTTCCCCTGATCCATGATGGGAACTCATGGACTTGCCCTATTCTAGAATTTCATATAAATGGATTTATACAATATGTGGCCTTTCACTGAGCATCATGCTTTAAAGGTTCATCCATGTTGTAGTGTATAATCAATACTTCATTTTTTATGGCTGAATAATATTCCGTGGTATCTATTCATCAGTTGATGGACATTTAGGTTGTTTCCAATTTAGGGCTATTACGCCTAGGGATGGAATTGCAGAGTCACAAGGTTATCTCTGTTTAACTTTTGTTTTGTTTTGTTTTTAGGGCTGCACCTGGGCATATGGAAGTTTCTGGGCTAGAGGTTGAATTGGAGCTGCCGCCGGCATACACCACAGCTCACGACAGTGCTGGATCCAAACCACAGCTTGTGGCAGTACCAGATCCTAATCGACTGAGTGAGGCCAGGGATGTAACCTGTATCCTCATGGGTACTAATTGGGTTTGTGACCCACTGAGCCACAACGGGAATTCCTCTGTTTAACATTTTGAGGGGAGATCCCTTTGTGGCTCATCAGGTTACAGACCTGACTAATATCCATGAGGGTGCAGGTTCAGTCCCTGACCTTTCTCAGTGGGTGCAGGATCTGGTGTTGCCGTGAGCTATGGTGTAGGTCACACATGCAGCTTGGATCTGGCATGGCTGTGGCTGTGGCATAGGCTGGCAGCTGTAGCTCCCATTCGACCCTTAGCCTTGGAACTTCCATATGTCATGGGTATGGCCTGAAAAGCAAAAAAAATTTTTTTTGAGAAACTGATGATGTTTTCCAAAGTGGCACTAACCATTTTCCAATCCCACCGGCAGTGTATAAGTGTTCCAGTTTCTCCATATCCTTGACAACATTTGATATTGTCTATCTTTTTTATTTTAGTCATCTTGGTAGTTGTGAAGTGGTATCTCACTTTGGTTTGATTTGCATTTCCGTGATGACTAATGAAGTTGAGTATCTTTTCGTGTGCTTATTGGTCAGTTATGTATCTCTTTGGAGAATGTCTATTCAGTTCCTCTGCCCAGTTTTAATTAGTATTTGTCTTTTTATGTTGAGTCGTAAGAGTTTTTCATATATTCCGGACATAAGTTCCTTGTCATATACACACTTTGCAAACATTATCTCTTATTGCATAGGTTGTCTTTTCATTTTCTTTTTCTTTTTTCTTTTTTTTGTCTTTTTGCCTTTTATCTAGAGCTGCACCCGCGGCATATGGAGATTCCCAGGCTAGGGGTCTAACAGGAGCTGTAGCCGCCGGCCTTCGCCACAGCCACAGCAACGCGGGATCCGAGCCGCGTCTGCAACCTACACCAGAGCTCACGGCAACGGCGGGTCCTTAAGCCACTGAGCAAGGCCAGGGATCGAACCCGCAACCTCATGGTTCTTAGTTGGATTCGTTAACCACTGAGCCACGAAGGGAACTCCCATCTTTTCATTTTCTTGACGGTGTCCTTTTAAGAACAAGTTTTTAACTTATCTCATTTTAGACCAATTTATCTAAGTTTTCCTTTGTCACTTGTGCTTTTGGCGCCATGTCTAAGAAGCCATTGCCTAATCCAAGCTCACAAAGATTTATACCTTCTTCAGAGTTCCCATTGTGGCTCAGCTGGTTAAGAACCAGACATGGTGTCAGTGAGGATGTGGGTTTGATCCCTAGTCTCCCTCAGTGGTTTAAGGATCTGGCGTTGCTGTAGGTTGTGGGTGTGACTTGTATCCAGTCTTGCTATGGCTGTGGTATAGGCTAGCAGCTGCAGCTCCAATTC
>PVHT021183560.1:9797552-9849291 GCA_004024745.2 Catagonus wagneri | reverse complement strand
CTAAGTCCATCCATGTTGCTATAAATGTTGGTAATTCGTTCCTTTTAATGGCTGAGTAACATTCCATTGTGTGTATGTACCATATCTTCCCTATCCACTCTTCTGTCGATGGGCATTTAGGTTGTTTCCATGACCTGGCTATTGCATAGAGTGCTGCAGTGAACACTGGAGTACATGTGTCTTTTCGAGTCATGGTTTCCGCTGGATAGATGCCCAGGAGTGGGATTGCTGGATCAAATGGTAATTCTATTTTGAGTTTTCTGAGGAATCTCCATACTGTTTTCCACAGTGGCTGCACCAATTTGCATTTCCACCAAGAGTGTAATAGGGTTCCTTTTTCTCCACACCCCACCCTCCATTGTTTTGATGGTAGTTGACTGAACAAAAGACCTTATCTCTTTACTGCTTCTCACGGTTATCATAAATATCAAATTAGATCATTTACAGAAAAGAATTTAGAAAGGTCTAAAGTGCTGTCCAAATGTACTTTTAGATCATCTTCCAACCTTGTTTAGCCTTTGCTTTTATGATTTTTCAATGAGGCAGAGGCTGTTTCATGATGAACTCAGTCCCTAACCCATATGTTCCATAGACATTGTCACTAGGCCACATGGTTAGACATGAGAATGGGCCAGCAGAACAGAGCACCTGCCTTACAGCGTAGACACGGGTGCGCTCAAGAGCTCTTCAGAGTCAAGGCCAGAGGCCCCGCTCAAACCTGCCACTGCCTGCCTTCTACACTGTTTCTTTCCTGATAGAAGAGAAGGGTTCCCTAGTTACAAGCTGCACTTCCAGCTCTTTTCCCTCCCTACCCATCCTTCCGCTCCGGGACCCCTCCTTTGGGGCTTCAAGGGGTGCCAAGGGGTGCCAAGGGGTCCCTAAGCCTCCACCAGTGGAAAGACTGTGCCCTCCTGGAAGACAGCAGCTCGCTGTGTGCACACGGCTCATTGCCCTCAAAGCCTGGAAGAGCAAGCTGTTAGGACAGCCCAAGAGCTGGCCAGCTTTGAGGAGGAGGAGCCAGGCCAGCTGCAGCACCCTCAGCAGGGCTCCTGCCCTCAGTGGGGCTGCTCTGATCACAGGCAGCCACTTAGCCAGTCCTGAAGTGTTCTGGGGTGTGAGGGAAAGCTATGGGCTCAGCCCTCCCTCTCCTCCCTTCCCCCTCCACAGTGTTGAATGATAGCATTGACAGTGCCTTGCTTCCCCCTCTTCCTAGGGCTGGAGCTGTCCCCCTCCTCTTCTCCCCAGCTCCTCCCCCCACCCCATCGTCCTCCTCATGTCTCCCTGGCACCGAGTCACCTGACAACTCAGTGTGGTCTCAGTCTCAGGGATGTTCAAGCCACACAGCTTCCTACACACACCCCATAGGTGTGTACCTCTCAGAGCCCCAGGCTCCATCCCACAGGCAGACCCCCAGGAGCCCAAGAGGTTCCCAAGGGTCCCGAGCCACCCACGGGGTTGGGGGCTCCTAAGCAGCTGTTGCTGGCTCCTTTTCTGCTCCCTCTGCCCAGCCTCTCCATCTCCAGCCCACACCCTCGTTGCGGTTGGGTGTCTCCTAGGGGGTAGGTCCCCCCACTTTTGGGGACAGACACCATGGTGCCAAGGAATTAGGGGAGGACCTCAGCCTCCACAGCCACCTCAAAAGGATTCGACTCTCCTTCCTCCCCCGTGCTTGTCCCTTGGAGGGACATGTGGATGAAACAGGGATGGGGAGTGTGGAGACCTGGGATGACTGAAGCAAACCACTCAACTGAGTTTAAAGTCTTCCTTTACGGAAGGAGGGAGTTGCTCTCCCCTCTGTGCTCACCTTTGTAGCTCTCAAAGACGCCAAGTCTGTATGATGGTTTCTGCTGGAGCTAATGGCAGCCTGTGTCCCCAGTAGGAAGAAAGCAGGTGTGCAACGTTCCTGGGCCTCTGTGCCCCTCTCCCCATTCTTTCCCCCTTTCTGACATCCCTCGCATCCAGTCCCCAGGTGAGCTGAGGGCTCTGAGCGTCGCCCCGAGGCCCTGCAGAAGGGGAAGCTCTCCCCGACCTGGGCAGGCCACACCCTCTTCCCCCCAGGGCTAGTGAAGAAGCTGGACCGGTGACGATACCTAACCCTGTCCTGCACTAGCGGCACTGCGGACAGCTCCCCCACCTTGTCACTCCCAACCCCACAGAGGCCTGGGCGATTAGGCCAGAAGGTTGCGAGTCGGAGAGTGCTGGGCTCTGGGTTCCCCGCGCCAAGGCTGTGTGATGGAAGGAGGGGGCACGCTGGGCAGGCTTGGGTGTTCTGTGTTTTAGCAAACTGCTGGGTCCCTCAGCTTCAGAGCCGTGTGTGTTGGGGAAGGTACGCCTTTCTGGCCTCCCCTGTGAAAGCCTGACCTAAGGCCCATTCGCCACCCACGGGCTGCATCTTGCCGAAGGCCGCTTCGGCCCCTTTCCCCAGCCAGCGCCCCTGCCCGGGGCGGGCCAGGAAGCCTTGGTCCCCGCCCCGCTCAGTTAGGCCCGCTCGGCGGTCGGGGGACTTTGGAGCCGAGGAGGAAGCGCAGTGGGGCGGGGAGGTGGGGGTGTGTCGGAAGGCGGCGGCGGCGGCGGCGGCGGCCCGGTTTTATAACCCGCAGGGCAGGCGCGGCGCGGAAGAAGGGGCAGCGCCGCTCACCGCGCCATGGGGGCCGCGTCGGGCTGCCGGTGGCCGCGGCCGCCACCGCTGCCGTTGTTGTTGCTGCTCCTGCTGCCGCCGCCGCTGCCGGTGGCCCTGGCGCTCGACCCCGCGCTGCAGCCGGGGAACTTTACCGCGGATGAGGCCGGAGCGAAAGTCTTCGCGCAGAGCTTCAATTCGAGCGCCGAGCAGGTGCTGTTCCAGAGCACGGCCGCCAGCTGGGAGCACGACACCAACATCACCGAAGAGAACGCGCGGCGCCAGGTGGGCGCGCGGGCCTGGGGCGGGGGCGGGGCCCAGGCGCCCAATGACCGGCCGGCGGCCGGGCGCTGAGGGGCGGGGAGTCCCTGCCGGGCGCGCGCCCCGGGCCCCTGAGCGGTGGGGTCCTCATGAGGCCCGCGGCTCTCCCTTCACCTCCCACCCCCACCCCACCAGACAGGCGGTGGGTGTTCATGCACCGTACTGGGCACGTCATCCTGCCCAATAACACAATCAATGGATGAGGCTGGCCCCTCTGACCCCGAGTCCCCCCAGGCGGCAGCGCCTGGGGCTGACGACTGCCTGGGGCCGCGCGGTCTTTTATGAGCCTGTTCTGCTCTAGGTTCTCAACCTCCTTCCTCTCTGGCCGCAACCTACCCCTCTCTCACTGTGCCTGTTATCGCGCATCCCTGTCTATTCACCCTCTCTTCCCCTGCCTCTCTTCCAGCCCCCGTTTCTCTCCACCGCCTCCCAGAGCCCGACTGCCCCAGTTCCTCACCCCAGGGCCCAGGACCAGGAAGCAGTGCTCTCACAAGCCCCAGTCTCCAGAAGCCCTTGGCCTTCCTCCCATCCCTTAGCGCCGTGGCTTCTTCTCTTGACCCTCTTGTGCTCTTCTGGTGCCCACAGGAGGAAGCAGCCCTGATCAGCCAGGAGTTTTCAGAGGTCTGGGGCCAGAAGGCCAAGGTTCTGTATGATCCTATTTGGCAGAACTTCACCGACGCCACACTGAGACGCATCATCAGTGCTGTGCGCACCCTGGGCTCTGCCAACCTACCCTTGGCAAAGCGGCAGCAGGTGGGCCTGGTGGACCTGAGGGGTGGAGGCAGGAGTGCCCCACGGTGGGGATGGAGGGAGCCTGGCAGGAAGGACCTTGGGATCTTAGCTGGTCCTGCCTGTACGGGAATCCTGTGTAAGCACAGATGTCTTCCTGAAGCATTGATTTCCCTTGGAGATGGGGTGAGGGGAGTTATTTTACACTGAAGCAAGTATTATCGAGTAGAGAGTGAAAATCAAATAAACAGTAAAAGACAAAGCAGGAGTTTTCAAAGTTTCTCCATAGGCAGTTTATGGGCTCCCTTAGAAAGACTGAGAAGGACTGAGAAGGCATCAAGGTCAGAGAATGAGAGGGATTTGCCTTCATTCAAGGTGGTAGCCAAGCTCAGACTTGAACCCTGATCCCTAATTCTCTGGACGCTTGTTTCCTACCCCCACAGGCTGCCTCCGCTGAAAGGGTAATCTGTGCATTCATGTTCAGGTGTCCTCTGAGTGCCACATCCCCCTCCCAGGACCAAGAGCGGGGGTGGCCAGACTTTCTCTGAGGACTGTTCGTCGCTAACATTTTCTTAATTCCCCAGTACAACTCTCTGCTAAGCAACATGACCAGGATTTATTCCACAGCCAAGGTCTGCTTCCCCAACAAGACTGCCACCTGCTGGTCCCTGGACCCAGGTATGGCCCGGTGGCTGCTGTCTCTCTGCTGGAGTTCTCTACCCTTCCCTATCTCCCTGCCGCACCCAGGGAGGGTCTTCAGAGAGAGTGGGTAAGCCCAAAGGCATTAACCTGCAATTGGGGTGGGACCGTCAGATGCCCCCACATCCCTGCTCCTTCTGGCAAGCTGACTTCTGGAATCTCCAGCCTGCAGCCTCCACCCCCATGTATGGTTTGGTCTCTCCCATCACTACTGGCCTTCTTCCTGGCTGCCTGGTCTTATCTCTCATGGGTCCTTTCATTCCCCCAAGAGCTCTCCACAGGCCTTAGACCCCTAGTGGCTTCCCTTAAACCTTCTAGTCCCATCCTGTCCAGCTTGTAGGTTGCCCCTTTCCTGTTGAGGAAGCAGGTGGAGATGGCGAGGATCATCCAGTCTGGTGTGGGAGCTCTGGTGAAGGCTATTGCTGACTTCAGTGCAGAAGGCTCCTAACTGACCCTGCTCGTCTGTGTCTCAGAGCTCACTAATATCCTGGCCACCTCTCGAAGCTACGCCCTGCTGCTATATGCCTGGGAGGGCTGGCACAACACTGTGGGCATCCCGCTGAAACCCCTGTACCAGGACTTCACTGCCCTCAGCAATGAGGCCTTCAAGCAGGATGGTGAGCATGCCCGCCCACCCTGTCCCTTGCGTGGGCACTGCCCTGCCATCTCCTGTCTCCACTGAGCTTTACCCCCTGAAGGAGACAGAACAGCTGTTACGATGTCGGTATACGCTGGTCCAAGGTCGCACAGATGCTGCGTGGTGGAACTGGGCTTTAACCCCATCTGCCCTCACACCACCCCTCCTGGCACTCCTCCCAGCTCTAGGGCTCATCTTCGCTTCTCGTGCTGTCCAGGATCTCTGTAGCTGGAGTTGGGGCAACCCCTAGTTAGAAAATTGTGGAGCAGCAACCCCCAAGCTATCCCTTGCAGGCAGCCAGCTGACAGATACATTGGCCTCCAGCCAGGAGAGTGGCCACATGGCGGCTGGGAGGTGGCGATGCCAGAGGCTTGGACCTGAGCTGCCTCCCACCGTCCTCCCCGCCAGGCTTCTCAGACACAGGGGACTACTGGCGCTCCTGGTATGACTCTCCCACCTTCACGGAGGATCTGGAGCGCCTGTACCATCAGTTAGAGCCCCTCTACCTGAACCTCCATGCCTACGTCCGCCGCGCGCTGCACCGCCGATACGGGGACAGATACATCAACCTCAGGGGACCCATTCCTGCTCACCTGCTGGGTAAGGACCTGGCCTCGCCTCCAAACGTCCCAGGGTCGTCCTCATCATGTCTCAGATTCCAGAGCATGGCACCACTTACTCCCCTGCACACGAGCCCGTAAAGTAGGTGATCCTACCTGTGGTCACTGTTTGTTGTTGTTTTTATTGTCGTTTGTTTTTTTCTGTCTTTTTTGTCCTTTTTATGGCCGCACCCGCGGCATATGGAGGTTCCCAGGCTAGGGGTCGAATCAGAGTTATAGCTGTCAGCCTTCGCCACAGGCACAGCAACGCCAGATCTGAGCCGTGTCTGCAACCTACACCACAGCTCACAGCAACGCCGGATCCTTAACCCACTGAGCGAGGCCAGGGATCGAACCCGCAACCTCATGGTTCCTAGTCGGATTCGTTAACCACTGCGCCACGACGGAACTCCCCTATGGTCACTGTTGTTCCTACTTTTCAGGTGGGGACCCAGAGGCTTAGGGCGTGCAAGTGCAAAAGGGCAGAGCTCTAATAAAAGGCAGAGCCAGGAGTCCCACTGAAGGCTTGGGCTGCAGGTCCAGTGGAAGAGGACAAATAAGCCTGATTTATGCCCCAGGAAGCAAGCCCTGTGGCCCTGTGTAAGGGTTGGGAGACAGGGACCCTGGCCCTGTCAGGTCCCCACCAGCAATGCCTGGGCTCACACTTGGCCTCTGCCAGCCCCGGGGAACACAGAGCACTTGGGAGTGTGGGTGGGATTGATGTGCAAGCCAGCCAAGTGGGCTGTGACCCCGAGTGCCCTGGGGTCTAAATGCCAGGGGCCTGGGGTGCTCTTCAGTGACACACATGGGGAAGCAGGCGCTGGCTGGACCGAGAGCCCAGCTGTCTGGTCCCCTCCTCTGTCTAGGAGACATGTGGGCCCAGAGCTGGGACAACATCTATGACATGGTGGTGCCTTTCCCTGACAAGCCCAACCTTGATGTTACCAGTACTATGGTGCAGAAGGTAAGCTCAGAGTCAGGTGGCGGGGTCGGGGTGGGGGGACACAACAAGAAGGAGACAGACATGGGGGGAGGGGTAGGATGGAGACATGGGAGGGGGACATGTCAGCTGTCCTCATTGAGATGCCAGCCTCCCCATCCAGGGTTCTGCTGGGGGTGTGAGCCGCAGTCAGCTTTTGTTTATCAGCTGTAGCCAGGAGGCGCCCAGCCTCCCGGAAGGGAGGTCACAGAGCAAAGATGTTCCTCATGAGCAGGGAGCTGACCTGGGCGGGGAGCCCAGACGTGCCCCAGGGTAGCCACAGTGGACCCTGACCCGTGTGGGCACCTCCACCAGGGCTGGAATGTGACACACATGTTCCGGGTGGCAGAGGAATTCTTCACCTCCCTGGGGCTCTCGCCCATGCCCCCTGAGTTTTGGGCAGAGTCCATGCTGGAGAAGCCAAGCGATGGGCGCGAGGTGGTGTGCCATGCCTCTGCCTGGGACTTCTACAACAGGAAAGACTTCAGGTCCGGCTGGGCTGCGGGAGGAGGCTTCTGGGGCTCCCAGAGGGCAGGCAGCCTGGGCCCAGAGAAGCCACTTCCAGGGCCTGCCTCCCCCCACAGCCTAAGACGGGCTGGGAGCTGGGTCCATCCCTGGGCCGCTTTGACAGGCAGTCAGCTCTGTACCTTGGAACCAGAGAAAAGGCCGGAGTGTGGGCTGGGACAGGGCAGAGGGTTTGCACGTACCCCCAGCTCCTTCGAGCCCCAGGGCAGTGCCCTCCTGGCGCCTTGCCCTCAGGCGCCAGCCTCCCCGTGCTCCGATCCCTGTCCTGCGTCCTTTGCCCTCACCCGCACCCTCTCGGCACCCCAGGATCAAGCAGTGCACACGGGTCACTATGGACCAGCTGTCTACTGTGCACCACGAGATGGGCCACGTGCAGTACTACCTGCAGTACAAGGACCTGCACGTCTCCCTGCGCCGAGGCGCCAACCCCGGCTTCCACGAGGCCATCGGGGATGTGCTGGCGCTCTCTGTCTCCACTCCTGCACATCTGCACAAAATCGGCCTGCTGGACCATGTCACCAGTGACAGGGGTATGGGGGGGATGGAGAGTACCCGGCCCAGCCCCACCCAGACCCCACTCGACCCCACAGTAGGACCCCACTTGTCCCTGCTGCCACCTGCCCTTCTTGTTTCTGCCTCACCGCCCCAGTCCAGGCAGGTTTGGGGATCCACCCAGAGCCTCATAGCCTACCCCGAGTCCCAACTCGGCTGCCCGAGAGAGTGCCAAAAGCCTGCACTCCCTTCTGTGCATCTGCTCAGTCTCACCTCCTGCTGGCTGCTCTCAGGGTCCACCCTGTCCCAGCTGGACCCTCCCCCCACCTCTCTCTTCTTGTCTCATCTCCCGACAGAAAGCGACATCAATTACTTGTTAAAGATGGCACTGGAAAAAATTGCCTTTCTGCCCTTTGGCTACTTGGTGGACCAGTGGCGTTGGGGGGTCTTTAGTGGGCGTACGCCCCCTTCCCTCTACAACTATGACTGGTGGTATCTTCGGTGAGCAAAGAGGAAACGGGACAGGCCTAATCTCCACCCTCTGGGGCAACCTGCCTCCGGCCGCCGGCAGTCCTAGGCCCCTCCTCTCCACCGAGGCCTCTGTCCTCTTACCGCGCATCCTTCTTTCCTGCCTAAAACTTCCTCCACCAGGAAGTCTCCCCAGTTCACCAGGATGGGGGTGGGATGGCTGGGGGGAATGCCAGCTTAGCACCCTTTTCTGCAAAGATGAAGTCAGCCTGTGTACAGCTCTCGGGTCCTAAGACAGTTTAACCACATCCTCTTCCAGAACCAAGTATCAGGGGATCTGTCCTCCCGTTGTCCGAAACGAAACCCACTTTGATGCTGGAGCCAAGTTTCATGTCCCAAATGTGACCCCATACATCAGGTACTATTGCCCCCAGTTCTGCTATACCTTTAGTCCCCTTCCACCTGCTCTGTGATCCTGGACCCCCATGCCCAGGGCTTTCCCCACACTCCTCTGGACCTCGCCCCCCCCCCCCAAAGGCCTGGAATTCGAGTGAGCCTCTCTCCAGAGCCAAGCTTGGTTCTCTCTTCTCCCCCAGGGCAGCTCCTGGTTCGGCCTTTGCCCTGTGGAAGCTGGATGGTACCTGGGCAAGGGGCCTCCACCCTCCACTCTAACACCCTCCCTGTGCCTGCAGGTACTTTGTGAGTTTTATCCTGCAGTTCCAGTTCCATCAAGCCCTCTGCAAGGAGGCAGGCCACCAGGGCCCACTGCACCAGTGTGACATCTACCAGTCCACCCAGGCTGGGGCCAAGCTCCGGTGCGTGGGGCACGGGGAGGGTGGAGGGAGGTGAGGGGAGAGACCAGTGTGGGGTATATCCGGTGGGGGCACCACAGGCCAGACCGATGGAGGGGTCTTTCCTCCCTCTCCACTCCCCTTCTTTCTCTCATCAAATACTGACTGAGTGGGCCTCCTGGCTGGCATGGGGCAAGACAGACGTCCTCCGCTTCCAGAGCTCCTAGGCTCCTGAGTCTTAATGCTGCTGTCCTTGCCGTCCACTGGGGGCAGCAGTGGCCATTGATGGGGCAGATAGGCCAGGGCAGCACTAGTGGACCCCGGTCCGAGTCCCCTGTGCCCACAGCGCCACTCTGCCTGACAGGGCGGTGCTGCAGGCAGGCTCCTCACAGCCCTGGCAGGAGGTGCTGAAGGACACGGTCGGCGCAGGGGCCCTGGACGTTCAGCCACTGCTCGACTACTTCCAGCCGGTCACACAGTGGCTAGAGGAGCAGAACCAGCGGAGCGGCGAGGTCCTGGGCTGGCCAGAGTATCAGTGGCGCCCACCGATGCCTGACAATTACCCGGAGGGCATTGGTAAAGCCTGGAGGGAGATGGGGTGGGGGCACTACGGAGGGCTCTCAGCTCTGGACTCTGGCCCCAGGCCCCCGGTTCATGGCTCCCATCAGCTTCTCCCAGATGGGCGCTGGCGCCCTGCCCTGGAGGGCCAGGCAGCCCCCCAGGCTGGTAGGCCAGGCTCTGGGGAGGGAGGGCACATCTTCAGCCTCCTAGGGAGGGCGTGCGCAGATCTGAGGCCCCGGCATGGGGCTGGCTGGCGGGCACACTGTTCTATGAGGTCACACTGCAGGCTCCACTCTTATTGGCCAGGGGGCAGTGGCTGCAGGGCTCCGCTCTCCTGCAGCCATGGGCCAAGTTCGGGCTGCTCCAGGACTGCCCTGCCTCCTCCTCCTCCTGCTGCTCTGTTGTGGGCACCCCCTGCTGGTCCCCGGCCAGGGGACCACCAGCCAGGTGACAGACAACCAGGCAACAACCAGCCAGGCAACAACCAGCCAGGCAACAACCAGCAGCCAGGCAACAAACAGCAGCCAGACAGCAACCAGCCACTCAACAACCAGCAGCCCGAAAACCCAGAGCCCAAGTGGGACCGGCCCGGGGGGCAGGGTGGGGAGGTAGGGGCCGCGGCTGGGGGGCAAGGGGAGGCCCGTCTCTTTCCCTCCGCTCTGTCCCACAGACCTCGTGTCCGATGAGGCTGAGGCCAGCAAGTTTGTGGAGGAATATGACCGGAGATCCCAGGTGGTGTTGAACGAGTATGCCGAGGCCAACTGGAACTACAACACCAACATCACCGCAGAGGGCAGCAAGCTGGTGGTAAGGGCCTCTCCACGTGCCCCACGGAGCCTGCACAGGACCCGCACAGCACATGCGTGCTCCTCCCCCGGGGGACCCATCCTCTGAAACCCAAGCACTACAGGCCTCCCTCCCTCCCCTGGTGTCACCTCAGTAGGGACAGACTGTCAGAATTTGTGAAAAACCCCAATGATATATTGAAAAGTGTTCAGTTTCAGATTTGGGTGGGAACACACCCAGTGCCTAAACGGGTTGTCTTTCATTAACAATCGTTGTGGGTAACGGAATAATTTGTACAGGACTAAGTGATGCTAAATCAGTTTTTAAAAGCTCGAAAGCTCCTGCTTGCCCCCATAGCAAGGGCTATGCTTTCCCTCCAACCCCACTCCCTGCCTGTGTGGCTGAGCTTCAGTTATAACCAAGAGAACTAACGTCTCTTGAAGACGCCGTGTTTTGGCCGCTGTTGCTTGTCACTTGACATCCGTTCCTCTTTTATTCCTTAGCAGCCTTGCAAAACCGGAGGTCTTATTCCCATTTCACAGCTGGGATGCTAAGGCTCAGGGAGCTCACAGCGAGCTGCCTCTGTCCTGGCAGCTCTTAAGATGCAGGGTGGGCTTTCCATCCCCGCCTCTGTCTTGCTCCATTGCGGGCGTCTGTTGAGGGGCAGGTACTGCACATAGGACGTTATGCATAGTCCAGGTAGAGGAGGGTTTTATAGGCAAAGGCAGCAACTTGATAAAATTGCCCCCAGCCACCTCTAGTCCCTTCAGCTGCCCTCATGGCATCTCCTCCTGGGAGGCCCTTCCAGAGCTCCTGGGCCTCATGATACGGTCCCCTCTGTGCCTTCAGCTGGAGAAGAGCACACAAATGGCGAACCACACTGTCAAGTACGGCATTTGGGCCAGGAAGTTCGATGTGGCCAACATCCAGAACACCACCTTGAAGCGGATGATAAAGAAGATTCAGGATCTAGAGCGGGCGGCACTGCCTTTAAAGGAGCTGGAGGAGGTACTTGGCCTGGGGGCAGGAGTGGGTGGAGGATCCAAGGTCAGGAACAGGGCCTAGCTCCGGGGTGGGGATGGGGGCCACAGCGTCTGGCCTTCATGCTGCTTCCTCTTCCCTGGTTTGTCAAGTAGTGACATCTGCCACGTGGACACACAGCTGCAGGATTACTGAGGAGGCTGAGCCTTTGGGAGCACCCTCCCCAGCTGCACGGCGCTCCCACAAGGGTGCCGGGGCAGCGCAGGTAGCCCGGGGCTGTAGCTCGCCGCCTGTCTTCTTCCCCCCACAGTACAACCAGATCCTGCTGGACATGGAGACCGCATACAGCGTGACCTCTCTGTGCCACGCCAATAGCACTTGTCTTCAGCTCGAGCCTGGTGAGCGCACGTGGGGAGCAAGGGGGCGCTGGGGAGGCCCGAGTGGTACAACGCTGTGTTGGGGCCACTGGCCCTGGAAGGGCGGAGTTCCCTTCTCCTGACTCCTGAGGTCAGCACGCCCAGGAAACTCACTTCCCTGTTTTCCACCTGCGGGGCTTCTCTGCCCCCTGCTTCATCTCTGCCCTGATCCCCTGCCCTTCCCTGGGCTCTGCCGTTCTGCTCTCTCTGGGTCCCCTCCCGACTCTCCTGTCCTCTCTGCTCCTTCCAAGAGGCTTGTCTCAAATTTGTCTTTCGGAGGCTTGAACCCCTGAATAGGGAGAGTTACTCTAGGCACCTCCCCTTCTCCGGCCCTCCCTGCCCGGCCCTCCCTGCCCAACCCTCCTGCAGAAATTGAACCCCCAGCCCACAGAAGCCAAGTTCACGGCATTCCCACTGCACTCCCTCCGCTGCTTCCTGCTGGAAGGAGTGGGCCGGCCTGGCGTGTCCTCCTCCTCTGCAGGAGGAAAGCTGGTCCTGGCCTTCTCCGCTTTGAGGGAGCTCAGCCCCAACACCCTAGCACCTGCACACAGAGGCACCGCTCCTTCCTCTGACCCACCCTTCTGAGACTAGGGGACCCAGAGATATAAACGTTTTTCCTGAGGAATCTCCACCCAGAAACTCTCTTCCTGGCTTTCTGCCCCACTCCCACGTTAGAACAATGACAAAGAGAAGGGGAAATGGAAAATAAACAGGAGAGAGAGGCAGTTTTCCTGGGACGGGGGTTTGGCCGGCAGGTCGTGTCTGTGGGTAGGCACCCAACGTGGAGGGAGGGGTGCACGTGCGCATGTGTTTATGGAAGAGAGTGTTGGAAATGTGGCTTCCGGTCCCTGAACCTGGGGCTGGGCCATCAGGTCCCTGCTAGTGGTAAGAATAAGCACACCCCCAAAACACGGAGCACTCACGTCAGCAGAGGACAGATGTACAATTCTCAGAATGTGTTTTTCCCAAACAGAATTAGTTTGAATGAACTTTTCTCTCTGAAAAGTAGGTAGCACGTTAGCATGTTCCAGAATAGAGCACAGGTCAGTCTCCAACCGGGCAGGAGGGCAGCCACCCTGGGAACCAACCCCTGAGTTTGCGCCATCCCTGTCCCAGCTCCTCGAGGCCCATGATCGAGGAGGCCGCGCACACTTGTGGCTTTGATGGGAGACAGACCTGGGATTTCTGGCTCGCTGAGTGGATCTCTGTACTTTGCCTCCACAGCCACTCTTTGATTCAGTCAGTTAGCTTACAATGTGTGGAAGATGCCCTGGGCCCTCTGGGGCCACAGACTTGAAGGAGGAGGGCCCAGTCCCTGCTCAGGGGCCTCGTTACCACCACCACCACACAGCCCACCCCAGACCGGCATCAGCCCCATTTTGTAAATGGGGAAAGTGGGGACATGTGACTTGCCCAAGGTCGTTTTGAGATCAGGTCAAGAATGAACTAGAACTCTGGTCTTTTGACCTCTGAGCCATTTCTCTAGGGAGGGGATGCGTGGGGAGTGACTGGGGAGCAGCAGCTCTGGGGTCTGGGCCTTCGGTTTGTGCCCCAGTTTGGCCACTTCCTGTCTGGGGGACATAGCCATGTCACCCACCCACTTGTGTGAAAAGAGGGACAAGGGCGCCCTCACAGGGTTGTTGCAAGCCTGCAGGTGCCTGATCTTGTGAACTTCTAAGTCCCCATAGCAACAGTGCCAGCCTGTGTCCAGTGTCACTCGGCTTGCTGCCTGGAAGAACCTTTCCAGTTTTGTTTTGTTTGTTTGTTTGTTTAGGGCCGCACCCACGGCATATGGAGGTTCCCAGGCTAAGAGTGGATTTGGAGCCATAGCTGCCGGCCTACACCACAGCCACAGCCACGCCCAATCCAAGCCGTGTCTGTGACCTATACCACAGCTCACGGCAACACCGAATCCTTAACCCGCTGAGCGAGGCCAGGGGTTGAACCTGCGTCCTCATGAATGCTAGTCAGATTCGTTTCTGCCGAGCCACGACAGGAACTCCTCTTTCCAGTTTTATTCCACCTCTGGAGGAGGCGGGAGGTGAGCCAAGCTGCAGGCTCAAGCCATGCAACCCCTCCCGCCCAGATCTGACAAAGCTGATGGCCACATCCCGAAGCTATGAGGAGCTGCTGTGGGCTTGGAAGGGCTGGCGAGACAAGGTGGGGAGAGCCATCCTCCCTTATTTCCCCAAGTACGTGGAGCTCACCAACAAGGCTGCCAGGCTCAACGGTGAGTGCTCTCCTGCCAGGATCGCTGGCCCTCGGGTCCCGGCCCCCTGGGGCCCTCAGCGAGGTCTGCTGGAACCTGAGAGGCGAGAGGGAGGTCCCTGGAGGGGGCAGGGGGTGCTCGGAGAATGGTCAGGGGCCCAGAGAGCCTGGCTGTGTCACCTCTGCAGGCTACGAAGATGGAGGGGACGCCTGGAGAGCTGCGTATGAGATGCCCTTCCTGGAGCAGGAGCTGGAGCAGCTCTTCCAGGAGCTGCAGCCACTCTACCTAAACCTACACGCCTACGTGCGCCGGGCGCTGCACCACCACTACGGGCCCGAGCACATCAACCCGGAGGGCCCCATCCCAGCCCATCTTCTGGGTGAGGGCAAGTGAGACAGTCAACCCTTGGAGGGCTGGCCAGAGGGCAGGGGGGCAGACTGCGAAGTGTCCACAGATGACATTTGGGGCTGAGGGACTGAAAAGACTTGAGCCCGGGAGGATGTCGCCAGGGCTGGAGCAGGGGCGGGGCTGGGCGTGGGGAGGAGAGTCCCCTGCTTACATTCGGTGTGGTGCCGTATTGGCTACGGATACGCGTGGCACGGGTCACCAGGGATGGGGCAGTGGGGGTAATTCTTAAGCCCGTCCTGGGGCGACCACATTACCCATCAGGCCTCCCCAGCAGGTGGCACGTGAGCAGAGCCTTGAAAGATGAGAGGTTCTGCCAGACGGGGAGAGAGAAGGCAGACACAGCATTCACGCAAAGGGAGCTGGAAACGGGTAGATCCACCTCAGCTTTTGGACCCTCATTCTCCAGGGGTTGTAAACTTACATGGCCTGAATGCATGAAGTAGGCAGTGGAGACAGTAGGGGATGGCAGGGACTGGGGCAGAGTAGGCGACCGGCTTCCTGCCTCTGTCTGGCCATTGGGAACGTGTTCCTGGGGGCCTTCTTACTATGAGCAGAGAGGCCGGCCAGGGCCACAGACCACTTACGGATCGTGAGGGAGACCCTAGCCTGGAGGGCCTTTGCCGCCCAAGAGGCCAGCCATCCTTGGTCCCTCCGTGGTGAGACGGGACAGCAGGGAAGACGTCAGCCTCGTGGCTGAGAAACACAGACCCGTGAGGGGAAAGGCTGCTGGCTGGCCCGGGGAGCTGAGGCTGAGAGATCAGCCGGTGCGGAGCAGAGCGGCCAGGCTCCGGCAGCGCCCACCCGTCTTGCTTCTGCTCCCTCTGCATGCCTCTTGTTCGCACTGTGGGCTGCACGGACGTCAGCTCACGCTTAGTGTCCTTTGCGGCGAAGGACCCTCCATGTCCACTTCTGCACCTTTCCGCTCCTTCCGAACAGTGTCCTCGTCCTCACTCTCCTGTGGCCCTACACGCAGAGGCATTAGCCTCTCCTAAAGGAGGGTGCTTCTGGCCAGCTGACCGCAGAAACTGGCCCTGAGCGATGTAGAGAGGCCTGCCTGCCTTTAACCCCCAGCCCCTTCGCTTAGGAACCACAGGCTCCTGGGGGTGTTTACTTAACTATTCGTAAGTGGCAGCTGTGTGCGCACAGACATCCCACATTTGTCACAGCTGCTAGTCACTCATGGACAGTGAGGACCGCCTGGACTCACTGATGGCCAGCAGGGCCGCCACCCATGAACCAGGACAGTGATGACCTTGTGAGCTGGATGCTGACTGAGAACAGTGTATGTCGGATGGCCAGCACAGTTTGCAGACACGAGGTGCTCAAGAGACGCGTTATGATCAGCAGGATAGGGATCTCGCCCCCTGCCCTCCCGCCCTTGCGATGGTGCTGAGCCTGAAAAGTAACCTTCTGCTCTCCTCTCTCTGCCTTCTATTCCTCTCCCCACCTCCAGGTAACATGTGGGCTCAGACCTGGTCCAACATCTATGACTTGGTGGTACCCTTCCCTTCAGCTTCCAAGATAGATGCCACAGAGGCCATGATAAAGCAGGTCCGCCCCGGCCCCCTCCTCACACCCCTGCTCCTCCGGGGTGGCCCCAGGGCAGAGGGGCCCCTGCCGGGTGGGAGAGGACCCTCTGATTCAGGAGTTCCCTCCAGCTTGGCCCTCTCCCGGCTGCGGCACACGCTCTGTCCCCACGGTCCCCGGCTCCAGCAGAGCTCCCTCTGCTTGTAGGGCTGGACACCCCAAAGGATGTTTAAGGAAGCGGACGATTTCTTCACCTCCCTGGGGCTGCTGCCCGTGCCCCCCGAGTTCTGGAACAAGTCAATGCTGGAGAAGCCAACCGACGGGCGGGAGGTGGTGTGTCACGCCTCCGCCTGGGACTTCTTCAACGGCAAGGACTTCAGGTGTGTCTGGCTGCAGCTGGGAGCCCTGATCCCGGGCCCAAGGGACAGGGAGAGGAGTCAGGCGGAGCCTCCGCTGCCATCTCCTCAGCCAGAGACGAGCAGGAACGGGGGCGCGGCCAGAGCTGAGGGCGGAGGGTCAAGAGAGTTGAGCCTGGTTGCAGCTCAGCCACCCTGCAGCTGTGAGTCTCCGGCTCTGTCAGCTCAGCTAGGTGGGCAGCGTCCAAGGTCCCAGTCCCAGGTGTGAGCCCTGTGCGGGCCGCCCAGCCTTCTCTCCCTCTGCGTGGCCCCGGCCTGCAGCTGGCCCTGTCCCTGAGCGCAGGTGCCTGACAGGGAGGCACACGGGCAAGTGGGGACTTCACAGAGACGCACTGTCCCCACTGACAGAGGTGCAGACGCTGTCTTCATTGGAGGCTCAGTGGGGCCATCTGGCTTGGGCCGTGGTTCTGGCTGTCAGTTGGGTTCCTCAGTTTTCCTCTGTGTGGCACGTGCTGAGGTGGGAATGTTCAAGTTGGTTCCTTCACTCACGTGCCAGGTCCCCGGCCGGGGTGGCTGGAGCAGCTGGGGTCTGGTGGGACATCTCTCCAGGCCAGCTTGGACCTCCTCACAGTGAGGCAGCCTCGGGGGTTCAGATTGTTCACCTGGTAGCTGGAGTCCCCAGAGCAAAGCAGAAGCAAGCAAATCTCTTGAAGGCTAAGTCCAAAACTGGCACAGAATCACTTCTGCCACGTTTTATTGGGTAAAGCAAACCACAAGGCCAACCCAGATTCAAGAGAAGGTAAAGAAGACATGACCTCTTGGGAGAAGTGGCAGAGATCATCTGCCACAGCTGATGAGGTATCTCTTATGAAGGGCGTGGACACACAGGTCCCGGAACAGAGCAGACAGGTGCCCTGGCTCACCTGGCCTTGGGACCTTCTAAGGCATAAGGACCTCAGCTGCAGGGCAGGGTGTAGACAGAGTCAAGGGTGAGCACTCTTTTGGGGATCCCCCTTGTAGGGGGAGTCGTAGAAGAAGGTGGACAGACCGCAACCTCTTCGTAGCCAGGGTGCTGTGCGGCTCCTTCCCCTCCTCCTGGAGTGACAGGAAAATGGGCCACCTGAGCTGAAGAGCTCTGGTCAGATCCCAGGGAGAATTTCAGTGTCTCACAGAAGATGGAAAGGGAGGTCTGGCCTGAACAGCTCTGCCCATGTCATTTCCATCCTGGCTGTGAGAACTCCTGGGGAGGATATGCTTGCTGGCCCTGAGCACACGGGCCACAGAGTAGCTCCGACCCTGCTCTTTCCCTCTGGAAGCCCAAGTCTTAGGAGAGACAAAACGTGTGATGAGGAACCACAGTGCCCACATCCTAGAAAGCCCTGCTCTGGCTGTGGCTGAGTGTCCCCACGTCTCCAGACCACCTCCTTTGCACAGTTAGAAAGCAACACAGCAATGTGGGCCGGAGTCGTTCAGGAACGTTGGAGGCCGAGGAATGGCCTGAATGACTGCACTTTAGGGGCTCCCAAACCCCAGATTCTGTCCATTTCTCCTTTTGGTCTTCCTTGCCGTTATGCTGTGTTCCATGCGCAGAGCAGTCGTGGGGTCTGCTCTGTATACAGTAAGGACCGTCCCCTTTGCCCCGGGGCACCTCACTTCCCCTCCCACACCTTCTGCCCGCCCCTGTGTTCCCAGGATCAAGCAGTGCACCGCTGTGAGCATGGAGGACCTGGTGGTGGCCCACCACGAAATGGGCCACATTCAGTATTTCATGCAGTACAAGGACTTGCCCGTGACCTTCCGGGAGGGTGCCAACCCTGGCTTTCACGAGGCCATTGGGGACGTGCTAGCCCTCTCGGTGTCCACCCCCAAGCACCTGCGCAGCATCAACCTGCTGATGAGCGAGGACGACGGCTACGGTAAGACTGTGGGGGGCAGAGTGTGCAGGAAGGGGCAGCGAGCTTGGAAGGTGGAGAGAGGAGACCTCGGGGCCCGTGGGCCAAGCTGGGCAGAGTGATGGGGCTAAGGGAACACCACCAGGGCGAGTGGGAGGGTGGCACCCACAGACCATCCCCAGATGCAGGCCTCAGGACCCAAAGAGATGCAGCCCGGTCCTGCTCTCTCCACCTACCGCCCACCCATCACAGCCCAGCGGCCCGGACTCGGCCAGAGGCAGGCCTGGACCTGACGGCAGGGCTCCCTTCCCTTGGCAGAGGCGGACATCAACTTCCTGATGAAGATGGCACTCGACAAGGTCGCCTTTGTCCCCTTCAGCTACCTTGTTGACCAGTGGCGCTGGAGGGTGTTTGACAGAAGCATCACCAAGGAGAACTACAACCAGGAGTGGTGGAGCCTCAGGTTCTAGAATGCTGCTATGGGAGCTCAGGCTGGGAGGGGCTCCGTGGTTGTGTGTGCAGGCGCCTGTGTCTGTGCGCACGTGGTAAGTGTGTCTGCCTCTAGGGGTGTGTGTGTGTGTGTGTGTGTGTGTGAGAGAGAGATGGGGAACGCGGCCGATGATGACGCACAGAGGCACCGCACGCAGGCATCTGGAGCACCCAGTGCACCCCCATGCGCAGGCACCACACTTCAAGTCAAAAACGCCGACTCTGCCAGCCTGACCCTCCCTCTAATGTATCTTCTTCCTGGATAGGCTGAAGTACCAGGGCCTCTGTCCCCCCGTGGCCAGGTCTCAAGGCGACTTTGACCCAGGGGCCAAGTTCCACATTCCTTCAAGTGTGCCTTATATCAGGTAACAGGACCGGGAGAAGGGTGCCAAGGGGCGGGGCCTCGGCTCAGTGCTCAGCTGCCCTGGGAAGGGGCTTCATCAGGGTGACCTGGGGTCCCGCCTGTGCGGCGCCCTGTGCCCGGCCACACACCTGTGACCGAGGCCGACTGTTGTTTCACTCTTTCGATATGGCAAGAGCCTCCATCATCCAGACAGCTGAAAACAGAAACTCCACTCTCACAGGTAAAGGTTACAAGAGCTGGGTTAGTTAACCTCAGGCATGACCCACGGCTAGATCACAACCTGAACGCTGCTTTTTTACTTTTACAACAGCATTATGGTCCCTTTGCTGTATATTGAACATATTTCCTGTGATGTAATTTGAGTCGTACCTGGAATACCTTCAAGACACTCAAATGAGGACTAGAGACCCAGCTAGATTGGGAGGCTGTTTTATTAGGGGCTTGGGGTCACAGGCTTGGGCTCAGACAGAACTGGGTTTGAATCTCGTCTCCACAGCTCTGTTTCTTTGAGGAAATTCCTCAGTCTCTGTGAGCATCAGTCTCCTCACCTGTGGAATCCCATTTCACAGGATCCTTGCAAGAGTTAACCTCTTGGCATACGTGTCTGATACATAGCCTGTGCGGGGACAGGCGGCCATAACCCGCCATTATTAAATTACTCTGATAAATGGAATGCAGAAGCCACCGTCGCTGTGAGTCATGCAGCCATGGCAGGAATGTCCCCAGTGCAGCCCCTTTCTCCCTGCATGCTGCAGGGGAGCACTTACTAAGGGCCGGGCAGGGTTATTATAGGGTCTGGAGCCCTCCCAGGAGGTAGGGACCTGAAGAGACCTCAGCGTGGAGGGCTGGGTGCCCTCACACCCAGGCCACATGTGAGGCAAGGTGCAGAGGGCACCCCCGGGGGCTGAGGCCACTCCGCCCTCGCCCCCTGTGCTGCCCGGCAGGCCAGTGAGGAAGGGCTCATGCCCACTGCACCCAGCCACCCACCTCAACCCTGGCACCATGTCCGCACACAGTCCAGACCTAATAAATAAATGTGGGCCGGGTGAATTCTGTCCCCAGGGCCAGGAAGGAAGTTCTCCAGAGAGCAGCAGTGGGCAGGGGGCCAGGCAGACTCAAGGGCACCTCAGCGCAGGCCTGAGCTGGCCAGCATGCCCATGACCTGCAGGGAGGGCCTCCACCCACCTTTCCGACGGGTTTCTGAGCTTGCAAGCTGGCACGCATCTTCACACAGCAGCCGGGCCCCAATGATGGTTAGCTCCCCAGCTTAGCACAGATGATGCTCTAGGCAGGGGTGGGCAGAGGGGACTCTTTCCAAATTCTGACAGCAGCCTTGGCAAAGCACTCTTAAGCCAGGAATGTCAGTGGTACACGGCTTGTGCCAGCATTCAAAGCGGGAGGCCTGCACTGCTGCTTTGGGACATTCAGAAACTCCCCAGACTTGAAGAGGCTAATCCGGCCCTGACTGGAGACTTCTACCAGGGAATTCCTGCCGCTTTGGGCTAAAGGCCTTCGTAGGGGCTGGCTCCCCTGCCTGGGCAGAGGCGTGACCCTTTGGGCACCCCCGGCCTCTCCCTGCACGCTCTCTGGGGATGGAGCCCTCACTGCCTCCGGAGCAACCCTCCAGATCTTTGACGGGCTCTGCCCCTGCCCCTCCTCTCCCAGGAGGGGCCCCCAGGGCTGCTTGGAGCAGCCTCTCCCTCCGTGGGAGGAGAGGAAACGGCCTGGATGACTGCGGGCCCGAGTGGGCTCGCCCTGACATCCTGGCTGCCGGGCGACTGGGGCTCGGTGGCGGCGCCCCTGCACCCCCACCCCAGGCCCCGCCTGCCCTCTCAGGTACTTCGTCAGCTTCATCATCCAGTTCCAGTTCCACGAGGCGCTGTGCCAGGCGGCGGGCCACAAAGGCCCCCTGCACAAGTGTGACATCTACCAGTCCAAGGAGGCCGGGAGGCGCCTGGCGTGAGTCTTCTCTGGCTTCCCTCTGACTGCCGTCCACCCTCTGGCCTACTTCCCCCAGCCCCGGGGAGCCCAGGGGGCCTCTTCTGGGAACACCTGCCATTTTGGTATAGGTCCCGGAGCCCCCACCCCGCCCCCTCCGTCCCGAGGGAAGTTTGGATGGGAGTTGGGGTGTAGAGAGAGGGTGTTAGGCCGGGGCGGGCGGGGTAGCGAGGCACCCCACCTGCCCCTCTGACTCTGCCTCCCTTCCTGGCTGCTCCCCCAGGGACGCCATGAAGCTGGGCCTCAGTAAGCCGTGGCCTGAAGCCATGAGGCTGATCACGGGCCAGCCTAACATGTCTGCCTCTGCCATGATGACCTACTTCAAGCCGCTGCTGGACTGGCTGGTGACGGAGAATGGGCGGCACGGGGAGAAGCTGGGCTGGCCTCAGTACAACTGGACGCCGGACTCAGGTACCGCCACCGACCCCGCCTGCGCCCCAGGCCGGCCCCGGGGCTCGCTCAGGGCCGGCCCCTCCCCAGTTGAGGCAGGTTGGCAGCTGGCTCCTCACAGGGCTGGGGAAGCCAGCCCGCGGCCCAGCCCTGCCCACCGCCCTGCTCTCCTCCCTCCCCAGCTCGCCTGGAAGGCTCCTTTGTGGGCACCGGCCGCGTCAACTTCCTGGGCCTGAACCTGGAGGAGCAGCAGGCCCGCGTGGGCCAGTGGGTGCTGCTCGTCCTGGGCGTCACCCTGCTGGTGGCCACCATGGGCCTCGCCCAGCGGCTCTTCAGCATCCGCCACCAGATCCTCCACCGGACTCACCGCGGGCCCCAGTTCGGCTCCGAGGTGGAGCTGAGACACTCCTGAGATGAGTGGTTGGGCGGGCCTGCGGGGCAGCGGGCGCAGGGCCACAGAGAGAAGGGGAAGGGGGCCGGCTCACCCCAGCCCTCCTCCTCCCCCCCTTCCCCCCTCCTCCCGTCCTCAGGACCACACACCACTGTGGCCCCTGCCGCCTGTCCCCGGGGACCAGGCCACCTAACGTGGAGCCCCCTGCCTGTCTCTCCATGAATATAATTAAAGGTCCTGCCCCTCCGTCAGCGTCTGTGTCCCTCGTGGGGAAGCTGGGGAGAGAGACAGGCTTGCCCTCCCGCCTTCTGCCAATCAGGCGGGTCCCTTCACTGGGGGTCCTCCTCCTCCTTCTCCAGGAAGAGGCTGGAAAACGGCCCCGGAGCTCTGGCCCCAGCACCACCCAGCGCCCGTGCCCGGTCTTCCCTCAAGCCTGGGCGGCCCCTGCCAGGCCTGGGTACCAACCAGGAGGGCTCTAGGCAGCAAAGGGGGAGCAGACCCTCTGGGCTCCTGGAGCCCTGCCCCAGCTGCTCCCAGAAATGGTCCAGTCCCCCAGGTAGAAGGCTCCTGGCTGCCCCCTGGTTCCCTGGGGAGAGTGCCTCACATGCCGAGGGCGTGGAACTGGTCCCACGGTCACCTTAGGTGCCTGTCTGCACCAGCTCCGTGTCCACTTGCATGACTGGATAGAGCACCCAAGCAGTGCCCGTGGGGCCCGGGAGGCCTTTGCCCCAGCTGGGCAGTAGCCAGCGCCCAGGCAGGGATTAACTGCCAGGGCCCACCCCTGCTCATCCCAGCACGCACCCTCCCCCTGAGCCTCCCCTTGGAAGGCCAGCATGGGTTTGAGGGAATACCAATTTGAGGGACCTTTTAAAATCTTTTTAGCTACGTGTTTATTGTAGAAGATCTAGAAAATACAGAAAAGTATAAAGAAAAGCCCTTTATATCAAAACTAAGACATACGCACTGTTGATATTTGGTATATGTCTTTTCAGCCCTTTTTTCTCAGCACGTTATTTTAAATGGGATCACACTGCGTTTGCAGTTGTATACCCATTTTCCAACTGAAGTTGACTAGGCCTGTTTTTAGATATTTAAATGTCAAACCTAGAACCCGACTAAAGCCTAGCCAGCCCCTAATATTTGCCCTCCAATGTCTTTTAGTCCATAGCTTTTGCCCCTCCAGTCTCCAGTTGCCATTGTGCGTGCGTGCGTGCGTGTGTGTGTGTGTGTGTGTGTGTTGCATGTAGACTTGATTGTACAGGCCTGCTCCATGGGGCAGGATGTGGAGTTGAGGTATTTTGGATGTGCAAGAGAGTGGAAGTTTATGATTACTTAGGACAATGGAATTTATAAACATACTCTAAATAGTTCCAAGCCTTCTACCACCAAAGGCTTCTTAAATTACCCTGTCCCCAGCCTGATGTTTCGAAAGCTCTTTGCCAAACAAAGGTCCTCGTCACATCACCCCTTTCCTTGTCTTCATGAACTGCAGAGGTTCATGCTGCCTGTCAGAGCTTGTGGGCGGCGTGAGGGCGCCAGCGTTCAACACCCAAAGGTCTGAGCTGCCAACAAGACCTAACAGCCTCATCCGCTAGGCCTTCTGAAATGCTGAAACTGTTCAGTCTCCTGTCTCTGCCATGAGTGAGGAGAGGCCGTGTCTACCTGGGAGGTGGTGACAGCAGGAAGAGGTGCCATACTGGCATTTACTACTGGTGGCCTGAAGGCCAAACCCTTCCCTGAGCTGCCCCTACCAATGTCCAATGGCCAGTGGCTCCTCAGTGACCAGTTCTGACCCCTGCAGGCTAGGGGTGTTGGTGGTTCTAGACAGCTTTTCTGATCTCCCCACCCTGCCTCCAGCTACCCACTCTGGCTCTAATGAGTGAATCCAGTGGCTCTAGATTAGGCCTGAGTCACATCCCCCTCTGCACTTACCACCTACGTGACTTGGAGAAATTTACTTCCATTTTCTGAGCCTCCATTTTCTTTCTTCCTTTTTTTTTTTTTTTGCTTTTTAGGGCCACACCCACGGCATATGGAGGTTCCCAGGCTAGGAGTCAAATAGGATCTGTAGCCACTGGCCTACACCACAGCTACAGCAACGCCAGATCCTTAACCAACTGAGCAAGGCCAGGGATCGAACCTGCGTCTTCATGGATACTAGTCAGATTCGTTTCCGCTGAGGCACGACAGGAATTCCTGAGCCTTGCATTTTTACACCTGTGAAATGATTCTTAGAAACCCTCTCATGGAGGCTGCAGCTGATTGAGTGAGATAACATAGAAATGCCTGGTGCCTGGTTTCCTCTCTAACGAATGTGTCATCTCCTGATAAAGATTGTTTCACATCTGCCTCCCACTTCAAACGTCGCCTCAAGTTGCAGACCGTGAGAGCCGGAAGGGCAAGCCGAGACCAGCCCAGCCCCTCTCTCGAGAGATGCAGAAAACTGTCCAGAGCAGTCCACTGAGAGCCAGACAGAAGTCTCTCGGGCTTCCTCCCCGCACCACGGAACGCTCCCGCCTGGGAGTGCAGGGAGCTCCCTCGCCGTGAGGACTCGGCTGCCTTCAGTTCTGGAGGCCCTCAGCTATCATCTTCTCATCCTTTTCAGGCTCCTCTTCGGGAATCCTGCCAGATCCTGCTTGGAGCGTCCTGGTTTGTCCTCTGTGTCTCCTAATTCCTGCTCATATTTCTCATCTCTTTTTCTGTCCGGTGCTCCAACCAATTTCCAAAGCTGTGTCTTCTCAGGTCCCCAGTCCGCTGCCTTTCAGGCCACTGCTTAGCCTATGCATCAAGATGACCATTTTTCCAATGTAATAACTATATTTTTATTTATTTTTTTTAGGGCCGCACCTGTGACGTATTGAGGTTCCCAGACTAGGGGTCGAATCGGAGCCATAGCCACCAGCCTACGCCACAGCCACAGCAACACCAAATCCAAGCTGCGTCTGCGCCCATCACAGCTCACGGCAACGCCAGATCCTTAACTCACTGAGCGAGGCCAGGGATCAAACCTGTGTCCTCATGGATGCTAGTCAGATTCATTTCCCCTGAACCATGACAGGAACTCCTCTTTTTTTATTTCTTTCACACCTCTTGTGTTTTCACAAAAGTCTATTCTTGCCTTACAGATTCTATTCCTTCTCTCATCACTTTAAAGGCCTATATTTTTTAACGTTGTAAAATATGCATAACATTTACGTTTTAACCATTTTTAAGTGTAGAATTCAGTGGCATTGAGTACATTCAATTGTTGTGCAGCCATCACTGTATCTTTCACCTCTTTTGGGTAAACACCCCAAATTGAAATTGGCTGGATCTTATAGTAATTCTATGCTATTTTTCACAATTGCTGTAGCATTTTATAGTCCCACTAGCAATGCACAGGAGTTCCAGTTTCTATACATTCTGGCTGTCACTTGATGTTTTCTGATTTTGTTTTCTTTAAAATAATAGTCATCCTAGTGTTATCTCATGGTTTTGATTTGTAGTTCCCTAATGATTAGTGATATTGAGCATCTTATCAAATGCTTATTATCCATTTATATATCATCTTTAGAGAGAGGTCTCTTCGAGTCTTTTGCCCGTCTTTGAATTGCATTGTCTTTTCACTGTTGAGTTTGGGGAGCTCTTTATATATTCTGGATATTAATCACTTATGATTGATGATTTGCAAATATTTTCTCCCATTCTGTGGGCTGCCTTTTTAATCTCTTGCTGGTGTCCTTTGAGGTGCAAAAGCTTTTAATTTTAATGAAGTCCAATTTGTCTGTTTTTCCTTTTGTTGGCTGTGCTTTTGGTATCATAGTCAAGAAATCATTGCCAAATCCAATGAAGCTTTTCCCAAATGATTTCTTCAAAGAGTTTTGTAGATTGAGTTTGTATGTTCCATAATCCATTTTGAATTAATTTTTGTGGATGGTGTAAAGCCCTGTATTTTAAGTCCCTCTCAGATTGCTCTAACACCTGTCCTCCCTCAGCTGTAGTCTACTCCATGCCTGCATCTGCAGTACCGCACAGAATCTGGAGCCAAACTCTCTGGATTGGAGTCCCCCGCCTCCACTATCTGTGTGGCTATGAGCAAGTTTCTCAACCTCTTCGTGCCTCCCTTTCCTCATCTATAAACTCAGGGTGTGGACCACGGTACCCACCTCATGGAACTTGTGTGAGGATTCATATTCTGAAAGCCTTCACAGGGCCCCCAGCCCCTGGAAAGTGCTTACTGGGAGCTGGTGATCCCTATTGACATTGATGGCATTGGACTTCCTCTTGTACTTGGTGGTCTTGACCTATGAGCCATATTCAGTGTCAACGGTCTTCTGCAGGGGGACCCTTCCCATGCACACACCAGGTTGTGGAGATGTCCCCAGGGTCTGCTTCATGCTTGCTTCTTGCAGGGCCCCATTAGAAAGGAAGCCATCTGCTGGCTCCCTTGATGGAGGCATTAATTCCATGTGACCGGCTGTCCCAAGGCAGGCACCAGTGCTGCAGCCCACTGGGCACAGAGGCACTCTGATTTTCCTCATGGGCCCCCCACTCACTGCTGCACGAGCCCTCTTTGTCTCTCCAGCATCCGAAGAATACCTTTTCTTGTTTTCCATCTCAGCTCTGTATTTTGTACTTTATTTATTTATTTATTTTTAGGGATACACCTGTGACATTGGAAGTTCCCAGATGAGGGGTTGAATCAGAGCTGCAGCTGTCGGCCTGCACCACAGCCACAGCAATGTGGGATCTGAGCTGCACCTGCAACCTACACCACAGCTCATGGCAATGCAGGATCCTTAGCCCACTGAGTGAGGCCAGGAATTGAAACCACATCCTCATGGATACTACTTGGGTTTGTTTCTGCTGAGTCACAATGGGAACTCTGCACTTTATGTATGTATGTATGTATGTATGTATGTATGTACTTATTTATTTATTTAGGCTGTGCCCAGAGCATGCAGAAGTTCCCAGGCCAGTGATCAAAACCAAGGCATAGCAGGGCATTGCTGAATCCTTAACCTCTAGACCACCAGGGAACTCCCAGCATTTTAGAAAAATCATATGTTTGATCCCTAATAGCCAAATCCACCTTGAGAAAGAAGAACAAAGCTGGAGGCATCACATTTTATGATTTCAAACTATATTACAATGCTACAGTTATCAAAACAGTATGGTATTGTTGGAAAAATAGACACATAGATCAGTGGAACAGAATAGAGAGCACAGAAATAAACCCATGCATAAATGTCAATATATTTATGAAAAGGGAGTCAAGAATATACAACAGGAGAAGTATACTGCCTTCAATAAATAGTATCAGGGGAGTTCCCATCATGGCTCAGTGGAAACAAATCTGACTAGCATCCATGAAGACGCAGGTTCGATCCCTGACCTCTCAGTAGGTTAAGGATCTGGCATTGCCATGAGCTATGGTGTAGGTCACAGATGCAGCTCGGGTCTCGTTGCTGTGGCTGTTGTGTAGGTCAGCAGCTACAGCTCTGATTCGACCCCTGGCCTGGGAACTTCCATATGCTGCGGATGCAGCCCTAAAATGACAAATAAATAAATAAATAGCATTGGGAAACCTGGACTGCCACATGTAAAAGGGTGACACTGGACCTCTATCTTACACTACAGACAAAAGTCAACTAAAAGTGGATTAAAGACTTAAATGTAAGGCTTGAAACCATAAAACTCCTAGAAGAAAACACAGGAGGTAATCTCCTAGACATCAGTCTTAGCAAGGGTTTTTTGGATCAAAAGCAAAGGCAACAAAAGCAAAAATCAGCAAGTGAGTCTATGTCAAACTAAAAAGCCTATGCACAGCCAAAGAAGCCATCAGCAAAATGAAAGAGCAACCCCCAGACTCAGAGAAAATATTTGCAAATCATATATCTGATAAGGGGCTAAATATTCAAGATTTATAAAGAACTCATACAACTCAACCACCACAACAAAAACAATTTGCTTAGAAAATGGACAAGGATGTGAACAGACCTCTTCCCGAAGAAGACATGCAGGTGGCCAACAGGCACAGGAAAAGTTGCTCAACATCACTAATCAGGGAAATGTAAATCAAAACACAGTGAGATAACTCATACCTGTGAGAATGGCTGTTCTCAAAAAGACAAATGTAGGCAGAGATGTAAAGAAAGGGGAAACCTTGTGCATCGTCAGTGGGAACGTAAGTTGGTGCAGCCACTTGGAAAATAGTATGGAGGCTCCTCAAAAAGTGAAAAACAGAGCCACTGTATGATCCAGCAATGCCACTTCTAGGTATGTATCCAAAGAAAATGAAGTCACTATCTTGATATCTGCACCCACGTGTTCACTGAAGTATTATTTACAATAGTGGAGTCATGGAAACAACTTAAGTGCCCACTGATGAACACTGAAAATGTTACACACACACACACACACACACACACACTAGTACTTTCCAGCCATATAAAAGAAGGCAGTCTTGCCATGTGCCACAGCATGGATGGAAGTTGAGTGCGTTGTGCTAAGAGCAGTAGGTCAGACAGAAAAAAGACAAATATTGTATGATCTCACTTATATGTGGAATCTAAAAACAAAACCAAAGCCAAACCAAAGCCAGACAAAACAAAACCAAACCCACAGAGATTGGTGGTTGCCAGAAGGAGAGGTGGGAGGGTGGAAGAAATGGGTGAAAACAGTCAAAAGGTATCTTCTACTTTTAAATAAGTCCTGGGGGTGTAACGTATAGGGTGGTGACAATAGTTAACACCAAACAGTAGTGTTTCATCGACCACATCTATGTGCTTGAAGCGGGAGGAGGGCCTCCCCTGAGAGTTCCATCAGCCGGCTTAACCAGAAGTGTTATGGCCTTCTTTTTCTTTCCTCATATTTCAGATAAACTTTGATCGTGGATGCTGGTCGGATTCGTTACCACTGTGCCACGACGGGAACTCCAAACTTTGATCTGAACAGAGCATATTTGGAGGGTTGTTTGGTCGGCTTCTCTGGTAATGGTGTCCGCCCGTGTGAGCAGGTGGGTGTATGTGGGGATGTGGGTGCACCTGGGCTGAGGAGAGCAAGTTAAGGGAACCCAGGTGAAGGGGGTCTGGGTGTGGAGGAAGGAGAGTCTGAGGAAGGAGCCCTAAAGTGCGGCGGGGCTGGTCTGCCCAGATTGCAGGTGTCAGGCTACCAAGGAGTCACCAGAGGCCAGCAGACCTGGTGGGTCCTGCCAGCCGCTGCTCAAACTGGGCTCAGTGAATGATCATACATTGGACGAGAGAGATAAAGGCCAGAAACGTAAACATGGAGGGGTCAGGTGAGAAGAACATGGGGAGACAGCTGTGCTTCCAGAGACCCAGAGACGTCATTTCCTTCCCTCCGTCCGTCCATCTGTCCATCCATCTTCCCACCCGCCTGCACAGAGGTTATCCCAGCCCGCGGAGGGAGGGAGCTCATTAGTCTCTGGCCAAGACCCAAGGGCAGCTCCAGGGCCAGGGAGAAGTGACCAAGCAGAGTGGGACAAGCTCTGGCCTAGAAGCCAATAGTCCTGGTTTTCTTGGCTCTGCTGCTGATCAGCTATGGTATAATGGCTTGACCACTCTAGATCTCAGTCTCCTCACCTGTCAAATGGGGACGACTGGACCAGAGCATAGGTGGGGGCTTTCCAGTTCTGACATTCCATGGCTGGCCCTTTAGTCCGTGACGTCACAATATCGAGTTGGATCGTGATTGGCCCATAGTCTCACCCAGCTCTGCTGTTCTCTTTGTCATGGGCACAAACAAGATGGGTTTGCCCTGGACCTTCCCTGCTTGTGCTCTTCTGTCATGGGCAGCTCTTGCCATGGCTCAGGGCCGAGGTGTGGCTGGGGCCCGAAGGAGCATGGGATCAGGCCAGAGGACCAGGAGGGGCAGGCCCCTGCCAGGACAGCACGATGCTCATCTCCTTCTCCACAGACGAGCTCTACAATGAGACCGTGGCGAAGGCGTTCCTGCAGTTTTACGAGCATACAGCCCAGGTTGTGTGGAACCAGTTCATGGAGGCGACCTGGAACTATGTCACCAACATCACCAATAAAAATCGAGAGGAGATGGTATGGTACCACTTCCACCCCAGTCCCTTCTCCCCTCGCTCTTCTCGTGATCCCAGGGGGCTGGGGAACCACATCTTCTGCCCCCCTGTCCAGAGCAGAAGGAAGGAGGGAAGCCCCAGAGCACACGTCCAAGCGGGCTGCAAGCACCAGGCCTCCTGGTGGCCTCTCTGGGCAAGAATCCCTTGCTTCTTTACCTTATGAATTTCACCTCCTTGCTTTTAGAGACCAGCCTCCCCCATTCTCCCTCTCAGCAAATTTTCAGGGGTTTAGAGTAACCCTTAAAGTGGGCTTTGGGAGGAGGTTGGGGCTGTGGCCCTGGAGTTGCCCCTCCCCCAACCTCCCACAACAAACGCAGTGACCCTCCTTCCAGCTGCTCAAGGACATGGAGAGGTCCCAGCACACGCTGTACTTTGGCACCCGGGCCCACCTGTTTAAGATCGACGACTTCCAGGATCCGGACGTGAAGCGCATGCTGAGCAAGCTGCAGAACGTATACAAGGCGGCCCTGCCCAAGGACGAGCTCCAGGAGGTGACGGACAGAGCCCCCAGGTCTCCGGGCACATGCTCCAGACCTGGGGCTGGGGGGGTGCGGGGGCGGGGACCGCCTGCTGGGGAGCCAGAGTGTGGCAGGAGGGAGGGTGGGGGAAGAGAGCAGCAGAGGCTGCGGGGAAGATGCCTTGGCCGGGCCACCTCTCCCGGATGGGGGTGGGCCCATGGCACGGGCCTGCCCTGGGTGACACCTGCCCCCCAGTACAACCAGATTCTGGCCTACATGAAGACCACCTACAGCATGGCCCAGGTGTGCCTGAGTGAGGGGCCCTGCCTGCCCCTGGAGCCCGGTGAGCACCCAAGCCCACCCTTGCCCAACCCTGGAAGCAACAGCCCCTTCCAGGAGCCTCCCTACTCCTACTTCTTCAGGCTCCAGCTGTGCTCGCTGGCAGGGCGGGGGCGAGGGCAGAAGGCCAGCCAGAGCGGGGTCTCACCTTGGCTCCTTTTCTGGGTTTAGACCTTGAAGAAATCATGGCCACCTCCCGGGACCAGGAGGAGCTGCTGTGGGCCTGGCAGGGCTGGCGGGATGCTGTGGGTCTCCAGGTCCGCATGACCTTCGAGCGCTACGTGCAGCTCAGCAACAAGGCAGCGAAGCTCAACGGTGAGCCCCCCACCCCCAGCCCCGCCAGGCCCCACCAGGTCAACCACGTACTTCGTGAGGCCTGGGAGGGGGAAGCAGTCTGTGCAGAGGGGAAGAGCGGTGTAGGACCTGGAGACCAGAACCCTGAGCCCTGCCCCGGGGAGGGCAGAGGGGGCTCTTCGTTGCTTTGTTCCACAAACTGTGGTTGAGCACCTGTATGTGCCCGTGCTGGGGAGGCTCTGAGGATGCAGAGGTGAAAAGACAGAGAAGGGGCCCCCCTCCCAGGGCTCCGTGCTTCGGAGACAGGCGCACACCTCCAGTTGGCCCCCAGGATGAATGCTGAGAGGGAAGGGGCTGCGGAGAGAGAACGAGGGAGACCTGCTTCGGACAGGTGGTCGGGAAGGCCTCTCTGACATGTTTCCAAGGCCCGAAAGATGGAACAAGCCAGGCAGCGAGAAGGGCACCCCAGGCTCCACCGTCAGGGGCGCTGGCGTTGAGGAGCACCTGAAGGGTGGCCCAGGGGCCTGGGGGTGGGGCCTGAGGTGGGGAGAGGAACAGCGTTGCTGCGTCCTACCCAGCCCGGCCAGGGCAGGCGCGCGCCGTGTGTGCTTTGCTAGATGCTCTCCCTCCCGACCTCATCCAGGAAGGACAGCGGCCTTGGGAGACGTTTCCCCTACCAGGCAAGCGGCTGAGCCCCCTCTCCTGTCCTAGGTTACAAAGACATGGGGGCCATGTGGCGGTCCGCGTATGAGTCCGACACGCTGGAGCGGGACGTGGAGCAGCTTTACGAGGAGCTGCAGCCGCTCTACCTGAACCTGCACACCTACGTGCGCCGGGCGCTGTACCGCTTCTACGGGCCCCAGCTCATCAACCTGAGGGGGCCCATCCCTGCCCACGTCCTGGGTAAACCCTCCGCGCTGACGGCAGAGGTGGGGCGGCCAGAGCGGCTTCCAAGCAGGCCGTCGGTCAGGGGCGAGACGGTCTCCTGCCTCCCCTCAGCCCGCCCGCTCCCCTTCCAGGGAACATGTGGGCTCAGTCCTGGGTCAGCATCCTCGACCTGGTCCTGCCCTTCCCGGAGAAGCCCCCCGAAGACGTCACCAGGATCATGAGAGGCCAGGTCAGAGCCTGGCCTCTGTCTGCCCCCGCCTTCTCCGCGGCCCTGGCCGGTGCCCCACACGCCTCCTCTCCCTCACAGCACTGGAAGCCCAAGAAAATGTTCCAGGAGGCTGAAAAGTTCTTCACCTCCCTGGGGCTGCTTTCCACCCCTCCCGAGTTCTGGAAGAATTCCATGATGGAAAGGCCCACAGATGGGCGGGAGGTGGAGTGCCACGCGTCAGCCTGGGACTTCTACAACGGCGAGGACTTCAGGTGCTCACCCTGCGACCAGCGTCTCCCGCTTCCTCTGCTCCTCCCACTGTCCACCTGTCTGCCTGTCTCAGGAGGGCAGGTGTGAGCAGGCATCGTGGGCGAGGTGGTTGTGAGAGCCGGGGGCTCGGCCACTGCTGGAATGTGGGGCCCGGAGTAAGAGCTCAGAGCACTGCTGGTCTCTAGCCCAACCACCCCAGTCACTTAACAGAGTCTGAGTGGACAAATCTCTCCTTCTCCCAAGGCGTCCCCATGCTCCTTGACCCCTGCCCTCTAACCCTAGGATAAAGAAGTGCACCGAGGTGACCATAGAAGACCTGCTCTCCATCTTCCACCAGATGGGCCATATCCAGTACTTCCTGCAGTACAAGAACCTCTCTGTGATCTTCCGCACAGGCGCCAACCCTGCCTTTGAAGAGGCCGTGGGGTCGGTGATCACCCTCTCGGCCTCGTCCCACAGTCAGCTGCTCACCAGAGGCCTGCTCAGTCGCCAGCACCAGGACGAAGGTGCCAGGGACCAAGAGGACCCCCGGAGGGCAGCCCGTGCTGGGGGCTGCAGCTGGGGCTCTCCGAGCGGGTGGAAGGGAGGGGACCCAGGAGCCGCCTCCTGACTGTCCCACCTTGCCCAGAGGAGGAGGTCAATGTCCTGATGAGTATCGCCCTGGAGATGGTCGCCTTCATCCCCTTCGCCTACCTGGTGGACCTGTTTCGCTGGAAGGTCTTTGATGGCACCATCCAGAAGGCCGTCTACAACCAGGAGTGGTGGAACCTCAGGTGATGGGGGCCCGCTGTCGACTCCCAGCCCTGGTGCGGGCAGGGCCTTGGGGCAGCCTCAAGGGCACCGCCCACAGCCAAAGAGCACTGCTGCCTCTTCTCTGAGGGCGGAGTTGAGCCTGTGGTGCTACTGACCCGAGGCCGTGGGGAAACCCTGGGGTGGTGCTGGCTCTTTGTTGTCACCAGACAAAAACGTGGCAGCCAAAGTGGGCAGGGCCGGAGCGTGCAGTCACAGGGGAGCACGTTGAATTGGGGAGCAGCGCTGAACAGGCCTCTTAGCCTCTCAGGTATCCTGGTGGGGGCGCCCGCTCCCTGGGAGGCCAGGAAGCTCACATGATGGTTACACCTCCAAGAACAGAACACCCGGGCAGGTGTTCTGCCTATTCATAGACTGTGTCATCCCAGTGATTTTACTCCCATTTCACCTCCAGCATTTTACAACAAGGCTCAATGACAGTCGGTAACTTTGCCACAGTCCCAGCTCGGAGGGGGTGAATGTGTGTGTGGACCTGAACTTGAAAGTGACTGGGGTCTGCCAGTGACTGTTTTGTCTCTTGCTACCAATTCCCTGATCTCTAAAGCTTGGTTTTCCTCATCTGTAGAATGGGAACGACAGTAGTTCTCCACCACAGGGATGTTACTCTGTTTTCTTCTTGACACTTCCTTTTTTTGTTTTGTTTTGTTTTGTTGTTTTTGTCATTTTAGGGCCACACCTGTGGCATATGGAGGTTCCCAGGCTAGGGGTCCAGTCGGAGCTGTAGCTGCCGGCCTTCACCACAGCCACAGCCACGCGGGATCCGAGCTGCATCTGCAACCTACACCACAGCTCACAGTAACGCTGGATCCTTAACGCACTGAGCGATGCCAGGGATCAAACCCACAACCTCATGGTTCCTAGTCGGATTTGTTAACCACTGAGCCACGATGAGAACTCCTTCTTGGCACTTCTTACTAAGTGAAACGACCTTGTTGATTGGTCCACAACCTTCCCCCATCATTAGGATGAAAGCAGGGACCTTGCCTAGCTCGTCCCTTTCCATGTCCCCAGAACCAGGACAATGTTGAACGACTGAGTCTATGTGAAGAGCTCTGCGCAGTTCCCGCAGAGAAGTGCCCCATCTGCGTTAACTACCCCCGTTATTTAATTCTGGTTCCCAATTCCATGTGTTTTCAACTCATTTATTTAATCAATAAAAATACATTAAGTGTCCTCAGCACGCCAAGTTGCTTTGATAGCTGTGCAAATGCTTCGAAAGGAACAGGCTCTGGGAACCCAACCAAGTGGCACTGTCAAGCTCCCGCTTTACCCCGCCAGGCTGAAGTACCAGGGCCTGTGCCCCCCCATCCCTCGGACAGAGGACGACTTTGATCCGGGCGCCAAGTTCCACATCTCTGCCAGCATGCCCTACATACGGTAAAGGCCTGGGCCCTGCCCGCACAACCGGCTCTGGGGGCCGGGGGTTGGGGGCACGGGAACCAGGCTGAGGATTTCCAGGAAGGCCCTCGATCCGAAGGTCCTGACACTTCCCTACCCACCTCCTCCCGCTGGGTGGCACAACCTTCAGAGGGCCATGCCCTGAATCCTGTGTTTGGACTTTTACGTCAGCTGCTGTGAGGAGGGCAGAGCTGACAGGAAAGCATCTCTGCTGGCCTGGAGAGGAGCGCAGGAGAGAGGGAGGCCGGCGCTGGCTCTGAGGCTAATGAGGAGGCCCTGGTGGTGTTCCGGGGCCAGCCGGAGACGGACCCACCCAGGCTGTGCCGGCTGACACGGGCCCTCTCCGATGCGCCCTCCCCGGCCTGCCTTTGGCTTCCTCTCCCCAGGTACTTCTTCAGCCTCGTGCTCCAGTTCCAGTTCCACGAAGCACTCTGCAAGGCCTCGGGCCACGTGGGGCCCCTGCACCGCTGCAACATCTATAACTCCAAGAATGCCGGGAAGCTCCTGGAGTAAGTGCCCTCCTCCCTCCCCTGCGCTCAGCCCCCTCCCCCACACACGCCAGCCATGCTGGAAATCTGCCCTGGGTCCCTCTTCTCACCTGGCCACCCTAGGCCCCCTGAGCAGAGTGTATGTTGTAGTGGAAGTTCCTCCTTCTGTCAGACTGCAGTCTCTCCTACTTTAATCAAGGCTCGATTTCTCTTGTGTAGTCAAGAGGACTACACACACACACACACACACACACACACACACACTCTCACTCATTCACTTATTCTCTCACATATGTCAATAAATCCATCTGTCCCAGATGGGAGGCCAGTGTTGCAGGCCTGCCCCAGCCTTCATCTTCCATATGAATCCTCTTATTTCTTTCCTTGCAAAGGTGTTTTCCTAGCCTCCCAGCAGCGTCTGATGCACCCTTGGGTGCACTCTGCTTTTCTCATCCCTTCTTAGAGATGCCTGGATCCGGTTCCCAGGCTGAGCCAGGTTGCTTACGCACCAACTTCTTGGCATGCTCAGGTCAGCTTGTGGTCTGCTTTGACCCCCTAAAAAGACCTGCAGTCTTTTTTCCTGCCCTTGGTATCTAGTCCCTCCTTTCCATCCCTGCCTCTGTGCAGCTGGTTTCCGGTCCCAAAGCAAACTTGGAGTGGGACAGGAGGCTGACCCAATGGCGGGAAGCATTTACTGCTGGGCTGGGCTCTCTAACAAGTGCTCCTACGGCATTTTATGATAGGACCTCATAACTTGGCAAAATGGGTATTATTTTCCTCATTTCATAAATGATGAAACTGAAGCTGAGGGGTAATGTGATTGCACGCTGCTAGAAAGTGGCAAAGTCATGCTTTGAGCCCCAGACTGACTCCAGAACACAATATCTTTTACCCTCCTGCTTCCAGCAATCAAAGGATACCGGTCTGGTGAGGTTAGACCCAGCTCCACTGGTTCCAAGATCAGCGCTCCAACTACTAAGACGTGGAGTCCACCCACTGCCATGGTGTTTTCCCCTATTGAGTTTCAGCCGATTTCAATAGTTTCATTTCCCTAATTGCTCGAGTTCATGTTTTTTATTCCAAGTTCCCCAGAAGATAAACAAAGCCACTCTTTAGTATCCTAATAATTATCCACAACAATTTAGTATCCTTTGCAAATGTAGTAAGCATATTTGTGATTCCACCATGCAGTTTGTCAGTAGCCACGGGGTCACAAGGAGTTTCAAGACTGATCCCTGCCTTTGTTCCCAGGAGAGCTGCACCTTGCATGCCTTCTTGTCACCCTAGTCTATTTACTTTTCCATCTTTCCACACTATAGGAATTTATTCTAGTCAACTGCCCAGGTTTGGGCTTCTCTGAATCTGTGGAACATAAGGGGCCTCTCTGCTCCCTGCATTCATGTCTCCAGTTGCCCCTTAGTTATTCGTTCAGCAAACATTTACTTGTGCACCTGCTGACCAGACCGCCCTGCATCCAGCAGGGGGCAATGGGCCAACAAGTTAAATCAGTAACCATCATTCAAGAAAGGAGCTGCTGCCATAGGAAAGGGTTCTGGTGAACATGCAAAGATCATGAGAGGCTTGTGCCAGGGGACCAGCACAGGAGTACGAGAAATCGCAGGTGTCTGTTTTCTAACATCAACTCACTTTTGACTCTAAGCCTTTATCCCACTTGATGGGTGGGACATCTGACCTCAGTCATTCTCATCCCTTCTGTCCCCAACACCACCCAGGACATGCAAGGCTCCCAAGGTCTGACTTGGCCCCAAAGCACGTAGAGGCCTTGCCAGTCATCACTAGGCATTTTGTGGCAGCACGGGCCAGGCAAGTACATGCAGGGCAGAAGGGGAGAGGCAAGATTCTCGGCCGCTCTTTTGCCGCATAGCTTAAACCTTGATTTTGCTCCTTTTGACTCATCTTCCTAGACGTGATTGCACTGGGCCAGTCTCTGGGCTGGTTTTGCTGGGAATGGAGGGTCAAAGCGGACTTTGTCCAAGTTCCTAAATTCCCCTGCTTCACCCTACCAACCGTGAGGACCTGACCTTGTCCTTGGAGTCTACCTGGGAGACGAGGAGGGTTCTAGGCAGTGCCCACCTATCACTTTTGCAAGTCTCACGTGCTGTCCACGTCAAACCTCTTGTCCCATCCAGTGTGAAGGACTATTTCTAAGCAGGCAGATTCTCAATGATTGAAACTTTTCCCTACCAGAAACTTCCTTTTTCTCAGGACCCGGCATCTGATAAGAATCCTCTTTCCTAAAGTTAGTTATGGGGTTTTTTTCTTTCTTTCTTTCTATTGTGATGGCTTTTCTCCTCCATTTCACTGGGATCCTAACTACATTTTCCCCCAGCAGTTCCTGTCAAGGCTCCACTGATCTTTGGTTTCTCCACCTCATTCTTTCCCGGTTGTTTATTAAGCAGTGTTTATAAGTCTTTGCAAGCCGAAAGCCCTCTTTTGACTGCCGTTCTGTGACCTAAGTCCTCACCACGATGAAATGCAATTATTAACGGGGGCCCATTTTACTGATAATGAAACTGAGGCTAAGAGAGGTTAAGTTGATTGTCTCTGGTTGTGAGGCCCGTAACTGGCACTGCTGGGTCTTGAACTCCACACTCTGACTTCTGGGCCTCTCAGCCCTACCTCTCTCCTGGTCAGATCAGTGAGACTGAAGCATCAACACACACCTCCTACTGTCTCTGCAGGGGGGCCCTGGGGTGGAGGACCCCAGAGCCCCAGCTGCAGTGCTTCGTACCATGAGTGCACAGGCCAAGCCTAAGGCTAAACCCCCTGCAACCAAGCACTGGATGTGCCTTGAGACAGAGCTGACATTTCTGCAGTGCTGCAGGCAGTGCACAGAACACATCCCACGCTTATTATCTCTCTAATCCTCCCAAACACTCCCTGTGAGACCAGAAGGGACTAAAGAGCCGCCTCGCTCTACTGACACTGAGCCCCTCCTGGGAAACAGTGTCTCAAGACTTCCAGCCTGTTTGAATCCAGGAGAGTAATAATCATCATGGTGGTGATGATGGAGATGGTGTTAATAAGCAAACATTTATTGCCTGCAGAGTATGCTCCCAGAATTGGGTTATTTAGTCAACACGACAACCCTAGGAGATAGGTACTATTATTTTCTCCATTTTATGCATATGGAAATTGAGGTTCAGAAAAGTTAAGTACCTGCCCAAGTTCCCAAAGCTGAGTAATAGAGTCAGGAGTCAAACACATGTTGGTTTATTTTAAAGCTTGTGATTTTTTTCCACTGTGCAGAGCACTGTTGAAAGAGTCTGGCTAGCAGAGCCCTAAAGGCAGGGTTGGACATACGGATGGGTCCCAGCAGCATCAGCTGATGCCCCCAGCACAGCCTCACAGCTGTACCTCCTTTTTCAGGGATGTCCTAAAGCTGGGCTCCAGCAAGCCCTGGCCAGAGGTCCTGCAGAAGATAACTGGGGAGACCAAGGTGTCTACGAAGGCCCTCATGACCTACTTCAAGCCCCTACTGAACTGGCTGGTCACCGAGAATGTGCGGCATGGGGAGATCCTGGGCTGGCCAGACTTCAGCTGTACCTTTGGTAATCTGATCCTAATCCCACCTCCATTCCAGCCCCAAACCCTGCCCCGGGCCAGTCCCTACACCAACCCAGCCTTAACCCCTAGCCCATCTATGACCCAGCTTGCTGCTCTGTGACCTGGTCTTCACCTGATGCAGACTCAGCTCATACCCCAGCCACTGGCTCGGTTGCTTCCTTGCCCACTAGCCATCTGGGTGCAGGATGGGTATCTTGCCTCCTGACCCTTGCATGGAGCCACTGCTGGGAGTCATAGGTACACAGCCCGATCTGGATTACCTCCTCCACCTCCTCTTCCCTCTGCTCCTCTTTCTCACCCTCCTCCCTGGGCAAGGCCCTAACCTTTGACTTGGAAGGTAGGGGCCAGAGGCTGAGGAGAAGGCCGGGGGCAGTCAGATCATCTCTGATCACCGCAAGGTACCTCCCCCAGTTCCGCCTCCTCTACAAGGCTCCTCCATCTTCCACAGACAAAGAAACAGAGAAGGCAGTGTTCCTGGGTCTGGAGCTGCACCCTGACCAGGCCACATCTGGGCAGTGGGTATTGCTGGCCCTGAGCTTTATCATGTTACTCCTGGTCCTGCTGCTGGCCTACAGGCTGTACACCCTGGAAAAAAAGTCACTGGCCCAAGACACCAGTGCACAGGACACCAGTGCACAGGACACCAGTGTACCCATGCCACCACCCAAAGCCTACTTCCTGGGCATAGCCATGGAACCTCACCAGGCTGTCAGAAGACAGTGGATGCTGCTGGGCCTCTTTCTCATCCTCATGCTGTGCTCAGTTGGCCTGATCATTTGGATTTTCACACAGCACAACCGCAAGCCTCTATCAATGAGAGATGAATAGGGCTAAGACACCAGTGTGACTGGTAAGGCTGGGGCGGGGGGCCAAGCCAGAGCGGGCTGGGGGTCTGGGGAGGGGACGGACAGCTTGCATGTGTAGTGCCCAGCTGTAATTGGGCACAGCTATGGCCGATCTAGGTGCATGGGGAGCTGTCATTGTGCATTTGTGAACCTGTGTATGTGGGTCCACGTGCACGGGTGACTGTGTGCCTCCATGTATGCCCTGGGTTCCAGGCCGAGCTCCTTCCCCTAAGGGCTCAGGAACCCAGGTTTTAGTGACTCAGGGGCTGTGTCCCTCCAAACCAGCTCTCTGCCCCATTTCATGCCCAGGACTGGTTCTTCACACAGTCGTACCTTCTTCAGGAGCCCAAATGTGGGGCTAAACAGGGGCTGCAGTGCCCAACGAGTAGCTCTGGTTAGAAACAGGACACTGCTTCAGTCCCCTTATTAAATGTATTCAGGACGAGTGGGACATTCCTGTACAAATCCTCAGTGCCCAGGTCATAAGCACTGTGCTCTGTTTCTGGCCTGCACATCTTTCTGCTGATCTTCTGGCCTGCCCTGCGCTGGGCTGGATAACCCCGCCCCCAAATGCTTCTTGTCAGCTGTCTGAAATACAAGTAACCTTACCAACTGCCCCATGGCCCTCTCTGCCCCAGTCCAGGCCCTCCCAAATGGAGACAGTGGGTAGCTGGGCACCGAGCCAGGCTTGATTAATGATTGACTTCTTTAATATTTAAACAAAGCTCATCTCCAGCCACTCCGCTCCAGAGATGGCCTTGTTCAACACACACACCTGCTGCCCAGCCTGTTGCCCTGGGGACTGAGCACAGGGCAAACAGCACCTTTCCAGGCTCAGTGGAGGAAGGGAAGACAGGGAGGGAGAGCTTTGGGGCATGAGTACTCGAGGGACAGACATGGGAAGAGAGAGGGTAGGCCTCTTCTTCTGCTCCTTCTAGCCCTTTCTTAGCAGCCTGGGTCTGCCACACCCAATATATGGGAATTTACTGAGTTTGGAAGGAGGCCCCAGAGGCCCCTGGGGAGGCTGAGAATCAGTGACTATCAGAGATTAGTGGAGCCTCGAAAGGAAGTAGCATCACAGCCAGTAGCCACAGAGAGGAGGCACCAGGGCTACAGCTGAGTTAGCGGGAAGGGGGCCAAAAGATGGGCCTGGCTGTCTCCAGTTTAAGGATCTGGGCCTGGAATCCAGGGCTGAGATCCCCTGGAGTCCAGGGCTGAGATCCCCAGGGCCCTACTTCTGCCCACATTTCAAGAGATCTTCTTGAGTTCTGGCTGAGCCCCAGCACTTTTTGTTCTGACTGTAGGCTCCACAGCATCCTCATTTGCTGTCTCTGTCACTGCTCTTACTTTGCTGGGCTATAATGTCCTCATTACTAGCTGGCAGCTCGGTAAGGGCAGGACACCGTGTAGCACCCGTGGCCAGCACAGGCCATGTCACACAGTGGGGACTTGGAAAATGTTTGAGTGAGTAAGTGAATGAATGAGTGTCCCACTGCCTAAACCACTTCTCAGAGCTCAGCACCCCATGCACTGAGCCCGTGAGAAACAGTGCCACCTCTCCTCCACAGGCAGCTTACCCCCCTCACACACACGGACAGCCAGGACACCTCTGCCCCCCAGGAGACCACACTTGCAGCCCTCCCATCCCCCAGCCACAGTGGCCAATGAGGCTTCCATGAGGCATTGTGGCTCTGCATGGCAAAGGCACATCCAGCGCAGGACTCCAAGCCTCTCACCCGGACTCCAGCAAAAACCTCCCCCCATGAGCCTCCTTGTCCAACCTCCCCTCCCCACCCACCACTGTAGTTTCTTTCACTGGATATTTCCTTTGTGTCTAACTGCTTAAGAACTTGGTTGTCCATCAGTTAAATCTAGATGTTCACAATGGCATCTGAGGGTCTTTATTGATTCCCCGTTTCTCCCACCTCACCTTTCCCAGCCCTCAGCTCAGCCCCCTGCACCAATTCCACCATCGGCCTTTGTCTCAGATTCCTGCCCCATTCGAATGCTTGCCCTCCAAGGCCTGGCTCAAGACTGGTCATTGGTCCCTCTGCAGAGCTCCAAGCCCACCACGATGCTTAGTAAACAGTGGCCTTCTTTTCTCCCTCCTCTCCAAGAAGCCTCTTTCAATAAACCTCACCCATCCCCTCTGCTGCTTCTAGTATATTCGTTTTCAATCAGTACTCAGACACTTTTGTCAGTGGTCACTTGCTAATAGGCGGTTTTAAATCTGTCTCCTTCCAAGCAGTGCCTGTATGCTGAGAGCTCTCAGGCCTCTAAAGAAAGCACCTCATTGCATACTTCTTGTACATAATGTGGACCACTAACCCAACCCTCCCAGGACCAGGTCCTGCGTGGGCTTGCCATTAAGAGTTCTGCATGAGCGCTGGGGTTCAGCTGGAGGGCACTTAGTAAGGACGGGCAAGAGGTCTGACCGCGGCGTAGCCAGAGTCCAACCCAATGATGAGATCTGGAAAGAAACCTTCAGCAGACCACTCGAGGCCTCTGACAACCACCTTTGCGCACCCCTTACCCCCGCCTGAAAGAGTCTGGCAACTGAACCCCTGGCAACGTTCAGATTCCCCTCTGGCACCGAGAGCGGGTCCGAGAGGGGTTGAGGTCACCCGGACTTCAGGGCAGAGCAGAAGCTCTTCAGAGAAGCTCTGCCCGTTTCCTGGCGCGGAACTCCCGCCCAGCTCCGCCCCCTAGGAGCCACGGCCCCGCCCCTGCCCCGTGGAGTCCGGGAGAAGTTGCCCCCGCCCCGCGGACCCCGCCCCGCCGCCGCCGCCGCCGCCGCCGCCGCCGCCGCGCGGCTTCTTTCAGCACCGCGGCGCGGACAGCTCCCGGGCGGCCGCTAAGGGGAGGAGGCGCGGTGAGCGGCCAGCCCGGGAGGGAGGGCCGGGGGAAGCAGCGGAGGGCAGACGCAGGCAATCGGGCGGGGGACGGAGCCCCGCGGCCCTCCCTGGGGGCGGCGCCCACCCGGAGCCGGACGCCGCTGAGCCCGAGGACAGGAGGACACGCAGGGAGCCGGTGGCTACGGGCAGAGGCCTCGGCGGCAAGATGCCGGTTCGCAGGGGCCATGTCGCGCCCCAAAACACTTACCTGGACACCATCATCCGCAAGTTCGAGGGCCAGAGTGAGTGTGTGTGTTGGGTGGGGGCACGATCTGGAGCCCTGGCTCAGTGGCAGGAGTGGCTGAACCCCTTTACTAACTTCGATTGGAGCAGGGTGGGGGGGGTATCTGATGCTGAATGCAAAATTCTTCCCTTTAACGTCCCTGAACATCTTCTCCTGCTGTGGGCCCCAAATGTCACCCTCTCTTCTGGAGCGCCTTGGGCAGAGTAAGGGGCCCCCTCCACCCCTGGGTTGTTTTCTTTCCCACCCCCACAAGCCGTGACCTCCCTCTGTCTATGTTCTGCTTCTCTACTGACCCCCGCTCCACTCCAGTTTCCTCCAGAGGTTTCCTTGACACCCTCCTTTTCACCTCCTGACCCTAGCCTCTCCGGTCTTTCTAGGTCTCCCAGGCCTGGGCCCCATCTGGTCACATCCCTGCTCCCTCTTCCTGACCCCTTTCCCTGCCTCCAGGAAGCCTTGAGCCGCCCCCCCCCCAACTTCACTGACCCCATTACTGCCCTGGTCTTCCCACAATCCCTAGGCCTGCCTCCCCTTCCCCCCACTTCTCTGGTCACTGTCCTGCTTACCCTCCTTCGCCCGCATTACTCTCAGGAGTTCCGTGACCTTCCCCCCTGACTCTGGCTTCCTTGGTCTTCCCACCCTCCTTCCCTCATTCTGATCACTGCTCTTCTCCCCCATCTAGATCCCAACCCCACCGCTCCCAAGACTCCCTCTGACCTTGCCCTCCCTGCTGCCCAGTCCTGGTTGCCGTGAGCTTCCCATCTCCCACCTAGGTCGGAAGTTCCTGATTGCCAATGCTCAGATGGAGAACTGCGCCATCATCTACTGCAACGACGGCTTCTGTGAACTCTTCGGCTACTCCCGTGTGGAAGTGATGCAGAGACCGTGTACCTGTGACTTCCTTACAGGCCCCAACACCCCACGCAGTGCCATGTCCCGCCTGGCACAGGCCCTGCTGGGGGCCGAGGAGTGCAAGGTGGACATCCTCTACTACCGAAAGGATGGTGAGGCACCCTCAGGCCGCAGGTTCTTGGCCCCTCTCTTGTCCAGGCAGTTTGGCCATGGGAAGGGCACTGACCCAGGGGACCAAAGGGCCTGGGCAAATTCTGTCTCCTCTCTGGACCTCAGTTTCCTCTCTGTAGGTGGAAGTGGTGAACACTGGATGCAGTGCCTTCTGAGGTCTTTTTCAGAAATCAGGGACCGTGGGGCGATAGCTCGGGGGTAGAGCATTTGACTGCAGAAACCAAGGACCAGGCTAAGCCACCAACTGGTCCAAGCCCCAGGCAGGGCCTCCCACTCCACCATCCCTCCCCCACGTCCCCAGTCTCCTGGCTGTCCACTCTGTCACTGTCAGCCCCAGCTGTCAGGCAGCTGGGACGGAAATTAACCTTTCCTCATCTCCGTCTGCTCTGGGGATTAGAGGAGGAGTCACCCCCTCAAGGCCTCTGTGACCAGGCAAGGCATGGGGGCTCCTGGCCTGAAAAGAGGGGTGGGCCTAGCTCACCCAGCCCCAGCTCCTCGAGGAGAAAGGATCTGGAGTTTTCCTTTACCTGGAGGCTCATCCAGTTGGGGATGTTATTGGCAACCCAAGCTTACTGCACACAGAACAAAAGCAGAGGGCAGGGGCTGAGGATAAAATGTTCTGCAGCCCTTTAAGATCCTTCCCCTAGAACTTCAGTGTCTCCACTGGACAAGTGCGGGGAGGGGAGAGATCGGTGGGAACTAGGATCCTGAAAGTCCCTGTGAAATCGCCTGGATCAATGCCTCACCTCACCCGCCGGCCCCCTCCTGCCCCCCAAGCCTGGTCCTGCATCAGGATCACCCGGGGCTTGTTTTCCAAAACACACCGTCAGGAGAGAGGGGCTGACTCAAAAGTGTGAGGTGAGGCCCAAGAAGGTGTATTTGGAAAAATCTCCCCAACAGTTTGGATGTTCTGCCAAGCTTAGGATCCACTGGCTTCAATAAATCCCTTCATTTCCTGCATGAGGAAACCAAGGCCCAAGAAAAAGAAGGGACTTGGCCAAGATCCTACTGTTTGGGTCCAAACTGGGACCGGACCCCAAGTCTCTGGATTCTTCCCTCAGAGATGTCTGATCTGAATAATCCCAAGAAGGGAGAAAGAAGCCCTACAGCCTCTGTCCTCGCAGGTAGGACTGTTGAGGAAGGAAGTCCCAGCAGAGGGCCTTCTCTGGGGACAAGTCCTGAGGGCTGCTGCAGTGCAAGTAAAGGGCAGGCACCTTTGGGCTGGGGCTGAGGGGTGCTGACATCCTGGGTTTCAAGGGCCTGGTGTGTGTGTGGTGCGTGAGTGTAAGTGTGAGCCTGAGCGTGTGTGTGTGTGTGTGTGTGTCCCCTCAGGGCTTCCAGGTGCTTCTTGGGCAGGTCCAGGCTATCGCTCTGCCCTGCTGCTGTCACTCACATGGAATGGAGGGGTAGCGATTAGGGAACTAGGAAGAGCCTGGCTTCGTTTAGCAGCACTCACAGGGTTAATGAAGTGAGAATATTTTTAAAAGCTGTGACCTCACCTCCTCACATCACTGCAGAGAGGAGGTGACAGTCAAAGGAGTGAGAAGGGTCCCTAGGGAACAGGATGGGACAGAAGGGAATGATAGAGGACAACAGGTCCTTTTCTGTCCCTCTCCTTGACGACCCCAGAGCTCTCCCTGGGCCCCAGAGGAATGAGAGCTGATCACAGACTCCTAGTGATGTCAGATCAGGGTTCTTGGGGTCCCTTCAGTACCTTGCATGTACCTGGGCAAGACCAAGCCGTGACCCTGTGAGACGGAGCGAGACGCAGGTCTTCAGAACCCTGCTGGGCTCCTCTAGCAATCAGAAAGGTCCCCAGAGATCTAGTCTTGGAGGATGGCCCTGGGTGAGAGTGAAAAATTACCCACATACCTGGTGCCACATAAATCCCAGTCTACTCCCACCCCCGCCCCAGGCCCCTCCCTGTCCTATAGTCTAAGACCTTGACCACTTGGACCTGCCTGAAACTGGCCTGAAATCCAGAAGAGGGAACCTCCTGGCCGGCATTCCCCTAAGGGAGGGATGCGATACTCAGTAACTTAGGTTCACCTTCTGGGCCTCTCTGATCACATGACTGTTTTTTTTTTTTTTTTTTTAAATCGTATTCACATACCTCTTATAGGCCAGCTAAAGAGCATCCTAATGGTGATTTCTTCCTCCTCAGGTCAATCCCTCCTTTCCTCCGTCTCCCACTGACTCCAGGGAGGTAGGAAGGGAAGGGGCCCTGTACAGAATTCTAGCTGGTTTATAATCCTCTTTTCCTCTAAAGGAGTAACCCAGACAGTCCTCCAAGTCAGAGTGGGAGGTCTGTGTCCACGTAGTTCCACATTGTGCGGCTGTGTAAAGCTGGGCTCAAAGAGGAGGGCACTTGGCGAAAATTACCCCAGGAGATAGGGCTCAGGGACCCCTGAGAAAGTGGCTCTGCTGCCCTCTGCCTGCTGTAGGAAAAGTAAGACCCTAAGAGCTAGGAGGAGTGGGATGGCTGCAAGACCGGAACCAGTGAGTCTGGAAGGGGGCTGGAGAGCACTCAGACCTCCCCCACCCCTGCCGCGGCCCCCAGTGGGAACCTGCCAGGGGCGCCAGGCGCTGCCTGCCTTGGCTGCATCCTCTTCTCCTATGATGCCAAACCAGAGTCCCTTAATCCCCAAGCCTCACTAGAGGAAGCCTGGGGGTCTTCCAGTCCGCAGCTCCAGGTAAGGACAGAGCAAGGGCTGAGGTCTGGGGCCCCAGTGCTTTCTGTACACTCACCCATGGATGCTGGAAACAGCCAGCGGGGAGGCGGTATGGAGCAGCTCTCCTCTTAGTGGCAGCTTTTGTAGTGGCAGCTCCTTCCTGAGGGTTCACCACATGCTGGATGGGGTGTGTGAAGAGATGGGGGCAATAGACAACCGGGGGAGGGCTAGCGGAGGGGCGCAGGGGAGGGGCGGGGACTAGGAGAAACCGAAGGAAGGGGGCGTGTCCAAGACGCAGACAAGAGCATAGAGAAGTGGGTGGGCCCCGGGGGGCGGGTCCCTGGAAGGGAGACCGAGGCAAAGCCTGAGCCCTCCCCACCTCCTTCCAGGACCAGGTGAGGGCACGGGAGCACAACCACTCCTGGGCACAACCTAGGGTGACACACTCACTTCTGATCACACAGAGTCACTTGGGAGTAAGGGCCGTTTAGGGACCTGGAAAAGAATGTTCTGAACTTGTCCAGATCCCCACAGCCTCTCTACACACCCACAGGCAGTAAGCGTGAAGGTCAGGCCTGAGGTATCATGCACGACCCCCTGCAGCCCTCACTGCTCTGATAGGCTGGCCTTTGGTCCATTCCCAGCCTCAGTTTTCCAAAGATAATATCATCAGCTGGTACAGACTGGGCCTTGGCAGCCCCTGGCAGCATGGAGAGCCTGGAGCCTGCCCTCTGCCCAGCTCTGCCCTCGCCCCGCCCCCTCCCAGGCCTGAACTCTGCAGTCCCAGAAAGTGAAGAAATAGCCTGGCCTGGGGGGCAGTGTCTTGGGGCACTGTTCAAGGAGTCTTGCTGGGTAGCCCTGGCCATGCCCTGGGCTGACAGGAGTGCCGGGCTCTGGCCTGGGAGGCAGGGCCACAGCACAGTGAGCCCAGGAGGGGGTCACCGAGGCAAGGGGGTGGCCTCTCCTCGGTGTGGATGTCTCCTCCAGGGCCCAGTGCAGCAGCTGGCAGATGGCTGTCTGGTGCCCGGGAGTCCGGGAATCCGATCCCAGAGACTCCTGTAGCCAGAGAGGGAAGTGGGAGGGAGAGGGAGCTCAGCCGTACCCCAGTGCTGATGGTGTGAGCAGGCGCCAAGGGAAGTGAGCACCTGAGAGTGTTTGGGGAAGAGCGATTCCAGGGGACCCCAAAGTGGCAATGCTCCTGCCAGCTGGCCTCCCACCTACTCGCATTACCCTCATTCTTTCATTCACTCCGTTAACAAAACCAGGGACAGGTGCCCACCGAGGTCAAAGGAGGCAGACACAGAGCTGCCTGCTGCTATTCGTGTGTGTTACCTGAGGCCCCTGCCTTTAGCATCCTGACCCCCAGCAGCAGTTTGACCTGAGGGACATGGGATGACCAGGTGCCATGGAGGGGGCTCAGTGGCATCACCCAGCCCCCAGACTGGGCTCTGGGGTACCTGGTAGTTCGAGCTTGTTTTGTTCCACTCACCTGTGCAAGGGGCAGACCCGGGAGTAGACAAAGAGCAGCAGTGGGGCAGTGGCAAGGCCCGGGCTGCCCGGGGGGTGGGAAGAGCAGCAGGAGGGGCCTGTCCAGCCCCCACACCACCATCTGTCTCTCTCTCCCTCTGCAGACCCCGGCCACTGCCTGTCTCTGCCCTGGGACCGAGACCCCCTGCCCCAGGCCTGGAGCAGCACCCTGGCCTTGCCTCCAGTGTCCTCAGCCCTGACAAGCCCCCTCCTCTCTCCAAACTGTTGTGTACCAGGATCCCCGCCCATGTCCCCAGGCAGCAGTCAGTTTCTCAGAAGCCCAGGATCCGCAGATCAGGGGTCTGTGTGTGCCCGCCAAGGATGTGCTGAGCACCAGCACAGAGCTGGAGGCCTGATGTGCCAACAGGCTCGGTGCCCAGCACTTAGTGTGTGCTCAACTGTGAGCTCCTCCCAGAGTCTTTGTGGGCTGGGAATGTGGGAGCTGAACCCAGGGCCAGCCAGAGCTACAAGGGGTAGGATGCCCGACCTCACCTCCCCACTTAATCCACCCCCATCTGCTCGGCTTTAATTACGGCAGAAGCAAACCTCAAGGTTAAGCCCTGAGCTGAGGCCGAGTGTGGACTTGGGCCCGATGCTACATTATCTCCTAATGAGAAGCTTAGCGGCTCTCTCCACCTCTGCCCTGTGGGTGGGGCACCTGCCAGCTTGTCACCAATGCTCTACCCAACAGCTCTGGTCACTTTGCAGCCTTCCTCACCCCCCGCAGCTGCCCTTAACTTGACCTTAATCCAGCCCTCTCCCTAGCTTCCCCGGTCAGGTCCCTGCGGGAGAGGACCCCCCAGTGACACCCCCCCCTCCCCGTGGTGTTTGCAGCCTCCAGCTTCCGCTGCCTGGTGGATGTGGTGCCCGTGAAGAACGAGGATGGGGCCGTCATCATGTTCATCCTCAACTTTGAGGACCTGGCCCAGCTCCTGGCCAAGCGAGGGAGCCGCAGCCTGTCCCAGCGGCTGCTGTCCCCGAGCTTCCTGGGCTCTGGTGAGGCGGGGAGCACATGGTGGGAGGAGGAGAGAGGGACCCCGGGTGGAGCGGCTGTGCCCTGGCCTGGCTGCTCTGACCCTGGCCCTGGTTTCAGAGGGCTCTCATGGCAGGCCAGGTACGCAGGGGCCTGGCACAGGCAAGGTCAAGTACAGGACTATCAGCCAGATCCCGCAGTTCACGCTCAACTTTGTGGAATTCAACCTGGAGAAGCACCGCTCGGGCTCCACCACGGAGATTGAGATCATTGCGCCCCACAAGGTGGTGGAGCGGACCCAGAACGTCACCGAGAAGGTCACCCAGGTGCAGTTTGCGGGGCAGGGTGGGATGGGGCTATGCTGGGCCTTGAGGGTCCCCGCTCAGGCCCCGGGCCTGGTCTCCTCGGGGTCTGGGCTGGCAGAGGGAGCAGTTTGTCCAGCCCTTCGTGTCTGGAGCTCCAGGCCTCTTGTCCTGCTTGAGTGTGATTCTTTAGGCCTAAAGAATCCCGAGGCCACCGCTCTGATGCCCAGCTCCTGGAAACAGGGAGGGTGGAGTTCCCGTTGTGGCGCAGCGGTTAACGAATCTGACTAGGAACCACGAGGTTGAGGGTTTGATCCCTGGCATCGCTCAGTGGGTTAGGGATCCAGCGTTGCCGTGAGCTGTGGTGTAGGTCGCAGACGCAGCTCAGATCTGGCATTGCTGTGCCTCTGGTGTAGACTGGCAGCTACAGCTCCAATTAGACCGCTAGCCTGGGAACCTCCACATGCTGCAGGTGCAGCCCTAAAATGTCAAAAGACAAAAAAAGAAAAAGATAAAAGAAACGGGAGCGTGGGGTCAGCAGAGCCTGCGAATAGTGCCATATCCTACCTGGAGGAGCCCGGGACAGGGAAACAGCCAGGTCACCGTGGGTGCCGGCCCAAGGCTCTGCCAGGCCCAGAGAAGGAGAAACAGGGAGAGGATGTATCAGGGCCCCCACCCCTTGCCTTTGAGGTGACAGCCCCCACCACAGGGTCCTCCTGCAATCCTGGGCCCGGAGCTCTACCTGCAGGAAAGAGCTGGATCGCATGATCTCTGAGGACCCACTGGACATTGTAAATGCTGGCCCCACCGAGGGGTGCCTAGGCCAGGGCTGAGCAAGAAGGTACAGGGCAAGGCAGGGGCATACTCCCAGCTTCCCCTGGGACTTTCCTTTGTGAGGAGATGGGAGCAGTTTGCCCCCCTGCCCCTTTTCGCCTGGAGCAGACGGAGGGGTGGGTAGACTTCTTATGACAAGAACCCTGGAGGGACGCCAGGCTGCAGGTCAGGCAGGTTGGCCCAATGGCCTGACCCTGGGCAGCCCACCTAGCTCCACACCCCAGGCCCTCAGCTCGGTGGCGGGGCCATGGGGACTGTTGGACAGGGGAGTTGTCCGTGAGAGAGCTGACTGGGGCCCGTGGTCCCTGCCTCCACCCAGCCTGCCCCTGCCCCTGCCCCTGCCCGTCTTGGCTTTACTGACCCCCCCCACTGTGGGGCCTAAGGTGGGCAGCAGCCTGGCAGAGCTCAGGGACGGGGCTGGCGTGGGCCCGGAGCAGGGAAGTCACATTGCCTCAACCAGAACTCATCCCACACCTGAGTTCTACATCCCTCAGGGCCCTGCAGCCCCGGGGACACGGGGCCCTGTGTTGGCTGCCTGCCTCTCACCCCACCCTCCGGGATTCCTCTCCTCTCTGCCACTCCGGTGCTCCACTTTCATCCTTGCTGGTCTTGAGCAGCCACAGCTGGGGGCCGGGAGGTGGGGCGGCTATGGCAGTCACTCTTAGTTGAGCCCCCATGGGACTAAGTGCCGGCATACGGGATGGGTGGATGAGGGACAAAGGGTTGAGCCCCCATGGGACTAAGTGCCGGCGTATGGGATGGGTGGATGAGGGACGAAGGAACTGCAGCCTACAGGTCGGTAGGGAGTAACTGCGTGGTTGGGGTATTTAAAAGGAGCAGGGAGAAAATCAAAAATGACGCTTCGAGTCTGTACAGAGTCTGGGGATGCACAGTAAGAGCAGAGGCCAAGGCTGAGCGGGAGGTCCCCGCAGGGTGGGGACGCTATGGCCCCTTCAAGGGGCATGGATGGCAGATCAAGGACCTCCTGGTTGAAACCAGCCCTTGGGTGGATCTTCTTTATTGAGCTCCCATCTGCTGATGGATCTGGTTTGCAAAATCAGAACCTTACACTGCACATTTTCTTAAACCAGGACGGTGTGCAGGGCCCGATCCGGTTGGGGCTGGGGCATGGGACGGCTCAGGCCTTGGTCTTGCCGGGGTCTTGTCGGCAGCATCAGAGGTGCAATGAGCAGGAGGAGGGGTCACTATGCTGAGTGGCACGTGCCCAGCTCCTTTACTCATGACAGCCCCGTGGAGCTTGCTGTCCTTTGTCATCTCCTGCCAGTGAGGGAGCCGAGGCTCACAGAGATTATCAAATTTGCTGCAAGACAGACACAGCCGAGGCAGTCCTGGGATCAACCAGGGAGGGCTGGATTTCAGAACGCGTGCCTTCCTGATGCCCCAGCTATTTCTAGTGCTGGCCGGTGGGCAGATCCTACCCTGACCATAGTCTCAGAGGCGGGGTTTGGAGGGCAGAGCAGAGAGGGCTCAGCTGAACGTAACGATCAAAACCCCCAGGATCTGGCTCCCAGGACCTGTCGAGGGCCCAGATTATGACGTACCCCTAAATTCGATTATTTGCATGGAAGCCTCTGAGAGTTGACCCCAGGGAAGGCCCTAGGGAGTGAAGAGGGCATTTTGGGGGTTCCTTGTTCCCACCAGGAATCTCCCAAACCCACAGGGAGGACTGACCCTTCCCAGCCACCTCCTTCATCTGCCCGAGCCTGGCCCTCTGCTGGCCTCCCCTCTCCCCCTCCCTCAGCCCCGGCCCCACTCACTCCGGGCTGTCCCTTCCCTGAGCAAGCCTTTGAGTTTCAACCCTGGGGTCACTGTAGGCAGAGCTGTGCCCTCCTCTGGACGCCCCCTTCTCTCCGCACTCTCTCCCACCTCAGCCATCCACTTATGAACTTGCCCCGTCATACTTGCCGCAGCCCGTCCTTACCTCACCCCCTCTGGCCTGCACAGCCCCC
>PVHT021183560.1:9598728-9796552 GCA_004024745.2 Catagonus wagneri | reverse complement strand
CCCCTCATGCCGACTTTTAAACTGCACTTACCCTGGAGCTAGAAACGGAATCCACAGGCTGCCCCTCAGTGCAGCCTGAACCCTTTCTAAGCCCCAGCCCCACCACCCCACCACCCTGCTGTGCCCACTCTGCTCCTCGTAGCTGATGTGAGGGCATTTCCATGCTTTTCTCTCCCGCTGCGTGTTGGCCCCACCTTCTTGGGATGAGCTTTCCACTCATACCAGCTCTGCCTCCTGTGCTGCAGTCTCCCCCCTACCCGAGTCCCAGCCTGTCCAGCGCGCGGTGTCGCTCGTGACCTCTTGCTCCCATGCCTGCTCACTCCCAGCAAATCTATCCCCAAGTCCTCTCCCCTTCTTTCCACCTGCACTGGCCCTGCCTGGACACTGAGTGGCCTTCTTGCCCACCTCTGCCCCAGCCCCGCCCTGCCAGCCTCACCCCTGCACACAGAGGCCAGGGTGAGTTTCAGATCACTTAGCTGACCCTGTCCCTTATCCAACCCAGTCCTCAGAACCTTTAAAGGCTTCCCTGTGGCTCGGAATAAAAGCCATGTTTTCTGTGGACCCTATGGCCACAGCAGCAGCCCCTGCCCACCTCCCAGGCTCATCCCTCACTACTCCATGGTCTTCCACTCTGAGCTCCCCGCTGCAGCACGGTCCGGGTTCCCACATGGACTGTGCCATTTCACCCCTCCATGCCTGTGCTCATGTGCCTGGAATGCCCTTTCCCTCTCCCTCCTGTCTGCCTGAAGACCTAGCCTCATCTCTCAAGACTCAGCTCCTGGGGCACCTCTCCTAGGAAGCCTTCTGCCCTGCTCTACACACTTGACCTCCCCTTCCTCCATGCTCCCCTTGGACTTCTGTCCTAGCAACCATAACACTATTTTGAGCTTTAGGCTGAGAGTTTCTTAAGGTCCCGCACTGTGCCCCACTGCCAAGAGCCAGGCCCAAAGCAGGTTCTCCATAAGTGTTTGTTGAACGACTATGTGACCATACTCGCAAATGAGTAAATGTGGTCCTAAGCGCAGCCTTTCGAGGGCTGAGCCTCAGCTCCATGGACCTCTCCCCGCCTCTCCAGACCACAACCCTAATCGGGCTGCTGAAGACAGCAAGGCTGCTGCGGCTGGTGCGGGTGGCTCGGAAGCTGGACCGCTACTCTGAGTACGGGGCAGCTGTGCTCTTCCTGCTCATGTGCACCTTTGCGCTCATCGCGCACTGGCTGGCCTGCATCTGGTACGCCATCGGCAACGTGGAGCGGCCCTACCTGGAGCCCAAGATCGGCTGGCTGGACAGCCTGGGCGCACAGCTCGGCAAGCGCTACAACGGCAGCGACCCAGCCTCGGGCCCCTCGGTTCAGGACAAGTATGTCACGGCCCTCTACTTCACCTTCAGCAGCCTCACCAGCGTGGGCTTCGGCAACGTCTCACCCAACACCAACTCTGAAAAGGTCTTCTCCATCTGCGTCATGCTCATCGGCTGTGAGTGCCACCGCGTGTCCCAGGCCTTACCCGTGGAATTCCAGTTTTAGTTTTGTAACGAGATATAACATAGGAACAACGTGTGTGATAGGCAGATCCTAAGTTTGTAGCACAATGAAATTATGCTTAAGTGTACACCAACTATATATATAGAATTTAACACCCATATGGCCCTCGCTATATGCCCGGGACCAGGGCCAGCTACATCAGTTTTAGGGCTCAGGACAAAATGAAAATGTGGTTTTTGTTTAAAAATTAAGAATTTTAAGATTGTGACAGCAGAGCATTAAAGCAAGCCTGAAACCCTTCTCAACAGAGGTCCACACCCATGAAGCCCCCCCACCAGGCACTTTTCAGAGCGTTGGTCAGAGGCCCCCACTTGGTCCCCATCACTGCCTCATGAGGACCATAGTATTAGCCCAGTTTAGACACCAAGAACCTGAAGATCCTAACTTGCCAGGACTTACCACAGAAAGACCCAATTTCAGCCTGGGGGCGGCTCCCAGGGCTGTACGCTCTCAGCCCTGGGCTGTGCTGCCTGCCTCCCAAGACACCTGGTCTAGCAACATAGGAGGCAGCGTGGAATTTTACACGTAGATGAAGTTGTCATGTTCAGAGTATTTAGAGATGTGAAAGCCCAGAAAAACAAAAACAAGGGGAAAAAATGGGTGAAAACAGGAGACCAAGAGTTTTCCCTTTATTATATTTTTACAACCTGCAAGAGAAAACAAATCTGAACTAAAAAAATGCCCTAGTTCTTTCTTCTTAGGAGTTTGGCCTCTGGGCCCAGGAAGATGCCAAGAGGCACAGGGCAGAAGGGGGAGGGCAGGAAGCCCTGGGGCCTTTGGCCCCCATATGCCCTGGTGCCAACCTGGGCACTTGAGACTTCGCCCTGGACGGGGGGGGGGGGGGTCCCTGGGGTCCCTGACTGAGGGACCGCAAGGAGAGGGAGGCCTGGAGCAGGCCCTGGGGTGGTGTGGCCTGGTGGGCATGCCCAGGAGCTCAGCCCCGCCTCCCGGTACCTGCCCCAGCCCTCATGTACGCCAGCATCTTTGGCAACGTGTCCGCCATCATCCAGCGCCTGTACTCGGGCACGGCGCGCTACCACACACAGATGCTGCGAGTCAAGGAGTTCATCCGCTTCCACCAGATCCCCAACCCGCTGCGACAGCGCCTCGAAGAGTACTTCCAGCATGCCTGGTCCTACACCAACGGCATCGACATGAACGCGGTGAGTCCCCGCCGCCCTGTCCAGGGTGGGGTGGCTGACCGAGTTCAAGTCCCAACCCTGGCTAACGCTGAGGGTTGGGGGGAGGGGAAATGGGGGGGGGTTGGCCAAGGTCTCGAGAGGTCAGGGCGTTCCCGGAGCCCTCCCCACCCACTTCCCCGGCCTTCCGCTGGATGCGACCGCTCGCCTCGCAGGTGCTAAAGGGCTTCCCCGAGTGCCTGCAGGCCGACATCTGTCTGCACCTGCACCGCGCGCTGCTGCAGCACTGCCCGGCCTTCCACGGCGCTAGCAAGGGCTGCCTCCGCGCGCTCGCCGTCAAGTTCAAGACGACGCATGCGCCGCCCGGGGACACGCTGGTGCACCTCGGCGACGTGCTCTCCACGCTCTACTTCATCTCCCGCGGCTCCATCGAGATCTTGCGCGACGACGTGGTGGTGGCCATCCTAGGTGGGTCGGGTGGAGATCGGGTGGAGAGGCCCAGGCCGGTGGCGGGGTGGGCGGCGGGGCGGGTGGGGATTGGAGATGTCCCGCCTGGACCGGGCCATTGCTAATGGCGATGGGGGCACCTTGTCTGACCTGCCACGTGCTGAGCATGTGCCTCAGAGAGCTTTCTATCCAGCTCACTGAATCTTTAAACAAAGAGCTGCCACGGGCCCCATTTTCCTGATTGAGAGGGGTCATGCTGGTAGGCGGACAGGTACCGGGAGGCGGGGCTGAGCTCCTGGGCATGCCCACCAGGCCACACCACCCCAGGGCCTGCTCCAGGCCTCCCTCTCCTTGGGGTCCCTCAGTCAGGGCCTCCCTCTGTCCAGGGCGAAGTCACAAGTGCCCAGGATGGCACGAGGGCATAGTTCCAGGGCAATGGGTCTGACTCAGAAGTCCAGGCAGGTTCCTACCTTCCCCCACCCTTGAGAAGCTCCGGGTGAGAGGGCAGGGGCTTGTCTTGGGTGGAGGCGGTGGGAGGGTCCCCAGTTTCATTCAGTGCCGCTGCAGGGATAGCTGGACACTTTGGAGGAAGGATAGGAACAGTCGGCAGGGACAGATTTGGGGCACACAAGCGTCTGCCGCATACCTCAGGCAGGTCACTTCACCTGTCTGAGACGCTTCTCATCTTCCTTGCCTTTGCCCTGACCTCAGCCCAGCCCAGCCCCTGACCGGGCTGTCAGCCTCATCCTCCCTTGGCCCCAGTGGCGGGCTCTCCTCCACCCCTCTGCCGGGCTTCCCTCTGCACCGCCCTCAGCGGGTGTTCGCTAAGCGCGAGGCTTGCTCTCTTCTCCCCGTCTGGACACGCTAAGTCCTGCCACCCCCCTGGCAGTTCTTGCTCCAGCCTAACTAACACTGTTTAGTTCTCCAAACCTGCCCATCTGTCACACCTCCGGGCCTTTGCACGTGCTGCCACTCTGCTCAGATCACCTACCTTGCACCCCTGCCTGGCAGGCCCCAGTCGTCCTTCGAGGCTCAGCTCAAGCATGGGCTCCTCTGTGAGCCCTTCCCTCACTCCCAGTCGAGCTTAGAAGTACCGTCCACTTGGGAGAGATAATTATTATTAATAATTAAGAAGCCAGTCCAATTTAAGTTTCATTTAGAAACATGAACTCCTTTCATTCTGTCCTGAGTGGAAATGGACATTAGGCCATAATCCTTCATCTACTGGAAAACCATCACTTTATGATGTTGCCCAGATCTTTTGGGTTTTACATGTGACCCGGAAGGAGCCCCTCCTTCTCTAAGCCTCAGTCCCCTCCTCAGCCCCCAGCCTCTTCTCCTGTTCTCTTGGGGCACACGTCCTGGCCTTCATCATCATCGCGCACACACAGTTAGTGCCCCTTGTGTGGTATCACCAGGCTGAGGGGGCCGGAAGTTCCCCTGGGGAGCAGACATCCAAGTAATTGTGGTCCCTGGCCCCCCTGCCCTGGGCTCTCTGCCCTCAGCCTTAACTGTGCTGCAGGGACCACCTGGACTGCCTCTCTCCTGGGCGTCCAGTCCTTCTAGATTCTCACAACCCAGCCCCTGCTGCATTTGTGCTGGAGCTCCCTGCTCCCAGCCACTCCTGGTGGGATGGGTCCCTGCCTCCTCCCTCCTCCGCAGCCCCATTGCTCTCGGCTCTTCCCCCCCCCCCCCGGTTCTAAGGCTCTAGGGAGCGTTCTGCAATCTGTCTCTCGGGGATGAGGGCTCCTTGTGGGTGGGACAGCATTTTATTCACGTTTACAGCCTGTGGCCGGCACCAGGAGGGCCCAGTATCCTCATCACATGCCCCTATCCAGCCTGGGTCCACACTGTGACATTTGTCCTGCCCGGTGCCTTGCATCCACCCATCTTGTGCCTCTTGCTGTTTGAGGCCCTTCCTCAAGCATCACATCTGCTCCTCTGGACACCCAGCGGGGTAGACAAGGCAGATCTGGTTATGCCCATTTGAAACACGAGGACACTGGGGTCCAGAGAGCAGAAGTGGCTTCCCCAGGCTTCCTCTGTTAGGGCCATGCTGGTCACTTGACCCTGCAGTGGCAGTGGGGACACAGAGAAAGAGAGGCCTCAGCCCTGCCCGGGGAGCTGGCTGCTACTGACCCTAGGTTCCCTCCACTCTCAAAGCACCGAGGCAGGATGAGAGAGGAAGAGGTTGGGCAGGGGGCCTTTAGTGTCCCCACTGCCCACTGTCTCCTGGGAAGGGGACAGTAGGGGGATTTCTGAAGCAAGTGGAAGACAAGAGGGGGGCTCCTGCTAGAGGGCGGGCCTGAGGGGTGTGGAGGTGGCGAGGGGACCCCCGTGCTGGGGTGGGAGGGGTCTCTGCCGAGCTCGGAGGACAAGGCAAGGGCACGGGCCACCCTAAGCCAGCGCACCCAGCCTGGTTCCCGAGCTTGATCCTGAGCACCAGGCCCCAGCCTGGCAGGATCCCCGGAGGGCGGGGAGGTCATGGCTGAGAGGTCCTCAGGGAGGCTCCTCCGAAGAGAGCTGGGAGCCGCGCCCCAGAGACCCCCGCCCCTCTGGCCGGCAGGAAAGAATGACATCTTTGGGGAGCCGGTCAGCCTCCATGCCAGGCCGGGCAAGTCCAGTGCAGACGTACGGGCCCTGACCTACTGCGACCTGCACAAGATCCAGCGGGCAGACCTGCTGGAGGTGCTGGACATGTACCCCGCCTTTGCAGACAGCTTCTGGAGTAAGCTGGAAGTCACCTTCAACCTGCGGGACGTGAGTCTGGGCTGGGTGGGCTGGGGAGGGTGGCCCTCGGCCAGATGGCAATGGGCAGTGTCCAGGCAGCCTGCCAAGAGCTTGGCCTGCCTGGCCTGAGGGGACCATCTGACCCCTTCCCTTCCTTTCAACCCCCTCCTGCATCCTCTGCCATCATTTCCTCTGGGCTCACCATGGCCAACATAATGCTAAGTCTGATGATAGCTACTAGTTATTGAGCAACGAACTACATGGCAAGCACTGGCTTCCTTTTACATGATCTCATTGAGTCTTCTTGCAAATTGTGTGAGTACTCCCATTTTCCAGATGAGGAAACTGAGGTGGGAGGGGTCTATCAGACAAATGACCGAAGCCACACAGCCATACAGCAAACCATAGAGTCAGTGGCACAGCCAAAATGGGACTCAGGTCTGTGCAGCATCATGGTCCGGACTTCCCGCCACATCCTGCTGAGCTACAGGAGGGGGTCTGCCCTCCAAGAGCTCACGGTGCCAGGTCCCAGAGGTGTGGACAGAGCAGCCTCTCCTCTCCAGCTTACCTCTCAGTGGAGATTGTAACAACTCGGGAAAAAGAAAGCACTCCGCAGTTAAATAACCAGGAAGTCTCAAGGGTGTGCAGGGAGACCAAGCGTCTGTGGCGCTCAGGGTTGCTGAGAAGTGGGCCAGCCAGTACGGAGTGGAAGTGCCCAGAAGGGGCTGTGTGGGAAGGAGGGGGCCCAGCAGGGGCAACGGTGACCGAGGCCCTGGCCCTGAGCGCCCCACCTCCAGCCTGGCCCAGCTTCTGGAGGGAGACAGGTTTCTGTGCTCCCCACGACAGCCCTCCCCACCCTGTGTCCTCTGCTGTCCCCCTCCCCAGGCTCTCCCCTTCCCACCTGGTCTGACTAGGACAGATCTCAGAAGGTCCCTGTCTGGTGGCAGGGGGGTGGGGGCAGCTGCTAGGAGCCATCAGGGGGCCCAAGGGCTCCGTGGCTGGGTACCAGGGCAAGAAGGATGTGTCTCCATGGCGTGGGCCCCTTGGTCTTACTGTGCCAGGAGGTTGGGCTGCCAGGAGTGCTGCAGAGGGCACCTCCTGCATGGACGGAGACTTCTAGACCCTGTCTCCTCAGAGGCAATTCTCCCGTTGGCTGCACTGAGGCTGGGGCACCAGGGCGTCGAGAAAGGGAGGAGGACAGCTCCTCTGCCTCCCCCACCCCAGTCTTGCTGCTCAAGGTGGCCTCTCCCGAGACTCCGTGGGGTCTGCGCATCTCCAAGCGCCCGCTCATCTCCTGCCCACCCACGCGGGAGGGCGGCTGCCCGGAGCAGTGGGGGAGCGCAGCCACCTGTCCCCACTTTCTTACCTAGTTGCTGCAGGGCCACTGGAGGAGGGCGGCAGGGGAAGGCAAAGAGGTCTCGGCCCAGCTTTGTTACTTGATGCTCTTGTTCCCCACAAGGCAGGCGGGGGTCTCCAGGCATCACCCCAACAGGCTCCAGGCAGCCAGGACCACCAAGGCTTCTTCCTCAGTGACAACCAGTCAGGTGAGCAAAGCCGGCCCCCAGCAGTGTCTGCCCCTCCGAAGCCCCTGCTCTGCCCCCTCCCCATCCTGCCTCCCCTGGGAGAGGCCTCCCCAGGCCCTCAGTGAGTGGAAAGGGGCGCCCTCCCTAGGCTCAGTGCTAGAGGCCCTTGTACCCTTCCTCCCCTTGTGTCCCCAGAGCCTGAGTGAGGGCTGCCCCCAGGGGTGGATCCCAGCCAGCCCCCTGGGGCTCCACATCCAGGCACCAAGGGACCCGCTGGGCTGCAGCTCCCTGGACAATGAGGCCAGGCTGGACGTCCCCACCCAGCCGGCCTCCTCAAGCTGGGGCCCCAGCCCCCCTCCCAGGGCTACAGCTTTTTGGGTCCCGGAAGCCAGACCTCCTTGGGGGCAGGACCTCGTACTCCAGGGCACCCAGGTAAGGAGAGCCTCTCCTGCCACCTTGTGTTCCCACGGCAGGTAGGGGGCGGGGCCTGGGCTCTGCTCGAGAAGGTCAGGCCCGTGGAGGCCGCTGGACCAAAGCTCAAGCTTCCCTCCCCACCGCCCCCTCGCCCACCCCGCCCCAACAGGTGCAGCCCCTTCCCTGAGCATCTCAGATGCATCTGGCCTCTGGCCTGAGTTGCTGCAGCAAGTGCCCCCAAGGCCAAGTCACAGCCCCCCAAACCCTCAAGGAGATCCAGACTGCTGGCCTCGGGAGCTAGGCTCCAGGCTAGAGCAGCTCCAGGCCCAGATGAACAGGTGAGTGACCTGCAGGTCAAGGATGGTGGCAGCTAGAGGGCAGAGCTGGTGGCAGGCTAAGCATGGGTGCCCCCTCCTGGTGCCTCAGCGACATCTCTGGTGCCCCCTGGGTTTTAGAATGGCCAACCCCATTTAACTGCAGCCCTCCTCATCCCTGTCACTAAGCACAAGTCCTTGGAGGGCTTGGCCCAGCAAACCCTGGAACTGTCAAGGAAACCTTTGGGGCGAGGAGCATCGACTCAGGCAGAAATGAATTCTGTGGGCCCTTGGAAAGGGGGTGTGGCCTGTGGGTGGCAGAGCTATGGTGGCAGAGTGAGAGCTTAGGGACAGTACGGTCCTGAGTTCAAATTCTGGCTCTGCAACTTACCAGCAAGGGGGTAGGCAAATTACTTAACCACTCTGAGCCTCAGTTTACCCTTTTGTGAAATGGGAATAACCAGAAGACCCATGTCAGAGTTTCATTATGAGGACTAAGTGCTGTGTGCACGGTGCCTGGTCACGGTTATTATAGAGTCTGAGATGTGCTAGTGGAGTTTGGGCAGGGGCTGTGGATTATAGCAGGGAAATAGCTTCATCCGGCAGGAACAGTCTGCAGGCTACAAAACTGAGAGCTGCCCTCAGGCAACCCTGCCTCTGCCCCTGACTATGGTATCCTTCCTGACTGGCAGGCTGGAGTCCCGCATGTCTGCAGACCTCAGCCGCATTCTGCAGCTCCTTCAGCAGCCCTTGCCCCAGGAGCACACTGGCTACATTCTGGGAGCCCCTTCCTCCAGTGACCTGGCCTTGTTTCCTGCGACCTCAGCGACTCAGAGGCCAGGAGCTACACTACCCCAGGGCAGTCTGCCCCCTGCACAGGTAAGCAGGTGAGGAGATCCCCAGGGGTTTGCCTGGAGGCAGCTTCCTGTCTTCCCCCTCCCCTAAGTTGGTCTCAGTGGGTGTCCAGCCCTGGGCCTCCATGGCCTGAGAGAAGCTGCGTCTTCTCTGGTCCTCCTTTACGGTCTGGTCATGACAGGCAGCCTGGACAGGCGGGGCAGAGCCCAGACTGTGACGGTAGACTCCACATCAGGTCAAGAGCAGCAGGACACAGTTCCTACCAGCTCCCATCCCTGAAGTCAGGGGACGGGGGAGGCGCCCCACACTGCGTGCCTCCTTCTTTCTTGCCCCTCCCAGACCGCCAGCGGTGGTGACTCGGATGAATGGAGGCTGAAGCACAGGAACTCCTCCTCTAAGCTGCCCCCTCTGGCTATGGACATGGACAAAACTCTGACGCTGTGTTCGGAACAGGAGCAGCCTGAGGGGCTCCTGTCACCCCTGGCCTCACCTCTGCGTCCCCTGGAGGTACAGGGACTCGTCTGTGGCCCCCGCTTTCCCTCCCTCCCTGAACACCTCAGCTCTGTCCCCAAACAGCTGGAGGTCCAGAGACATAGCTCAGATCCTGGATTTGCGGGGAGTTAGAGCCACTGAACCCCAAGATAAAAGACACCAAGAAGAAACTGAAGGTGGGTGAGGTGACAGTTAAGGATTTCAACTAGAGTAGCTATAGACGGCCAGTTCAGGGGACCCAAGATGGAGTGGGTGAAGAGGCTCAGGATGTTTCCCAGCCCCCGTCTCCCCCCGGGGTTGTTTAGATGGCCAGCCTGGTGGGGGTGGGTGAGCTCAGATGTGGAGGTAGCTTATGGGACGGAGGGGCCTGTGAAAAAAGGAGACATTTCTGTTCTTCTGTGTGACGGCCTTGTTCTGTGCTGGATACAGTCACCTCCCCACTCAGAACTCTCCCCCACCACACGGCCCAGCTCCCAAGCCTGGTCAGGACCGCCTGCCAAGAGCCTATGAACCAGCTGGAGGTGAAAGTGTCCTCTGTAGTGGACACATCAGGGCACAGAGCTCCAGCTCCCAGCCACTCTGCCCCTGACGGTTCTGTGATGACCTTTGGGACCTAGTGGGCAGTGCCGCACCTCACAGCTAATAAAGTCTGCACATTTCATGTTGGGCTGGGTGTGTAACTTACCTGGGAGTCCTTGATTGGGCTGTAACTCTCACAGCTGTGGTCTTCTCTAAGTCCTTCTCCCAAGGAGCTGTGTGTTGGGGACCTGAAGGTAGCTGCAGGGGGCTTTTAGGCAGACTGGGGTGAACGGAAGCAGAGAGGTGCTGGCTTGGTGACCGTAAGGAATCATGACAACAGCCAGCACTTTTAAGGCACTCACTGTGTTTGGGGACACAAGACTGACTGCTCTGCAGATACTAGTTCATCAACTTCTTGTAACAACCTTACAGGGTCAGTATCATCATCCCCCACTTTAGAGGTGAGCAATCAGAAGCAGAGAGAGACCAAGAAGTATACCTAAGCAAGAGGGGGGACTTTTAGGGTGTTGTTCTATTTCCTAATCTAAGTGCTGATTACATGACTGTGTATCAGGTTGTAAAAATATGTACACTTCTATGTAAATTATACTTTGATTTAAAATAGAGTATTTTCCAAAAACATAGGCAAAGGAGACATAATTTCAACACGGATGGTCTTGTTTGAGAACACATGCAGTTAACCACCCCCCTGAAACAGACTGTTGCCAAAAAGTCACTGGTCCTGTCCTTTTTCAATACTCCCTAAAAGAATTTTGAAAATGTATTTCTCCCTGCACACACATTTTTAGTTGACATCTGAAGTATTTTATTGATATATTTAAATAGTTGCAAAGGACATAATTGCCAGAGTTTGTAAATATTGACACTTTATAACCTGTTTAACTTATAAGGCTCTATTTCAATCCCAGGAACAGTGATTAAGAAGCCAAAATCATTCATTTTAAGAACAAGCTTTTATTTTTTTATATAGTGATTTTTTTTTCATTATAGCTGGTTTACAGTGTTCTGTCAGTTTTCCACTGTACAGCAATGGTGACCCAGTTACATGTATATGTATAGATTTTTTCTCACATAGAACAATTTTTCCTTTAACATAGTTCCTTTCTCTGTACTCATAATTTCACTCTATGCCATCTGCAGTTTATCTGTCATGTAATTTACTTCCATGCTTGAAAGTCTATTACTAATAACCTTATCGTATCTGCTTGTAACACATATATATAAACCGAAATCTTAAAATTGTTCCTAACCTTACTGAGACTTTCAGGGTTACACTTATTAGTACTGAGTTGTTCGAAACAACATAAAATCTCTATTTAAATTTTTATGAAAACTAAAATTTAATTGGAAATACATCTCTTAAGAGAGGGTATTTTCCTCTCAATTAGTCCGTGTATGTGAATGAATATTATTTTTTCATTAGAGGAAGACATAAGCACAGAGAAAGCTTGTTCAACTAAGGAAGTGGATAGTACTGTAAGGAGTTTGTTACATAAAACAAGTCTTTTTGGAATTCCCATCATGGCTCAGTGGTTAACGAATCCGACTAGGAACCATGAGGTTGCAGGTTCGATCCCTGGCCTTGCTCAGTGGGTTAAGGATCCAGCGTTGCTGTGAGCTGTAGTGTAGGTTGCAGACCCCGCTCGGATCCCGCGTTGCTGTGGCTGTGGCGAAGGCCGGCAGCTACAGCTCCTGTTAGACCCCTAGCCTGGGAACCTCCACATGCCACAGGTGCGGCCCTAGATAAAACAAACAAAAAAAGACCAAATAAATAAATAAATAAAATAAAACAAGTCTTTTTAAGGCCACATGTGCCCTGTTGAAGTTCCCATGCTAGGGGTGGAATCCGAGCTTTAGCTGCTGGCCTACACCACAGACACAGCAACAGCAACGTGGGATCCAACCTACACCACAACTCAGAGCAACGCAGGGTCCTCAACCCATTGAGTGAGGCCAGGGATCGAACCTGAGGCCTCATGGATACCATTTCCATTGAGCCACACGGGGAACTCCACTAAATGCTATATTTAAAGATATCGTCTAACAATTCAATACAATTGTTGGCTTAGTTTTGTTGAAAGCAAATTATTGGAAACTATTTAAATTACAAAGAGATGTTACCTAGATTCAGACCCTTCCCCATTTCAAATTCAAGACACCGATATATCAGCATTTGCCTTGGGACGGTCCCGTGCGAAAAGATGGAATAGGAACTAACAGAAACGGAGAGCCACTCTGGCTGGGTTGCTGCCTGCTGAAGACCAATCCTTCAATTACAAGCACTTCTAGAATGGCCAGGAAAGGCTGACTGAAGCTGGCCTGGTCCTGAGTACAGCGGCATGTGTGCCGTCTGCCCATGATACGCTGGGAGAACAACATTCCGGTTTAAAGGAGGCGTTGGCACGAGCAGGGAAATAAAGGGGTTTCGCTTTCGGCGCAGGCCTGTCCGCAAGGCCCCGAAGCTCAGTGCCGCGAAATGCAGCAGGCCCTCTCGTAAGGCAGAATTTTCATTTTCATTCGACAACGTGGAGAATCCGTTCAGAATAGCAGCTGCAATGGGTAAGTCAGAGCAGTCACGTAAGAGCTTTCACTCTCAGAGACTTGGCCTAGAAGTTGGAGGCCCGATGCCCAGTATGCTAGCTTCTAAGCCACCCACACCCGGATTCACCCGCACTGCGCCGTTATCTCTCTGACTGACATCTTTGTTAGCCAATGACCTTTGAGGCTGTGAAAGCGCCTGCCCGCCCTGGAGTTGGGCTGCGCAAGTAATTGGAATGACAATCATTTGCACCAATAGCAAGGATGTTTCAGAAGCTACGGATACAGTAGCCAATGAAGAGAAGGAACTGTTCGGAAGGACGTGCCATGTAGCCAACGGCAGGCGCCACTGCGGGGGTCGCGTGGCTTCCGTTCTAGAGGACGGGGCGGGGTCTCAAACGGAAGGTGGTTGTCGTCCGAGCCGAAGCAGGTTTGAAAGTGGGGGTCGGGCTCGGCTGTCGTTGTCTGTCGCCGCGGCCTCGCTTCCGGGCTAGGCTGTCCTTGCCCGCCCCCGCCCCGCCTCCCTTCGGACCCCTCCGTCCCAGGCCTGACTCCCTGTGCGATTCGCGCCCCGCCCGCCGCAGCTCGCTGCCGTCCCGGCCCGCACTGCGGCCCAGCCGCCGCCACTATGTCCCTGCACGGCAAACGGAAGGAGATCTACAAGTATGAAGCGCCCTGGACCGTCTACGCCATGAACTGGAGCGTGCGGCCCGACAAGCGCTTTCGCCTGGCGCTGGGCAGCTTCGTGGAGGAGTACAACAACAAGGTGGGCCGGGCAGGGGCTCGGAACCCAGCTGGAGGGAAGCGGGCCCCTGGAGCGCTCTTTCCCGGCCGGAGCTCAGACCCCAGGACCCTCCTGCGGACCTGCCTTAGCGCCTCGGAGCGGTTCCTCTGTGTCTGGCCCTGTGCAGCGGGTTTCGCTCTCGTCTCATTTAATCCTTGCAGCGTTCCTGGGTAGTCAGGAGTGTAATTACCCGCATTTTACCGATGGGGAAACTGAGGCACCGTGTTGTGACTTTCCCCGGTCAGACAGCTGTTTCGTGACGGAAACAGGTCTCAAACCCAAGTTTACACCGCAGAGCTGTGCCGTTTATCACGCCTATCCCCTCCTCTCCTGCCGCACTGCTTCATTTGCGGGTCGGAGGAGGGATGAGGGAGTGATGGTTGTGAAGAAAATGCTGGCGCCCCGCGGTCCTCTCCTGGCCACACTAGATTTCTATTAGAACTGTTAAGCAGGCTTCACCGCTCTCTGCTCACTGGATTCCCCCAGCCTTTCTGCCGCGATTGTCATTGCTGTTGCTGCCTCGTATTCGTCCTCTTCAGAGCTATCTCTTTTGGAAATCTTGGCCAATGGCTATTGTTTTCGGCCTAGAGAAGAGTGATGCTTGCCATATCTTTCTTGGCATCTTTCATACTAATACAGACAAGTAACCTTGAATAGAAGTAAGTCTTTCTGGACATCCACAATTTGAGAATCCGTCTTGGAAGCACTGGTAGTAGGAGGAAACTTTAAGCTGGCAGTGACACAAATTTATTTTTGAAAGTTGTCGAATAAGTTAGTGGGAAGAATTTTCTTTTCGTTACTCCTTAGTTTCTGTCATTTATTGTATTAGAGTAAGCATTGTGATTGATAGTGATCAGAGCAACCGAGAGCCATGCTTAGTGGTGTTTAAAGACTGCTTGACACCAGGAACACTGTAACTTAAGAATAAACTGTGGGGACAGAGGCATGGTGCAGGAGAAAAGGCCAGGTGCTCTAGGACTGGGTCTTGTCTAGTCCACTGATTAGCTGTGGGGCACTGCATAGGTCAGTTTTATTATTTCTGACCCCCAGTTTGTTGTAGGAGAGAAGTCCTGTAGAAAACATTTGAACATTGTAGTTTTGTTTACAGGTTTTCAGGGGCACATCTTAGAATTAGGTCTTAAGGAATTCTGGTTATGGCTCAGTGGTAATGAACCTGACTAGGATCCATGAGAAGGCGGGTTCGATCCCTGGCCTGGATCAGTGGGTTAAGGCCCTGGCGTTGCCAGGAGCTGTGGTGTAGGTCACAGACAGCCTGGATCCTGAGTTGCTGTGGCTGTGATGTAGGCTGGCAGTTGCAGCTCCAATTTGACCCCTAGCCTGGGAACTTCCATATGCTGTATGTGTGGCCCTAAAAAAGAAAAAAAAAAAGAGAGAGAGAGAGAATTAGGTCTTAAATTTTTTGTAATCCTTTTTGAGAAATTGATGAGAACAGTGGAGTCATTGCCCAGACATCACACATACACGCTTTACAAACAAATCCCTGAGAGTATGCACTAGTCTTGGAGTCCATGATTGCCCACAGAAAGCAGAGAGTCCTGACAAGACACAGGTTTATTTTTCCTCTGGTGCCTCTTTCTTCCTAATGTGCCATAGTGGACAGCAGAGCTGGTAAAGTGAAATTCAGGACCTTGATGTGTAAACTGAATTAGTAAAGTTGAGAGCACTAAGAACTGTTGTTTAAGAATACATGTTTAGGAGTTCCTGTCGTGGCACAGTGGTTAACGAATCTGACTAGGAACCATGAAGTTGGAGGTTCAATCCCTGGCCTTGCTCAGTGGGGTTAACGATCTAGTGTTGCCGTGAGCTGTGCTATGGCTACAGCTCCGGCTGGACCCCTAGCCTGGGAACCTCCACATGCCCTGGGTGCGGCCCTGAAATGACAAAAGGCAAAAAAAAAAAAAAGAAAAAAAGAAAAAGAATACATGTTTAAACGAAGAGGGGGAAAAAAGTAAAATACATCTTTCAAATGGCTTGAGTCTTTTCACACAGACAGATGGATTTTTTTTCCTTGCAAGGTTGATTTAGGTAAGCAGTAGTAACCCCATTTCTAAGAGATGAGAAACCGAGCCACAGTTAGGCTGCTGGTAAAATCAGTGGAGTAATTGGTGTCAAACCTCGGTTGTGTGAACTCTGCCCCCAAATTTATCCTTTCAATTAGCCACTGTTTGGAGCTCCTTCTTTGTGCCAGGCACACAGGCAGTGTGGTCTTAGTAGTAAAATGCTAATTGATAATCCCAGCGTAATAGAATAAGCAGTTACCTGTCTTCACTCACTTGCATAATCTAGGCAGTGTGGTATCTTAAAACAGTTTTTGTGCCCCCACTTATCTAGGTCAGAGTTCTTGTGTGTGTGTGCTTGTTTGATAGACAGTTTTGGCAGGCTGAAGCCAATAGACCTCTGTTCATAATTATGTTTTCAAATGCCTAAAATACGTGGAATTACAAAGGAAATCAACTATATATTGAGCCATAGTTATTCAAAACATTTTTTGGAGATCTCTTCTGGTGCAGTGGGTTAAGGATCCGGCGTTGTCGCTGCATTGCCTTGAGAGCTATGGCTCTGGCTTACTCTGATCCCTGGCCCGGGAACTTTCAAGTGCTGTGGGCATGGTAAAAAACAAAGCTGTTATTTTTTTTTTAAGAATTGGATTAGAAGCAGAGTTCCCGTCGTGGCTCAGTGGAAACGAATCTGACTAGGAACCATGAGGTTGCGGGTTCGATCCCTGGCCTCGCTCGGTAGATTAAGAATCCAGCATTGCCAGGAGCTGTGGTATGGATCGCCATGTTGCTGTGGCTGTGGCAGAGGCTGGCAGCTGTAGCTCTGATTCGACCCCTAGCCTGAGAACCTCCATATGCTGAGGGTGTGGCCCTAAAACAGCAAAAAAAAAAAGGTGGGGGGGTCATTATGTTCATTCCTTTGCCTTTTAAAGACCCAGCGGGAAAAATTCTCTTGGATCCTTTCAACCAAACCCACTTGGTCTCGAAGATTCTTGCCATACTCCAAGTACGGTAATGTGCTAGTTAAAGCCCATTTTCTCTTTTTCTACCTGGCTTAGACACAGTAACTCTGGTAGAAGAACTGTGGTATTTCTCCTGAGTTTTGACAATATCTGTGGTCATTATTACTCTCTGTTTTATGAGGAAAGATGGGTTGCAATTCCTGGGCTTCTATTCCACTTAGTTGCATGTTTCAGGGTTGGTTTTGAATAGAATTGGCAGAGTGATGTGGGTTTATTTTGCCCTAATATTTAACTAGCTGACCATTTGTGCCTTAGGATTTAGCATCTAGAAAACATTTTTGAGGTTTTGGAGAGAGAAACGCTAGGTATTCTTATGCCTTTGAAGAATACTGGTAGTAAATCTGGGTAAGACCAGCTTGTACTTGAAATACATGTGGCATGAATTCTTGCCTTGTCAGCTTATGTTGATTCTTATGCAATCTTTAATACGGAGTTATTTATTTGGCGCATAATAGATAAAGTCTGGCATATAAATTTTCATTTCTCAGTATTTGTGACAGCCTTTCAGGATTCTCATTTATTCATTAATTCAACAAATATGTGCTTAACACTCGTGTGCGGATACTTTGTTTTTTTTTTTTTTGTTAGCAAATGTGAGATTGGCAGTAATAAAGAGAAAGTGCCTGGGGTTTCCATTGTGGCTCGGTGGTTAACAAATCCGACTAAGAACGATGAGGTTGCGGGTTCGATCCTGGGCCTCACTTAGTGGGTTAAGGATCCCTCATTGCCGTGAGCTGTGGTGTAGGTTGCAGACGCGGCTTGGATCCTGCGTTGCTGTGGCTGTGGCGTAAGCTGGCGACTACAGCTCCGATTAGACCCCTAGCCTGGGAACCTCCATATGCTGCGAACACGGCCCTAGAAAAGGCAAAAAGACAAAAAAAGAGAGAGAGAGAGAAAGTGTGTTAGCACACTTAAGTATCTTTGATAGATACTTAGAACTTCGCAGTGCTCCATCAGTGCCTGGCAAGACTGTGAACAGGGTAATTTAAAGTATAAAACTCTTCTGTTTTTAACTTCCTGCTTTCTTTTTTCTAGACGGTATAGGACTAAATCCTCCCTGAGACCACTAATAAAAGTTCTGCTGCTTTACTGCTTTTTGCCCTAACCTGGTTCACAGAGACTTACTGGAGATGCTGTGATCTGAGTGAGGAGTGAATCTGTGAATCTGTGAACCTGCGGCTGTGATGCCAGAGCTGACTGGTTCACCTCTGAGGCAAGAGCTGAAGGGGTACTGAGCCAGAATTCATCTCAAAGTTTGACAAGGCAGGACATCTCTGCAGGCATTGATCAACAGTAATCAGTCAGGAATAGGCTTGCAGAGAGGACAAATGGAAAAGACCAAGAAAAACTAGTTTATTCTGACAGAATTTCGCCTTAGCTGATTTTGGTTATATTAACAACTGTGGGGAAATGTTCCACTGGTAAGAGTGGTGTTATTGATTTAGATAACTAGTGTTTTCTTTCTTTAATTACAAAAATGTACACACACATGTACATATACAATCCCTTCATGTTATGGTACTAGCACTGTATGTAACTAAAGTGGAATATACAGGGAGTTCCCCTTGTGGCACAGTAGCAATGAATCCGACTAGTATCCATGAGGATGTGGGTTCGATCCCAGGCCTTGCTTAGTGAGTTAAGGGTCCTACTTTGCCATGAGTTGTGGTGTAGGTCATAGGTAGGGCTCGAATCTGGCATTGCTGTGGCTATGGTGTGGGCCGACAGCTGCAGCTCCGATTTAACCCCTAGCCTGGGAACTTCCATTTGCTATGGGTGCAGCCTTAAAAACCAAAAAGAAAAGAAAAGAAAAAAGTGGAATATACAGTTTCCTCCCTCAAGGAGCATGGTAACAAGGTAGACACACAGCAGCTTTTTTATTTTTTTGAAAGATAAGGTGTGAGTAATATGATGGTAAAGTATGTTGTTATTTATGAAAGTAGTTGAAAGTGAAGATGTCTTGTCTCCAAGGAATAAAATGGTTTATGTTTTATATCTCTTCCTTAGGAGATACCCGATATGGTAATATCCACAGTTTTAAAATAAGTAAAAATGGTCTTGCTTGACAGTCTTTCCTTTTTAGGGGCATTTGTTTCACATGTTATGAAGCAGTAGTTGCAGAAAGGCAGTGGAGGTGGGAGGTAGAAGTAGTTTAGCAGGAGGATAGGAAGACTGAAGAGAAGGAAAGGTAGAGGGTAACCTAAATGTTGAAGCTTTTTCCTTATGTTCCCACAATAAGTAAGGAAGGGCGGAAGTATAATGAAGATAAAATAGGTATAGAAAGATGCCGAAAAAGGGTATTTGTGGCTGCAAGTTGAAACTCAGAAGAGCATAATTCTCCAGACTAGGATTTTGAGGGACAAAATCAATAGTCTTTTGTTTGGGTCAGTGAGAACAGGTGCAAGCTGGCAGCCGGAGCTTCTCCAGACCCCACTTGACACCTTAAATAAGAGGGGAGCTCAGCTGAACAAGGAGACACGTAGACAGGCCATCGTCTCTAAAAGCATCAGATGAATCAAGTTGGAAGAGATTGAATTGTTAGCAGCTTAACAACTCCTCATCTCTGTTGGCTGGGGAGATGCAAAACCTTCGTGTGTTTATGCAAACTTGGAACATGGCCCTGGCCTCTCTCCCATAGGGACTTCTTTCAGATCATCTAGAAAGAACATGCCTCATTCATTTTTTGTTTGTTTGTTTGTTTTTTCTTTTTATGCCTGTACCTGCAACATATGGAAGTTCCCAGGCTAGGGGTCAAATCGGAGCTGCGGCTGCCAGCGTATGCCACAGCCATGGCAACACCAGATGCTTAACCCACTGAGCGAAGCCAGGGATCAAATCCAGATCCTCAAGGACATTTTGTTGAGTTCTTAACCCACTGAGACACAGTGGGAACTCCAGAACTTGCCTCATTCAGAAGGAAACAGCATAGTAGCAATAGAAAGGTACTGTAAGAAAGGAAGGGGGGAATAGGAAACAATTGGAAGGTAAAGTGTCCATGCTAGAAAAATGTTTTCACCTTAGTTGAAAATTAATAACCAGTCCTGCCACCATGAATTCAAAGAACTTAAGGAAATAAAGAATTCCAAGCAGAGATACAGGAAATCAGGTAAAATAAAATCTTGGTGACAAGAGAAAGTGGAACCACCAGCAGGTAGAGCAGAAAAATGGTGGAAGAGAAAACAAAAATTATCACAGAATTAAAAGCCACATTGGAAAGAGAATAAAAACGAATACAAACTGCTGAAAACAATGGAGGATAGGGAAGACAGATTGAAAAAAAGGTGTGGAAATGAACAATTGAATATAATAGATGCAAAAAATAAAGAATGTCTAACTTAGGTATAATTGGTATCTCTGAAGAAGACCAAATAGGTGAAACACACTAACTCAAATATGTAGTTAAAGATGACTTTAAAGGTTTAAAGTAATGAGTTCAAACTGTCTCTCAAGAAAAACCAAGACAGAACAATTGACACTGAAAACTTTCTGAGGAAAAAGTGTCTATGTGTTAAGGGTAAAGAAAGTCTTTTTGACATTTAGGCAAAAAGATGACATCCTCTTGAAGAGGGGAAGAAGAAATTAGGCTAGCCACATTTGATGGCAGAAAGCATGGAGCAACTGTTATAGATTGTGTTACTATAAATACCCAAGAATATACATAAGAATATGTAAAATTTATATGGGAAAATAATACACTTTTTATAAAGATAATTTGTAAAAATTGACTGTGGGGAAAAAACATTTTTTAAGTTAAAGGAAATCAACTGATTGGTAAAAGTAATACATATCAAAACTTATGGGGAGTTCCCATTGCAGGTTAAGAACCAGATGTAGTCTCCATGAGGACGCAGGTTTTACCCCTGGCGTCACTTGATGGGTTATGGATCTGGTATTGCTGCAAGATGCAGTGAAGGTTGCAGATGTGGCTGGGATCTGGTGTGTCTGTGGCCTCAACTGCTGCTGCAATTCATCCCCTACCCTGGGAACTTCCATATGCCACAGGTGTGACCGTTTTAAAAAAAAAAAAAAAAATGGGGATATGAGGAAACAGAAGCACAGGTAGGGTAAGTAAGTCTCCAAAGTGACGTAGAGGGTAACAGCAGGACCAGAACTGAAATACTGTGTCTAGAGTCTTAAAAAGAGATACATACTGGATGTCAAAAAAGGGGGGTGAGTAGGGGAGAAAGAAGTTTTGAAAACAGAGAGGAGGAGTTCCCCTCATGGCGCAGTGGTTAACAAATCCGACTAGGAACCATGAGGTTGCAGGTTTGATCCCTGGCCTTGCTCAGTGGGTTAACAGTCTGGTGTTGCCATGAGCTGTGGTGTACGTTACAGATGTGGCTCGGATCTGGCGTTGCTGTGGCTGTGGCGTAGGCCAGCGGCTACAGCTCCGATTAGATACCTAGCCTGGGAACCTCCATATGCCGCGAGTGCAGCCCTAGAAAAGGCAAAAAGAAAAAAAAAAAAGGAAAACAGAGAGGGGAACACTGGCACTAGCAGATCAGAGTACACGTACTAGATGGAACTAGTATAGTTATAGTATGTAGTTGATACAAAGCAGATCTAAGTGTATACGTAGAAATGTATTAGTGATAAGATAGAACTTTGGTTCACTGATGAAAAAATAAATTATATGCCATACTTAGCTATCTGGCAGAAAAATTTAGAGCCCTCTAATTCATGCCATTCCAGATCAAATATTTAAATGTAAAGAAAAATCTCACAAACATAGTAGAAAAAAATAAGAGTAGGAAATTTGTGCTGGGGCTGTTGGGGGTGAGTAGAATATAAGGTGGTCTTTTAAGCTAAAAATAATTAAATCCAGAGTCAAGTAAGGGAAAGACTGATAGACTGTAGTACAGTTGATGCTTGAACAGTGAAGATTTGATGCCACAGGTCCACGTACAAGTGGATATTTTTCAATGGTAAGTACTACAGTACTACATGGGGTTCATGGTTGGTTGAATCCAAGAATGCAGAGGAGTTAGATACTAAATTATACACAGATTAACCCCCTGCATTGTTCAGGGTTAACTGTACATACAAATAAACATTTCTATGTGAAAAGATATACTGTGGACAAACTCAAAAGACAAATGATAGGCCAAGGGAAAATATTTTCAAAATATGAGAGCCAGTCGGAGCTAATTAACTTAGTGTGATAGAAAACGAACAAAGAGTATAAGTAGCCAGTTCATAGAAGAGAAAATGCAAGTAATCAATAAACAGGAAAAGATACTTAACCTCACAGGTGGTTAAGGGAAATGAGAATTGACCCTTTGATGTTACTTCTCCCTTTCAAATTTATAAAAATTAAGTTCCTGCTTCTAGCGTTGCTAACAATATGGGGACGAGAACACTTTTACGTGCAGCTGGTAGGAGTGTGAGTTGCTACAGCCTATTTGGAAAGTATATTAGCATCTACTAAAATTTAAAATGCATATACCTGGGGTTCCTGCTGTGGCACAACATTGTCTCTGAGGTGGCTGGGAGCAGTGGGTTAAGGATCCGGCCTTGCCACAGCTTCCTTTCAGTACTTGGCTGGCACCTTGGAGCAGAAGGGCTAAAGCGAGTTAGGCTGAGGATGAAACAAGAGTCTGTGCAAACACATGAAATCTTTGAGAAAATCAGCAAAGATTATATCTCAGCTATTTCCTGACTTCTTTCCCATGGAAAGCTCTGGATAAATCTGATCGCCAGATTTGGGAACCATTGTTGTTGGCAGTACAAACAGAAGTAAGACACAGGCTCTGTTTTTAAGGTATTTACTAATTGAAATAGCACAAGGCAAGTGCCTTCGCGAGGCAGTCTGGGATTAGTCACCAAATGGATGATATAGATAAGTACCGAAAGATTAGTGCACTAGGAAGACTGCAGATAGTTTATGAAGGAGGTGAGATATAATATCAAAAGCTCATACACTGAGGAAGACACCACATAATTTACAGTTTACGTATGAAAGGTGTTACATCTCTGTGCGGTGTCTGCATATCCTCACTTTACAGACTGGAAACGGGTTTGGCAAGGTTAGGTAACGTGTCCAGGACCCTACAGCTAGCAAGTAGTAAGTCAGGAGCCCTGGAAGCCTGATGCCACTGGGCAGGATTGGGATGGATGGAAAGGCGGTATGAGGGTTTTACAAGCATGAGGGCAGTGTACAGAGAGGGGTGGGAAGCACTGACGGATAAATGAAAGGGGAAGAGAAGGTAAGCTAGGGAAGGCCTTGAATGTCTGGGTGAGTGGCTCCTAAGTGGCAGATGCTCACAGGATCTGATATTTGAGGTTTAGGGAGAAATCTCTGATGTCTTGAAAGCAACTTTTAGAAGCGAGTGCAGCCTTTTCCAGTTTATCCTTATAGTGTTACCTGCATGGTTAGAGAGAAGGCTTTGTCTGTTGTGCTTGCTGCCATAGCCCAGCACTTAGAACAGTGCCTAGCCACTCGGTAAGCGTTTGAATAACACATGAATGCAGTATCTGGCTCAGAATCTATAGGAGAGGCTTTATTCTGCCCAACATGCCACAGAATTGAGCTTCTCATCTATTTTCTCCTCCTTGATACCAATTTTCCCTCTTCCAGCTAGAATCTTGTCAAAACCTGTAGATTGTACAACACAAAGAGTGAACTCTAATGTAAAATTATGGACTTTGAATGATAATGATGTTTCAGTGTAGGTTCATCACGTATAACAAATGTACCACTTTGGTGTAGGTATTTTGGTAGTGGGAGAGGCTCTCCCTGTGTGCGGGCAGGAGGTATATGACAGCTCTCTGTACTTCCTGCCCAATTTTTCTATGAATCTAAAATATGCAGTTTTGGATTTCATATTTTAGGAATTCAGCTAGTGGTTAAGAATTCAGCTTTGTCACTCCTGTGGCTCAGGTTACTGCTGTGGCCTGACCCCTGACCCGGGAACTTCTGCATGCTGTGCATGTGGACAAAAATAAAGTAAAATATGAAGTTTTTTTTAAAATGACAAAATATTTGCACAGATTTCACAAGAGAATACACATAGCAAATAAGCACGTGAAAAGATGCTCAGTATTGTTTGTTATTAGGGAAATGCAAATTAAAATAATACTACACACCTATTAGAACAGCTTTTAAAAAGCTGACAATACAAAGTGCTGACAAAGATATAAAACTCTCATATATTGCCAGTGAGAATGCAAATGACACAGCCGCGTTACAAAGTGGGTTGGAAGATTATTATTCTTTTATCTTTTTTTTTTTGTTTTTTGTCTTTTTAGGGCCACACCCGCGACATAGGGAGGTTCCCACGCTAGGGTTCTAATTGGAGCTGTAGCCCCCGGACTATGCCACAGCCACAGCAACGCCAGATCCAAGCCGTGTCTGCAGCCCACACCACAGTTCACGGCAACACCGGATCCTTAACCCACTGAGCGAGGCCAGGGATCCCTGCAACCTCATGGTTCCTAGTCAGATTCGTTTCTGCTGAGCCACGTTGGGAACTCCAAGAAGATTATTACTCTTTTAAATAAAGTTAAACATATGCTTACAGTATGACCCGGAATTTCACTCTTAGTTATTTACCCAAGAAAAATGAAAGCTGGTCAAAAAACAAACTTATACACACATGTTCATAGCAATTCATAATGGCCCTAAACTAGAAATAATCCCAAAGCCCATCAACTTTAAATGGATAAGTAAATTGTAAATAAATAAATCCGCATAATTCAATATTATTTGGCAATAAAAAAAGACATATAACAACCAGGACAAATCTGAAGAGCATCATGTAAAAGCAGCCAGTCGAAAAGGACTCTGCAGAGGAGCCCAAGAGAACTTTGGGGGCTGATGGAAATATTCTGTATATTAATTGTTGTAGGAGTTTGTACAACTGTATACATTTGCAAATGTATACATTCCACTCTATTAAGCTGTACACTTAAAGTGGGTGAATTTTATTATATGCAGTTGTACCTGTTTTTCTGCTGTACGGTCCGTGCTTATCCTTTTATTCATGGGTCTTTACCAAAACCCCCCACCATTCCGTCTTCCAGCTGGTGGAAGTTCATAAGCAAAGGGAGAGCAGGTGGCATTTCCTACTGAGCTGTACTGAGTTGGACAGCAAAGGGTGGAAGTTAACATTAGTCTAAAACTGACTCAACGAAAAGGTGGCCAGAACCACGTGGAATGTTCTCATCAGTAGCACCCAGGTTTTTGCCAGTTATAGTGGTTTGGGTTCTTGAGTGCATGTGAGGCACAGCTTTATGTGCAAGCAGGTTATTAACCAGGGGGTGGGCAGTTTGTGCAGGCTGCCTTCTTAGGTGAGATGTTACTTTGTTGGATGATACTTCCAGTCACTGGGTCACTCAAGCCATGGCTACGCGTCGTCAGGTATCTCAGGTTGTAGGGGAAGGTGTAACCAGTTGGGCAGATAATGCAGTTCTGTGGTGCTGGATCAAGAGTGCAGGAATTGGAATTTCTGTTGTGGCTCAGCAGGTTAAGAGCCTGACTAGTATCCATGGGGATGTGGGTTCGATCCGTGGCCTCACTCAGTGGGTTAAGGATCCAGTGTTGCCGTGAGCTACACTGTAGGTCACAGATGCTGCTCAGATCCGGTGTTGCCGTGGCTGTGGTGTAGGCCGGCAGTCTGAGAACTTCCATATGCAGCAGGTGTAGCCCTAAAAAAGAAAAGAAAAAAATTGAGTGCAGGAATTGGAGTCAGAAAGCCTGTATTCAGATTTGGACTCTGCCTCTTACCAGCTCTGCAGCGTTCGGTGGACTCAGCCCCTCTAGTCTGGGTTTCCTCATCTGCGCAGTGGGATGGGGGGACTAGATGGCCTCTCTCCCTTGTAGTTGTCGTCTCTGCAGCTGAGGGTAGTACAGTGTCAGCACTGCTGTCAGGGATCTGGCATATTTGCTACTGCCTCGGAGAAGCAAATGTTTATGTGGCTCAATTTTGTCGTGTTACAGGTTCAGCTTGTTGGTTTAGATGAAGAGAGTTCGGAATTTATTTGCCGAAACACATTTGACCATCCGTACCCCACCACAAAACTCATGTGGATCCCGGACACAAAAGGCGTCTATCCAGACCTGCTGGCGACCAGCGGTGACTATCTCCGTGTGTGGAGGGTAAGCAGGTGCCTGACTGGCCGCCAAACCACTTGGACTTTCTCAGTGTCTGCTGTTGTTAGCAGTGACAAGTCACGGGGAACAGGCAGTATCATTGCAGCCCGGAGGAAACAAGTGGTAGCGAATCGAGACTGACCTTGTTTGGGCTCAGGAGATTTTCTGGGGAATCTGGCCAAGATTCCTTGAAGGGCTGCTGCCGGCTGCAGGTGGCCCGGGAAACTGGAGGCTCAGTGAACGCGCTCAAAGAACGACAGCCTGCTGTGGGGGTGGGGACACTCGAGACCTCTTACTCTGTCTAGAGCCAAGATATTTTTGAGTAAGTGAAACAAAATACCAGGCCACTGATTCCGTAAAGTGTGAAAGTGGGTCACAGAGCCTCCCCTCCCCGTCAGCTGAGCTCATCACCGCTGGCACCTCCTATGGCCTGGTGGTGTGGTGCCCAGCCGGGCGGGGGACGACCTCACATCTAGAAGGATCTGGGGGTGAAAGTTTGGAAAACAAAACTGGGCAGAGGAGAAAACTTTTAAGAATAGCGTTCAAACAGTTCCTCCAGGTGTTATTACTCTCATGATGACAAAAGAATCCCCCATGTCTTCAGTTTTCTAAAATATTATCAAAAGAGGCTTTAAAGATTTTTTTGTGAGTTAAGACTACCTGATTTTTGTTCCTGCAGGTTGGTGAAACAGAGACCAGGCTGGAATGTTTGCTAAATAATAACAAGAATTCGGATTTCTGTGCTCCTCTGACCTCCTTTGACTGGAATGAGGTGGACCCTTATCTTTTAGGTAAAGGCATGGGGGGGTGTGTATTCCAGTGGGAAGAAGCAAAGACATTTTCTCAGCGATAACACTGGGCCGCTTTCAACCAGGGGCCTCAGGTACATGCAGCGTCTGAAAATGGGGCCACGCGGGAAGGAGGCTAAGTGTGGAGTGTGGTTATTAATTCCTCTCACGGAGTTGAGCGTCTCCTGTGTGTGTGTCTTGTCTCTCCAGTCCGAGTCTAAGGCCCTGGGGTAAGGATTGAATCCCTGACTCTAGGGCTCTCCTGGTATCTTCCCTGTACTCAAGCGATTGCTGCATGTTGTCTCTGGGCTGAAGAGATGAATAGGCACAAGGAGAGGAGCTGGCGTGGGAACCTCACTCTGCCAGCCACTGACCCGCACTGGTTGTTTTCAGGTACCTCCAGCATTGACACGACTTGTACCATCTGGGGGCTGGAGACAGGGCAGGTGTTGGGGCGAGTGAATCTTGTGTCTGGCCATGTGAAGACCCAGCTGATCGCCCATGACAAAGAGGTAATGATGCTGTTCCATGGCTGCTTTCTGTGCCCTCACTGTGAGCCCAGACGCATCTCTCGCTGTTTGCAAATGAGGTGGAAAATCACAATATCATGCTGACGTCTTCTTGTCTAAATTGAAACCAGTAATGTGTCAAAACAGTAGAAAACAACTCTTAAAAATGAGTGCATTTTGCGGGCTGATCTGAAACACCTCATCCTGCAGTCTATCATTTTTCTTTTTGTGCCAGAGATTGCTGCTTTTTAATAACGAAATCTCTTAGGGACCCAAGCAACTGCAGTGACCATGCCAGGTTCTTAACCCGCTGCGCCACAAGGGAGCTCTAATACTTATACTTTTAGTACTATTTGGAATTGAATATGGTTGTTTTTTTTTATACCGTATGATTTAATTAATATAAACTTCTAGAAAATACAAACTAATCTATAGTGGCATAAAACAGATAAGTGATTTCCTGGGGATGAGAGTAGGGGAGATAGAGAGGTTAGGGGTTTGGGGATGGCGAATGTGTTCATTGTCTTGATTGCAGCGATAGATTTATGGGTGTGTACAAATTGAATATGGTTTATTTTGATGGTGATGTTTCTCCTATGTTTATTCGAAGAGCTGAGGGAACCTATTTGGAATTGTGTTTTAATCAAAGCATTCTTCTGAGTGATTTTGGGAAATGGTCGTAAATCTTTTAACTCCCAGAGCCACTGCATGCTGGTACTTTAACCAGCAGAATTACAGGAAGCTTCCTGTGGGTAGCGTTTTCTTTTCTACCGCACCCTGCACAGCGAAGAGTAGTAATATCTGTACAGAGAAAAGGGATGCCTTGAGCTTAGGTTGGAAACTTGAGGCTGTCCACAGATTGGGAAGTTGGTGGCCACGTTTTCCTTCTTAGTATGAAGTTGTTCTTCGGCTTTCTATGTTCCCAGTGGTAAGACCTGTTACAAGGCTGCTGGACTTGGCTGCTATAAACCAAGGGGCCAAGAAAGTGTTTGTCCCTGCAGAGAAGACCGGGAACGAAGCCCTGGGAACCCTCTTGGCATCAAGTGGAACAAGTTGCTACTTTTTGATTATGTGACAACTTAGCCTGCTGTTTTCCGTCAGGATCCAACTGGAAAACTAGAGCTACTGTAAATATTTAAACTGAGGGGATGGAATGGAGGAGATCGTTGACGTAGACGACGGTAGGACTGAGGAGCCATGCTGGCAGCAGCGCGGTAACCTGGAGAATAGGAGCAGCAGGAGCTGCTATGCAGAAGGGGCCACTGGAGCAGTCAGGGTTCCTGAACCCAGGGGCTGCAGAAGCTAGAACATGGACGGGACACAGCCATGGCCCAAGCAGCTTCAGGGAGCTGAGAGAGGGCAGGAGAAATCCCTTAGTTTCTCCCTATGAGAGGGCATGGGCAAGAATGGATCTTAACAGCAGACAGGCCCTGGACCAACACACTGGCCTTGAAGAAATGAACCCAAGGGTGGTTGCCCCGAGAGTAACAGTGATGCCTCCCAACACCTCTGACTTTTCTGGGTCCTCCTCTCTGTTCAGAGGCTCTCATTGCTGCCTGCAGATTTGTGCAGAGGAGGGTAGCGAAGACCTGGGAGTTGTCGCCCTCCTGTGGCTTTTGATGAAATACACCAGTAGAGCACAGAGGAAGGATCTTTACACACTGGGCCATATTGCCTGTGGTGCCTCATCGCTTAGTGGTGTTGCTCTGGTGGCCCTATTCCTGGGAGGTACCGAGAGCCAGCCCTGGGTGCACATCTTGATAAACACACCCCAGCCCTAGTGTAGCTGTGCAGTGCTGGACAGAGCCTGGATCTGCCTGGCCTCCTTGGGACAACTGGCCCAGTTCCCCGTTGAACTCCTAATTCCTGCCGTAGAAAGAGAAGTGTAATTTCTTCAGAGTCAGCCAGGGGGAATGGAATTTATGAGGCTGACTAGAAATCGATGCTTGCTTGGCAGTATCCCTTAGTAGGTGGGACCTTAAGAAGGCTGGGGTCACAGGTATTGAGTGAGAGATTCCACTCTTGTCGCCCCAGAAGTCACCTGTTACTGTCCTTGACCCCAGAAGGTGGGTTTTTGCATTTTGATTTCCTTTTTCAATTTTTCTCTCTCTCCTCTTGTCTGGCTCTGGCTTTCTCTGTCTCTCTTCTCCCTTTCTTTCTCCGAAGCTCTCTGTTGCTCTATACCTGTTTTTTCTTAGACATTAGTGGGATGCAGTCTTTGCAGCAAGTAATAAATGCAGAGAACAATGATCCCAAACCTAAATTGATTAACTTATGAATGCAAACCAACTGGGCGAAGAAATTGCATGTCCTAGGACAGGAGAGTGATATTAAGCATCTTTGTAAATATGGGGACACCTGAGCCTTCCGTGATTTAACTATTCCCTCTTTGTCATAAATGAGTCCCAGGTCCAGGTTTTACAGCAGAACCAGTACAGCTGCTCTTAAGTGGCCACAGGAGGGCTGCTTCGCCTGTGGAATTGATGATCTTGTCCTTATTGTGGTCATGGATCTGCCTCTGATCACACACAAATGAAAGCCTGAAAGCCACCAAGATCCAGGAAATAAGTGTCCCGATCTTGTGACAGTGCAGCAGAACACAGCCCCTGCCTCTGGCTTCACCGAGCCTGTCCAGCACCCATCGTATTTGTTCTGTGTTACTTGTGCTCTGCTGGCCAGCAGCTTGTGTGCTCTGTTTTCTCATGGGAGGTGGAGGAAGATCTGGAAGCAGGAAAGTAGCAGGAAGCAGCCACTTTCCAAGCAGAATGATCTTCACTCTTTAGAAAGTCATCAATGTTATTAGCACTCTTGGAGTCCAGTCCTCGCAGGTGCTATTCAGCTTTATTTTTTTATCTTTTAATATTTTTTTAGGGACACACCTGCGGCATATGGGGCTAAGGGTCGAACCAGAGTGGCCTCTGAGGTTTATGCCACAGCCATGGCAACACTGGATCCAAGCCACATTTGTGACCTCCACTGCAGCTTGCAGCAACGCTGGATCCTTAACCCACTGAGCGAGACCAGGGATTGAACCCACATTGTCACAGATACAGTGTCGGGTCCTTAACCTGCTGAGTGAGGCCAGGGATTGAACCTGCATGCTCATGGACACTAGTTGGGTTCTTAACCCACTGAGCCATGACGGAAACTCCTGTGGAGCTTTCTTTACTCCCTTCTATGTCACAGCCAGGGTTTTAGATGAACCAGGGGTGGCAGATTTCCCTGCTACAGGGGAGAGAGGTAGCAGATCTGAATCTGACTGAGGCTTCTTCCTCACCAACAGGTCTATGACATTGCGTTTAGCCGGGCTGGCGGCGGCAGGGACATGTTTGCCTCTGTAGGTGCCGACGGCTCCGTGCGGATGTTTGACCTCCGTCATCTCGAACACAGCACCATCATCTATGAAGACCCTCAGCATCACCCACTGCTTCGCCTCTGCTGGAACAAACAGGACCCCAACTACCTGGCCACCATGGCCATGGATGGAATGGAGGTGAGCACCCGCTTCAGGCCCCTTGACTCCAGCATTTCGTGGTGTATCTGGAAGAGTGGTTCCCAGCCGGTGGCAGTTTCCTCCCTAGAGGATTTTTGGAAATATCTAGACACGTTCTTTGTTGTCCAGTTCGAGGGAAAGAGGGGGCGGTGCTGGTGGGTGGAGGCCAGGGGAACTGCTTCCCATCCTGCGGCGCACCGACTGCTCCCCGCTACACAGGGCGACCCATCCCGGGAAGTCAGGAGCGCTGAAGTTGGGAAAACCCTGGTCCAGAACAAGGACTGTGTGTCAAGACCTTTTAATACTTGGAGAGTTGGAGTCGGAGCCAAGGAATGCTGTATCTAAAAAGTAGACCAAATCATAGACTTACGGTGTTGAGTAGGGAAACAGGCAGCAGGCAGCCTCCCCTCTTTGTCTGGACAGATTCTTCCAGTTTTAGCGAATAGACATGGAAATGGCAGCTCTCTGTAGCCTGTTACTTGATAAAAGCAGTAAATTGTGGGTGGAGATGATATAGTGACAAATTTTATTTTGATGAAGCCAATACCTCAGGCTGCTCACATTTCAAATTCTGCTTTGGGGGCGGAGGAAAGGGCTCTCACTCTGCCCAGATGCACAGAATTCTTAGCACAGGCACCTAATGGGGCTTGGTGGATTATTCAGATTCACATTACCTTAGCAAGCATGTCCCCTTCCGTATTAGCCTAAAGACCCTGTGTTACTTATGATCCAGACTCTAAACTACCCATGTCTTTGTTTTCTTTTTCCTCAGTCCTGTAGCTCCTTTTGGGACCGAGACTCTCTGTCTCTAGTAGTCTTTAAATCTACAAGTGAGCAAGTTATTCTTTAAAAAAAATTGTTTTCGGAGTTCCCATCGTGGCTCAGCTGTTAACAAACCCGACTAGTATCCATGAGGATATGGGTTCGATCCCAGGCCTCACTCAGTGGGTTAAGGATCTGGCATTGCTGTGAGCTGTGGTGTAGGTCACAGACGTGGCTCGGATCCCACATTGCTATGGCTGTGGTGTAGGCCGGCAGCTATAGCTCTGATTAGACCCCTAGCCTGGGAACCTCCATATGCCTTGGGTGTGCCCCTAAAAAGACAAAAAATAATAAAAAAATTATTTTCTTGTGCAGTATCTTTTGTCATTTTTTTGTCACACCGTGAAGTCTCTGGGCCTTTTTCTTGTTATTCTTGCAGGTAGTGATTCTGGACGTCCGAGTTCCTTGCACACCTGTTGCCAGGTTAAACAACCACCGAGCATGTGTCAATGGCATTGCTTGGGCCCCTCATTCATCCTGCCACATCTGTACTGCAGGTAATTACTGGTGGGAGTTGGGGGGGACAGTGGGGAGGGAGCAGCAAGGGGATCTTCCTCTTGTCACCTGAGGATTGTAACCTTACCATATTCCAAGGATAGCTTGAGAGATTTACGCAAAGTCACTCCACTGAGAGCCTCCCTACACTTGAGAAATTCAGGCAGTGCAAATTTCCAGATGATCTCATACTCTCAGTGACGTCAGAGCACCTGTATACCGTTTACATCGTGTGTTTATGGACCTGGGCCGTCCACTGTGCACCTGCTGTGAAATCTAGGTTGGCACAGGGAACTCATGCAGGAATATGGAAAATAGGGATGGTCTCTCTTGGATGTACCTGAACCTTCGGGACAGTCCCCTGGGAGATGTCAGAAGCGTGTGCCTCCCTGTGCTGAGCTCATAGCCTGGCCTGGCCAGGGGTGCATGACTTGCAGTTCCTGTGTCTCCATTTGCCAGACCCAAAAGAGTACCCCTTAAAAATATGCTGGCCGTCAGTGTGCTTTTATTCTAGAAATAATGTCTGTTATTACAACAATACCGAGTTGTATAAAACAGGAAGGTGGAAGCTGTCTTCTCTCCTTCCTTTCCCGTTTCCACCTTGGTCCCTCTGCGTGGTGACCTCAAACAGCAGATTGTGTGCCCGCTTCCAGGCCTGTGAGCCGGAGCTGCGCGTACGCATCCTTCCGCTGCGAATACCCGTCCCTCTGTTAACACGGGCAGGGTTCCTCTCTAGGCCCGCAGTGTTCTGCTCCTTATCTTTTTCAGAGCCTTGGGTGTCCTTCTAACATACTTTCCCCTCCCCGCCAATCACTAGCATTCTCATTTCCTTTTCATTGTTTAGCCAAGGGTGCAGTGTAGTTGGGTGATTTTCTGCCATTTTAGCATTCATACGAAAGGCAAGAGGCTTTTCCTGTTTGGGGCGCTTTGCTCATGCCTGGCCACCTCATGAAGGAGCACTTAGAGGCCCACCACCCCCTCTGTACCTCAGGTTGTGGCCTTTTTCCCCGTTGCCCTCTTTTTCCCAGGATGTGGATAGGGACGGTGGGAGGAGGAAAAAGAAAGGAGAACAGGGTCTGCCTGCCCAGCAGAAGCCGTCGTCGCTCCTGGCAGCTGCTCTTGCCAGACCTGCACTGCTGTGTGTGTTGCACGGGTCCCCAGTCCTTCTGGTTGAAGGCGCTGTTGCCGAAGAGCGTTGAGGAGAAGGGACTTAGTGCTTTAGAGGTTCTGAGTGTCTAAGACAGTTCCCAGATCTCTTCACACAGATCGTCTCCAGGAAGGGCATCTTTCACCCTTGCCCAGGTTATGGGGCCTTGGTAGGGGGCCTGTTAGGGTTTAGTTTATTCAGATCCCCCATGTGTCAGAGACAGGCCTTCACATCAGGCGGGGCTCATGGGACTAGGGGACCTGTGGTATTGAAGATCATCGCCTTTTTTTTCCTTCTCTCTCCCTCCTTTTTTTTTTTTTTGGCCTTGGCAGGCGGAAGTTCCTGGGCCAGGGACTGAACCCACACCACAGCAGCGATCCAAGCTGTTGGAGTGACAGCACCGGATCCTTAACCCACTGCGCCAGAACTTGAAATCTTGGCTTTTTTTCTCTTAAATTAAGAACTTAGATTTTTTATCATAAAAGTAATATGACTACCACATTGCAAATCACTTAGGAACTAGAGAGAAGTAAACATACCTCATAACCCTGCTGTCCTGATAGTGCCACTGGTCTCATTTTGATAGCCTTCCTTCATTTTTCATGTGCTTATCTGTCGTTTTAAGGTGATTTCCTCCTGCGCCCTTTTCTTGGGCACATGTCCCCACAGTGCTTTACCTCATTATCTGTGTGACACCCCCTTGATGGATAAATGTCCCTAAAACAAGAATAGTCCCATTACAGTGAATCATCAGAGAGGGATCTTTGATCGCTCAGGAACTTGAAGTGGCTGAAGATGACATGTGTTGTGATCCTTTTGATCCCATGCCGTCTTCCCTCCCCGATGCCTGCGCCAGACGAGAGGCGCCCACCTCAGTCCCCCCCTGCTGTCCTGGCTCGCTGCAGTGAAGGGAGCCCTGAGCCACAGTCAGAGGCCTTGCTTTGTGTCCCGGCTCTGCCCTTCACTGGCTACATAGCTCTGTGGTTCGGGGCAGGTGCCGTAAGATTTCTGGTTCTCCATTTCCTCGTCTAGAAAATGGGGACTTAAACTGCAACCTCCGTCCCTGGGGCCTTGGTGAGTGAGGCTCTGTAAACGGTGACAAATGCAGGATCGTTAGCCTCATTGCCTGAGTTGTGACCTTGCTTGCTGGCTTTCTTTGCCCCCAGCGGATGACCATCAGGCTCTCATCTGGGACATCCAGCAGATGCCCCGGGCCATCGAGGACCCTATCCTGGCCTACACAGCCGAGGGGGAGATCAACAACGTGCAGTGGGCGTCGACTCAACCTGACTGGATCGCCATCTGCTACAACAACTGCCTGGAGATCCTCAGAGTGTAGTGTCGGTGGCGCCGTGCCCACGAGGCAGGGGCTTGCGTGTTTCCCGCCTCTGTCCCACCCCCAAAGTAAGAAGAAATGTGTTTCTGGTGGCCAGTATGTCTTTCACTGCTTTGCACCCACTATTACCAGAAGCTGCTCTAGGAGTTCCCGGCTGGTCACCCCATGGCTCTCTGTGCTGGACTCAGTGCTGTGTGCCGCCTCCTCAGCCCAGGGCTGAGTTTTAAGATTTTCTCTCCTTTCCTCTTCTCCTTTGGTTCCTCAATTAAAAATTACTGTGTATTTGTTTGTCAGGCATCGTGTTAATGAGCACTGAAAGCACTGGCTCTGCTTGTACTCCTCTGTCCCTGATGTCTGTGTTGCTGCCCGAGGCAGCCATCCGTGTCCATGTCCGTGTTAGCACTTGAGTGGGAACAAATACCAATTTGCAGTTGTCTTTCTTCCTGTTCTCAATGTCTTTAACAAATTTCAACTTTGTATATTTTTTACCTATCAGGCTAATTTTTTACGAAAAGAATTTTACTCCCTGGTCTCTTCCTTTGTTTCATCACTCTCCTTACCAGCACCTTCCTCTCTTCCCTCCCTCCCTGGACTACTAGCCCCAGGCCCTTGACCCCACGAGCAGTTTGCCTTCTTGAATCACTGCCTGAGTGGAACGTACCTGACCGGGAGTCCCAAACCGCCTTGGTGCTCTGAAGTCAGCCAGCACTCACACCTTTCCTTAGCCGGGCTCTTCTCAAGGGCATTCTGGGCTCCAGAACAGACGTGTGACGCCTTCTCGTGTTCCCTGAAGTACCTCTGTCCTCCCTCCCCGCCACCGCCTTTCCCCCCTGGGACGTACTGGGCATGCGTTAGAGCTGAGCTCGCCAGGCTGATTGGGGTGCCTGACTGAGGGGAGTAGCTGCAAGAAAGCTGAGCTTAGAGCGTATTTCCGGTACATAGTTTAAGAGTCTGTTTTTCCTCTCCAAATATAAGCCCCTGGCCATTCTCTCTCATATCTTGAATGATAGGCAAGAATGACATATAAGCTGAACTTCAGTGTCTCTGTTTATCAGTTCACTGGAACTGGTGTACACGGACCACTCTTTGGTTTGAGTGTGCTGAAGTGAGAGAGCCCTGCTTGAGAGGTGCGCAGTCTGAGCGTCTAGCCTGAGCAAGGTCTCTTCTAGAGTGTGGGAGACAACCAGCTCTTGGAAAGGATGGAGCACCAGGCTGTGACAGTCCCAGGCCATCAAGGAGATGGCAAGAGAAGCATCAGAGACCCAGGGTCAGCCAGTTAAGATCTCCACGAACTCCTGTCAGCCACCCTGACCTCAGTTTAGGTTCTGAGCAGTATTGGACTTGTAGGCTGTGGGTGTCTGTTTCCGTTACATGCACGAGTTCCACGGAGGGCCTTGTGTGTGATTCCAGTGGTAGGTGAATCCCTGGGCAGGCAGAGTTTGGGACCTGCTCAGAATCTGGGCAGAGTTTGGTTCGCTGGGCTCTGCCAAGTGCCTGAAGGTTTCTGAGACCCTCTGAGTTGAGCATCCGAGAGTGGAGAGAAGCAGACCTTGAGGCTGATAGTTTTGTCCACTTGGGCTCTCACCTGCTCTTGAGAAACCAAGCAGGTAGCTTTGCTCTTCTGGGCCCGTAAACTGTCTTGATTGAGTCTTCCTTTTCAGAAGCAGATGTGTTTGTATCCCCAAAGTTGTAGCTCTTTGCTTTAATACATGGTGGCTGGTCCCAAAGAAAAGGGCTCTTTTTTTTTTTTTTTTTTCAGTCAGGGTATCTCCCTTCTGCTTTGGGGCTGTTTGCCTGGCCATCTGCTTGAGTTCAGCTGTCCTGCACTTACTACCAGATTTGCACTGCGTCATTTGGTGATGGAAAGCCAACAGTGCTCGGTGAGAGCCCTTCTCTGTTGTGTTTAATGGTTCCAGGGTCCTTCCCTCAAGGGTAGCAAGTCTAAATTGAGTATCACTTGCTCTAGGAGGCTGTCAGTTCCTTCCTGTGAAAAGGCTTCTGAAGTGGAGGTTTAGTGGCAGAGGGGGCTGGTCCCGCTGGGCCTTTACTACACTGGGTTCTGAGTTAAGATTCCTTTCCTGCTGTGCATTTTCTGGTCTGAACGGTGAGAAGATTTGCCAGTAGAGCTTGAAAACAACCTGGAGAGAAAATTTAGTTAGTAGCAATTGGGATACATTTGGATAAATTTGCTGTTTACTCTGGAAACCAATAACTTTTGATTTTTTTTTCTTCCCCTTGCTCTATGGACCCTCAGCCCTGCCACCCTCCGTAGGCCCTGTGCTGTGGTCCTCTTCTTCCTGACATCCCATCTGGGCCTGGGTGAGACTCCCCAGTCTCTCTAAGCAGACACACACACACGTGCATGCGTGTGCGCGTGCACATACACTCTGTTGCTGGAATGCTGGTATTTTGAGGCCCTGGCTCTCTTACCCTCCCTCTATGCCACGGGCCAGATGGCCTCATGGCTGAGGAGGGGATTTCTATAGTCTCAGGATTGAGAAAGCCCCTTAGTCAGCCCGGCCCCAGGAAGCAGAAGTCTATTATAGTTTCAGAAGCAAGGGCTTGTTTGATTTAGTTGGGTTCTCAGATTGATAGCCAGCGACAATAGGCGGGAGGCTCTGCGTCTGTGTCCCTTGCCCGTGAGAAGCGCAGCTGCCAGGGCTGCACTGGAAAGGTCACGGATGCATCTCGGCTTCCCCCCTGCGGAGAGCTAGTGACTGGGTCCAGGTCCTCAGGAGCTGGGGTGTTTACACCAGGAGAGTCAGAAGCCTCTTTCCAGGGAGGAGCCAGGCTGCAAGGGGAGGATTGGAAGAGGGAAGGTATTTGGTAACCAGGGGAGAGTTTCTTATCAGAACCAGGATCGGCTCTCAGATCTTGAGATTTGGGGAGAAGCAGAAACAATTGAGGCTCTGACTAGTTTTGATGACCGGTGTGGCTAAAATTTTAGGAGGCGATTTAGGATGTGGGAGGAAGTCAGTGGCACCAAAGGAGAGAAGATTAGAGGGCAGTGAAGATCTGAGGTGGGGAAGCATTCAGACTGTCTTGCAGCCGTGTAGTGAGACCCGGCGCCCGGCCTGTGTCAGCCTTCCTGGACCATTCATCGTTGTCTGTGCCACTGGGTGGCTGGGGACAGGATGACAGGTACCCCTTCCTGCTGCAGTTCAGTCCTGGTGTCATTTGCTGGTAGAAATCTGCAGGTGTTTGGAGTCCCTTGATGGTTCCAGACTGCGGCCCCGCTGGGTTATAGGCTTGTAGCGAGTGGAAGCGCAGGTGGTAAACAGTCATGCTGACTTTTTCCGCCCTCCCTTCCCTCGTTTCTCTTCTGCTGACCTTGCCACTCCCTTCCCACTGCAGAACTCTCTCCCTGCTGCCACCTAGAGCTGTCAGGTGTGCAGCGTCTACCAATCATGGGAGGGCCAGCCTAGTACCATCCCTGCACCATCCCCGGTTTGAGACTACAGCAGCTCCTTTGACTTCCTGGCTTGGGGTGAAGGTGGCCATTAAAGTAGATGCCCAGAAGCAGACTCTGCTTTACCCGCTGTGTTCCAGGATGAGGGATGTGTCCTCCCTGCGCTGGCTGGGCCAGTGACACACTGTTGCAGGGCCTTGTCCTTGCTTCCCACCATCATCGTTGCTGCTAATGGTCAAAGTCAAGTGTATGGCCACGTGGGATGGGCCAGGTCCTCTCAGCCGCCTTTCTGGATGTGATTTTTTTTTAAGTATGGAAACATGCAGGTGCCTTCCTAAGAGGCTTGGACTGGTCCGTGAAACCAGAAACAGATAAGCTAATCAAAGTATGAACTCAAGAGGAAGGATATTGGCAGTCTGTGTAACAGCTGGAAAACTTGCAAATACCCGCCTTTGGGACAACCCAGCGCATAAGAACTTGTGATACCGGCTATTTCAAAGAAATGTTCTCACCTTGGGTTGGTTGTAATAATACAGTGTGTCACGAAACTTGTGGAGCTAAAGCTCTGACTTGCTTGAGTTGAATATGAATCATTTGATATGGTTCCTGTGTATTTGATGACCCCTCCGCCAGTGACTTTCCATCCCTCCTCCCCGGGCGTGAATTTGTAGCATGATTGTACAAATCTCTGTGTAGAAAATGGAGATTTCTTGTTCTTTGAAGTGTTAAGCTCTAGCCAATCAGTCTCTGTCCCATTTAGCCTAGTGTGTCTGCACTTAATTTCTTGTTCTATATTTAAACTTCTCCCTATGTTACAGGCTTTGTGGCATCCGATGGTCAGGTGGAGAGGAAGCTGCCCCTTGCGAACTGTACTGTAACCAGTTTTTTAAAAAAACATTATTTTCACAGGACTGATTATACACAGGGCTTGTAAAAAAATTTTTTTAACACTGTGCTGTGAAACCACGATGGTAAATCTCCATTGAAGGCTACTTCAAAGGCACCTGAAAGTGGAGTGTTATTATCTATGACTTTGTTTCTTGCTTTCTGAGTATATTAAACCTAATTTTCACCCTTTCATTCTGTTTCAGCCTCCTGTATAAGAAGTACCGTATTTTCTGCCCATCATACTTTGTAATAAAACTTGAACATGTATAGATTGAATTTCTTCTTGTGATGAATTCAGTTCTTCCCATGCTGCCACCGTGCTCATGTTCCCGAGACACTGGCTAAGGGATTGCAGCCCACCACGCTGAGGGCCTCAGTCGTCACCCCTAACAAAACACAGGGGCCATGACCTCGAAGGCCACCGGAAGAGACATCCCCGTAACAACTGCCTGCGGTGCTGTGTGGTAATGGGTGTGTTCAGGTTTACAGGGGCCCTGAGCAGGAGGGGATCAAAGCTGCCTGGGCAGGAGCCGAGGGGGTCAGCGAAAACCTCCAAGATGAAGGTTGCTTGAACTGGGTTTTGAAATCTGAGTTGGGGTTTTCTGGGAGTAAAGAAAGACTTAAATGCAGAGAGGACATCCATGTACAAATCTGTAGAGGCAGGGAGAATATGATCTTATTCAGAGAATTAAGTTCATAGTGATGTTTGTATGGGGAGTGGTGGGAAATGGGGCTAGAAAGGTGAGCAGGAGCCAGATCGGACAGTCTTGGGCTTTGCAGAAAGTTTAAACCCCACTTCTGTGCATTTTAGGAGACGATGAAGAAAATGCCACTGAGTAGGGGTGAGACGGAGTCACTTTTTCTATTATAAGAGTCAAAGTGAGAGAAAGCAAAAACTGAACTAAGGCAGGAGCAGCAGGGAAGGAGCAGGCGGCACAACTGAGGGGGTTTAAGGGACAGGGCAGTGGGGATTCAGTAACCCCTTGGCTGTGAGGGATGACTAAAAATGGTAACTACCAGGTCCCCTGGGTTAGGACACTAGGCTCTAATGGCTGACCAGAACTCCCAGGCTAGGGGTCGAATCAAAGTTGCAGCTGCTGGCCTACACAACAGACACAGCAACACCAGATCTGAGCCATGTCTGCAGCCTACACTGCAGCTTACAGCAAGGCTGTATCCTTAACCTGCTGAGCGAGGCCAGGGATCGAACCAGCATGCTCATGGATACTAGTTGGGTTTGTTCCTGCTGAACAACAGGAACTCCAAGCCTTACAGTCTTGTTTGGAGAATCTAAGTTGCTTTGATAGAGAAGGAGCCTTGATTTCTGACGCAGCTATAGAGCTTTGGCGCAGGGGTTTCTGAACCCAACAGTCCATATTTAACGTTGTAGTTACCTGGGTGCACTTCATAGTCCAGAGCTGATGTTGATCTTCTTTTCATACAGCTCCGTATTGATCTGTCAAACTCTGTTCCACTGAAATTTCACCTAACCTCCAATCTTCCTCGTAATTCTATAAAAACAATCTTTGCCTTTATTTGGCGAGACAGCCCGCCATCCCTCTGTTATGTAGTTTGACTTGTTGCAGTGAGTTGACAGCCTGACCTCGTTGGACTGCAGATTTGCTGTGATGGACTTAGGCTGATTGTACTAGAGCCGTCTCAAACTTTGTTGGCCTCTGTACTTACTTGTGATTATAAATTACTTAAATTTGCTTTTTGCTATTCAAAGTAACATTTCTATATATATATTATTTATTTATTTATTTATTTTTGGTCTTTCTAGGGCTGCACCTGCAGCATATGGAGGTTCCCAGGCTAGGGGTCGAATCAGAGCTGCAGCTGCCGGCCCACACCACAACCACAGCAATGTGGGATCTGAGCCAAATCTGCAACCTACACCCACAGTTCACAGCAACGCCAGATCCTTAACCCACTGAGTGAGGCCAGGGATCGAACCCTTGTCCTCATGGATACTAGTTGGGTTCATTAACCACTGAGCCACGACATGAACTCCAATATGAAGCTATATTTTTAAATGACAAAAAGTAATATTCTATATGAATAGCTAGCAAGCACATGAAAAGATGCTCAGTATCATCACTCATTTGGGAAATACAAGTCAAATCCACAGTGAGATACTGCTTCATACCGACCAGGATGGGAACACCTAGTCAAAAGAGATAGTAACAGGTACAGGCAAGGATGTGGAGAAACTGGAAACTTCATAAATCACCAGTGGGATACAAAATAATGCAGCTGTTTTGGAAAACACTGTGACAGTTCGTTAAAAGGTTAAACAGTTACTCTGTGACCTACTAATTCCACTCCTAGGTTTATACCCAAGAGAAATGAAAACATGTCTAAACAAAAAAAAAGTAGTGCATATATGCTCATAACAGTAGTATTCATAAAAGTCCAAAGGTAGAAACAACCCAAATGTCCATCAACTGATGAACGGATAGACAAAAAATGGTATATTCATGCAATGAAATATTATTTGGCAATAAAAATGAATCAGGTATTGATATATGCTACAACATAGATGAACCCTTAAAACACGCTAAATAAAGAACCCAGTCACAAAGGAACACATATGCATGATTACATTCATATGAAATGTCCAAAATAGGCAAATATCCTGTAGAGACAGAAGTAAACTGGTGGTTGCCTAGGACTTAGGGAATTTGGAGGAAAAAAGGAGTGACTCCTCACTGGTACAAGGTTTTTTTTGGGAGTGATTAAACTGTAACATTGTGGGGGTTTCTCCTACTGTGCAACAGGTCCATGGTATCTCAGCAACAACAGGGATGCAGATTCAATTCCTAGTCTGGCACAGTGGGTTAAGGGTCTGGTGTGCCACAGCTGTGGCGTAGGTTGTAGCTGCAGCTTAGATTTGATCCCGGTCCCAGAAACTCCAACTGCGATGGGGCTGCCAAAAGAAGTAAAATTGTGACTGCACACATCTATGAATACAGTAAAAATGACTTTATATTTTTTATGGCCACACCTGCAGCATATGGAAGTTTCCAAGCAAGGGAACCTATGCCACAGCTGTGGCAATGCTGGATTTTTAACACACTGCTCCAGAGCCAGGGATCAAACCTGCACCACGGCAGTGACCGGAATTGCTGCAGTCGGATTCTTAACCCGCTTTGCCACAGTGGCAGCTCCCTCTGTTTTTAAAGTTTTTGAAGTAAATTGGCGACTTGTATGATATTTAAATTATGTGTCAATAAAGCTTTTTATAGAGTTTCCACTGTGGCACAGTGGGTTAATGATCCAGTGTGTCTCTGTGACAGTGCCAGTTGGATCCCCTGACCAGTACAGTGGGTTAATCATCAGTGTTGCCACAGCTTGGAACAATTCCTGGCTTGGGAACTTCCGTATGCCAGGAGTTTGGCCAAAAAGAAAAAAAAAGGCCTTTTTTTTTTTTTTTAAAGAATTCCTAAGGGTACTATTAGTTACAGCTAAAAATTCACAGAAGGACTCTTTAGAAGGCTTTAACCAAGGAGGTGACAGCTGAACGGCCTAGAAGCACAATAAAAGGTCTTACCAGTGAGAGAGTGAAGTTCACTCGAAGCAGAGAGGAACAAGTAACTTGTATTCAGAGTACAGTAAGTAATTCCCTCCAACTGGACTGTAGAGTCAGGACATGAGACCAGAAGAATGAGTAGATCTGAGATTATGGAAGTTTTGTATAATAAAAACTAACATAAAATCTATGCCTGTGTATTTTGTCCATTATCCCATATAATCCCAGCAAGACAATTCTACAGGTAAGGAAACTGAAGTACAGGGAAGTAAAGGAACTTGCCCAAGGTTACAGTAGCAAGTGTGACAACCAGTGTTCAAACCAGAGGCCACATCTTAAGCTGTTCTCTAACACACCAAGTCCTTTGGATTTAATCTTACCAGTATGGGGAGCCAGGGGAAAGCGGTTCTCAGTTGCCACTTGCTTTGTTTCTTCTATATCTTCTCCTAATGGTCTCGTTTTTCTCTTTTGGGAGAGCAGAGGGAAAATGCAGAGAAGAATTTAGGTTCAGAAAACTCTGCTGGGGAGTTCCCACTGTGGCACAGTAGAAACGAATCAGACTAGGAACCATGAGGTTATGGGTTCCATCCCTGGCCTTGCTCAATGGGTTAAGGATCCGGCATTGCCAGGAGCTGTGGTGTAGGTCGTAGATGTGGCTCAGATCTGGCATTGCTGTGGCTGTGGGGTAGGCCGGCAGCTGTAGCTCCGATTCAACCCCTAGCCTGGGAACCCCCATATGCTTTGAGTGCGGCCCTAAAGAGCAAAAGAAAAAAAAAAAAAGAAGAAGAAGAAGAAAGAAAGAAAACTCTGGTGATTATCCTTCCTCTCCAGGATTGCTTCTTTCTCACCTGAATCACAAGCAACTCTTGCATTTAGGGACTTCATCACTATGATCACCACTGCTGTTTACATAAGACTTTATTATTTTAAAGCTCCAAGGGCTTATTTTGTGTTTTCAAACTTACCATGTTGGTAAAGCAGGTAACAGCATCCTCATTTACACATAGCGAATAGGAAGTTAGGAGAGACTAAATGACTGGGTAAATCACATCTCTGGGCGGCGATTACTTTACCTGTAAAATGGAGCGGGTGAACTACTTTTTCTTTGCAAAATATTTATCGTTCTAGGCCTGCTTAGAGTTGCGAAGCTATTCTGAAGCAAATTCAGTTTCATAACTCAGATGTATCTCTACTAGGGGAAATACAGCCCGGCACTCCCCAGGCAACCCGGACGGATTGAGCACCGGGTCGCCCCACCTGGCCCCCAGCTCCGCGCAGCAGCTTCAGAAAAGGAAGTACCGCAGGGCGGCGGAACGACTTTTGCGGGCGCCGGGGACTCGTTTCGGAGACGGACTGAGGAAGGAATTGTGTTACACCATCAGGTGTACTCACTCCCGGCTGCCGCGGGGCCGATGCGGCGACCTTTCCGTCCGGCTGCCGGGGAGGGCTTGAGCCTTTGGCTCCCAGGTGACTGGCCGAGGAGGCCGCAGGCTGAGGACCTGCTTGTTCTCGCGGCGTACACGGCGGGCTGACTTTGGCTGCTGCTCTTGCTGACCTTGACCGAGGGTCAGAGCCCATGGCGGCCTGGGCTGCTGTCAACCTGAGCAGGGCCGCTGCTCGATGCTTGCTGGCGCGAGACCCCGGGATCCGGGAGGCTCTTCTGCGCGCCCCTCCGGCCTCCCAGCCTGAGCCCCCGGATTGGAGCCTCGCCTGGGGCCGAATGCTGCACGTCACCGCTGCGGTCCCTGCCGGGCACAACAAGTGGTCCAAAGTCCGGCACATCAAGGGTCCCAAGGACACCGAAAGGAGTCGCATCTTTTCCAAGCTCAGTTTGAGCATTCGCCTAGCGGTTAAAGGTGAGAACCTGACTGTCCCCCACCGCTGGCCGCCCCTGCCCTCACTATGTCCACCGCCTCCCTTGCGTTCCAGAGCTGGGCCTGGGCCCACCCCGACCCTCGGCTTTTCATTAAGAGTGAATTAAAAGCTTCTTTTCCAAAATACTTCCCTGTAACCCATTCAAACACTGGAGAAAATCTTTTAAACTAACCGACAGCTAAGCAGGGAGTTGCCACTATTTTGGCATGTGGGAGTGGGGTGGAAATCCCTTTTTTTCTTCAATGTCATAGTGAGATGTCTTCACTTTTTCTTATCTCAGAAGGAGGCCCCAACCCTGATCTCAACAGCAACCTGGCCAACATCTTAGAGGTGTGTCGCAACAAGCACATGCCCAAGTCAACAATGGAAGCAGCACTGAAAATGGAGGTGTGTCTTCAGTTTGAATTCTTGATATTGATCACAGCCCCTGCAGGGCACATGACCATCACACACACTTGAAGTTATCAGAGAGAAGGATAGCAATATGATTTACACTCTCAACCCAGATCCTTCTGGTGACTCTATCTTGGCCATTGGTGATGGGAGCACAGTCAGGAATAGGATGTATGTATAGACAATGTATAAACCCATACAGCCAGAGTTGCTGTTGTGGCTCAGTGGGTTAAGGACTGGACATTGTCTCTTTGAGGATGTGGGTTCGATCCCTGGCCTTGTTCAGTGGGTTAAAGATCTGTCCTTGCCCTAAGCTGTAGCGAAGGTCAAAGATCCGACTTGGATCCAATGTTGCCATGGCTGTGGCCTGTGCCTCAGCTGCAGCTCTGATTTGATCCTGAGCCCTGGGAACTTCCATATGCTGCAAGTGTGGCTGTAAAAAAAAAAAAAGCCCAAAACAGAAAAACCATACAGCCTAGGACTGTTGTGCTGAATTGTGAGGAGATGGGGTAAAAGGAGGAGCATAGTATGAGGAAAGCCCTGATGTTAAATTGAGGAAAGGGGAGATCCCTTCGTGGCTCAGTGGAAACGAATCTAACTATCATTCATGAGGACGCAGGTTTGATCCCTGGCCTCGCTCAGTGGATTAAGGATCCGCCGTTGCCGTGACCTGTGGAATAGGTCACAGACGCGGCTCAGATCTGCTCTTGCTATGGCCGTGGCATAGGCTGGCAGTGGCAGCTCTGATTTGACCCCCTAGCCTGGGAACCTCATTTGCCACAGGTGTGGCCCTAAAAAAAAAAAGACAAAAGACAAAAATAAATAAAGTGAGGAAAGTTTGTTTTTCTGATGTTTAGGCCTTAAAGGAGAAAATAACGGTAGAAAGAGAGGATGCAGGTGATAGTGATGGTGAGAGGGGCTGGGATATAGAGCCCAGAGTGGGAATCATCTTCAAGCCCAGATGAGGCGACACCTGTTCTCTGGGACAGGGGGAGGGTCTGCGGACATAATAATCATCTTAGAAGCTAACAGTTGCTGAGTGCTTACTCCAGGCCAAGCGCCTGGGTAAGACCTTTGTGTGCATTATCTCACTGAATCCTCAGAACAACCTTATGTGGAAACTGAGGCACAGAAATATTAGGTGGCTTGACCAAATCACATAGCAAATGACAGGTTTGAAACTAGACAAGTTCCAGAGCCTATGCTTTTACCATCATGCATGCTGCCTTCACGTCAGCTGTGGTGCAGTTCAGGCAGTGGAGGCAGAGGATTTCCCCCACCTTGTTGTCCTTTGCTTATTTTGTGAAAGAGGAAGGAAGACGTCCTCAGTTGAAAGTTTTGGGGAGACAGCAGGACAGGGTGATGGAGAGAGTGGTGATTATCAGATATAAGGGCAGGGGACAAGGAGAGGCAGTGTGGGCGGTCCAGGCGAGATTGATCATTAGAGTTTTGATTGATTATTTGAATTTTGAGGCCATGCTATTTCTTAAGGCCCAGGTGTGTGATTTATTTTATATAGTATTTATATGTATTTGTATTCATTTATTTTTATGTTTATTTACTAAGCGGCCCAAGGGTAGGAGCACAGGTGGGCTTCATGTGGACTAGGGTGTAGGAAGATGAGTTAGCCGGAGCAGTGGCAGGGCAGCGGATGTGGGATCGGCTAGGGAAGGGAGGGAACAAAGCTGGAGATGACTGACTGAGTGCTTGTGGACCAGAGAAACAGACTCCCTTCCAAGTAAGGGGGAATACTTCAGAAGCTGGTCCAGGGGCCTCCTCTCAGAGGGTGAGGACAAAAATAAAGACTTAGAGGAGTTCCCGTCATGCACAGAGGTTAACGAATACGACTAGGAACCGTGAGGTTGCGGGTTCGATCCCTGGCCTTGCTCAGTGGGTTAAGGATCCGGCGTTGCCGTGAGCTGTGGTGTAGGTTGCAGACGCGGCTCGGATCCTGCATGTTGTGGCTGTGGCTGTGATGAAGGCCGGCCGCTACAGCTCCGATTAGACCCTTAACCTGAGAACCTCCACATGCCGCGGGTGGGCCCTAAAACGACAAAAAGGCAATAAATAAATAAATACTTAGAGCCTAGGCTCCAGCCCAGAGACACGCCCCTCCCCCACTCCCAGGGAGTCAGCTTTGTGGTGCCTGTGGTTCTGGGAGGGAATTAGGAAACAGGAAAATGTGCTTGTGCTGTTTATTGCAGAAAACCAAGGACATTCATTTGTTGTATGAGGGCCGAGGCCCTGGTGGCTCCTCTCTTCTCATTGAGGCATTATCTAACAGTGGCTCCAAGTGCCACTCGGACATCAAACGTATCCTGAACAAGAATGGGTAGGTGTCTGTCTGGGGAGAGCGGAAGGGGACAGAGTCTTTGGGTTCCAGTTCTGTGCAGTGAAAATACTGTTGCTCCTGGTGGTGTGTCAAGTTTTACCTGCTTTATCCTTAGCAGAATCCAAATGGGGTAATATATTCTCCCTTAATGGGTTCTATACTAGACAGGATCCAAAAGCCTTGTTCATCAGGTGTAGAAGGAGCTCTCTGTCCCATTATCCTGTCTGTAGCCATATAATGGCCAGTCTTAGAATGTACCACCAGGGTTAGAATCTTAAATGCCCCAGAATTGACGAGCAAAGTCTCTGCATCTTCCAAACTCCAGTCAGGTCAGAAAATTGAAGGTGGGGTTAGGTCTGGATTATTCCCTTGCCCAGCGGTAGGTTCATTTTCTTCAGGAAGAGAGCTGCTCCCTGGCTGTATGCACTCCAGAAGCTGGGTGGGAATGAGTGCTTTGCAGTGCTTGGTGGAGGCTGAGTGTCTAAAGGCCTTCATCCTGGCCCACTTCCTTTCCTGTTAGGGGAATGATGGCCGAAGGAGCGCGCCACTTCTTTGACAAAAAGGGAGTGATAGTGGTTGGAGTGGAGGACAGAGCGAAGAAAGCTATGAGCCTAGAGCGTGCCCTGGAACTGGCAATTGAAGTAGGAGCTGAGGATGTCAAGGAAACTGAAGACGAAGAGGAAAAGAACATTTTTAAAGTGAGTGTGAAGCTTGGGTGTTTGGTGGACTTCCGAGAGGGCCCTAAGAGGTGCATTAAGGCATGCTTCTCTCAGTTTCTTCTTTCCTGTGTCCGGGGTACAGGAGATAAAGAGCTCACACACTGCACAAACAGGTATTAGTGAGTACTGGATAGGGCTTACTCTCCTGAGGACAATGAGTAGGATCCCGAACATTGAAAACTTGTCTCTGCCAACAAAGACCCAAACTCAGTGGAATGTTACAGTAATTCCATTCAGGTTTTGTAAACTTCTATCCCAGCTTTGTCCTGTTACCTCCTGACTTTCCTTTGCTCCTAGTTTATTTGTGATGCCTCTTCACTGCACCAAGTGAGGAAGAAGCTGGACTCCCTGGGCCTGTGCTGTGTGTCCTGTACGCTAGAGTTCATCCCCAACACAAAGGTGCAGCTGGCTGACCCTGACCTGGAGCAGGCTGCCCACCTCATCCAGGCCCTCGGCAACCATGACGACGTGATCCATGTCTATGACAACATTGAGTAGCCAAGCTGTACCTGCTGCCAGGCAGCGTCTTCTGAGACTCAAGCAGATGTCTAGCAGGTTAGGAAGCATGAGACCTGCAACTTCATGGCCGAGGGAATGCCCACACTTTGTGAGGCCTCTGTGCCAGCATGGCTGGTGTCTAGAGTCCTCCTGGATGAGATCCCCCCACGTCCTTCTGGATGCAAGGTGCAACCAGTTAGCTGGTCAGACTCTGATCTCAGGAATGTGGCCCTCGTGGGGGTGGTAGGTGCCCTGAAGGCCTGTGTGCTGGAAACCGCTCTTAAATAATAACAGTGATTGACCCGGGTAGCTGTAATGCTGTTGTATTGCTCTTGAGTTTCCCTGGGTTTGTGTCCAGTTGTTGGGACCCTCGACTTCCCTTAGTCTGTAGGCTTAGTTCCGCTACTCCAGTCCCAAGATGTTTATTTTTTTCAATTGGCCATAGAAGTGTAGCTCTCTCCAGGTACTCTGTGCTCTAGTGCTGCTCTAATGGCCTAAATCTGACATTTATTCACACAACTAACATGAGTGAATAGTCTATCAAACACCTACTGTGTACCAGAAACTGTACTTACAAGCTGTTCAATTGATGCCCTGTATTAGATCCTGCTCGGAGACACAGGACCTCAGGGAAGATACGGGACTGCTCTCCGCTTGAGCTGCCCCTAGCAGTGTGGTCTGCTGTGTCTGCATCCTTGTTCTCTTTGTGTGACCTTGGTGCCTTTCTTTTGTCAGAGTTTAAGGCTCTAGGCCAGTGGGGAAATCAACTGCCAATGGTAAGGAACTCCAAGGCCCTGCTTTGTTTGGGTCCCTGTGTGTTCTGAGATTTGTTAGATTGGACCTGTCAGTGGGCTGCACTCAGAAAAGGCTATAATGCAGAAGTTCTCATTGTGGTTCAGCAGTAATGAGCCCAACTAGTATCCATGAGGATGTGGGCTCGATCCCTGGCTTCACTCAGTGGTTTAAGGATCCAGCATTGCTGTGAGCTGCGGTATAGGCTGCAGATGCGGCTCAGATCTTGAGTTGCTATGGCTGTGGTGTAGGTTGACAGCTATAGTTCCGATTTGACCCTTAGCCTGGGAACTTCCATATGCCGCGGGTGTGGCCCTAAAAAGCCAAAAGAGAGAGAGAGAAAAGGCTATACCAAGCTGAAGCTCAAAAATGCCCATCCCATCCCCATGCCAGATAATAGGGCACTGGGAACTAGAAAGGACATGAGAACAGAAGGAAGGGTGAAGGGCTGAGTCAGAAGTCTGGCCAGATGTGAAATAGCGCCATGGTGCCTTTTGCTCCTAAGAGTCACTTCTGGGTTTAAAGAGACCAGGAGTGCCAGACAACTGTACTGGAGCCCATCGAGCATGTCCAGCCCAGAGTGGCTTTTTTGGGGGTGGGGGTGTTTGGCTATGCCCATGACATGCACAAATTCTGGGGCCAGGGATCGAACCTGAGCCACTGCAGTGACAACACTGAATCCTTTATCTCTAGGCAAGTGGAGAACTCCTGGAGTGGCTTTTTAGTCCCTGTTATTCACCTTATCAATTGTTTAAGACAGCTCTGAGCTCAGGGTAACTTTCCTAAAGAAGGCTTAGGTAAATGAGGATGGAAAAGTATTAAAACCAAATTGGCTGTAAATGATAACTTTCCCTTCTAGGAAGAAGAGATTATTAATTCCATGATGACTTTGGCAGCTGGAGAGTGAAGGCTAGGGGGGAGGAAAACCAATTAAGTAATCCATTATTATGCCAAAGATTACTTTCTTATACCTCATTTCATATTCATGATACTACCTGGAATTCTAGTTTTTATAGAAGATAATGCATCTAAGTATCTTAATAGCACATCATTAAAATAGGACAACATAAAGTTTAAATGCCACTTTATACATTCATATTTTATTTATTTGATTTTTAAAACCTATAAAATAGGCCAAATATTTTATGCACAGATGATCTCATACCATGCAGGTGAGAACTACATCTTGTAGGAGTTCCCACTGTGGTGCAGTGGGTTAATGATCTAGCTTGTCTCTGTGGAGGCACCAGTTTGATCCCTGGTCCTGGAACAATGCTTTAAGGATCCATCATTGCTGCAGCTGGATCCATCATCGCTCCGGCTCGGGTTTGATCCCTGGCTCAGGAACTTCCATATGCCATGGGTGTGGCTGAAAAAGAAAAAAAAACTATGTCTTATATTGATAAATTTTTTTTTTTAGGGCCACACCCATGGCATATGGAGGTTCCCAGGCTAGGGGTTGAATTGGAGCTGTAGCCACTGTCCTACGCCACAGCCACAGCAATGAGGGATCTGAGCCTCGTCTACGACCTGCACCACAGCTCATGACAACACTGGATCCTTAACCTACTGAGCAAAGAGGCCAGGGATTGAACCTGCATTCTCGTGGATACTAGTCAGATGCGTTTCCACTGAGCACGACGGGAACTCCTAGACCTTGGTTTATAAAGTAGCTCTATTTTGTAAATGTGGGGTGTAAATTGTTTTGGAGGAATTTCGTTATTTCTTTTCTTTTTCTTTTTAATTTTTATGGCTGTACCTGTGGCATATGGATGTTCCTGGGCCAGGGACTGAATTCGAGCCACAGCTGTGGCAATGCTAGATCCTTTATTCCACTGCACAGGGATTGAACTTACACGTCCACAAGAACCTGAGCCGCTGCAGTTGAATTCTTAACCCACTGTGCCACAGTGGAAACTCCAGAATGTAATAATTTCTGATCTTAGAAATCTGTATATAGGAAGCCCACTCAAAAAGGGAATTTGGTTACTCACAGGAGTAGTCCTCTAATAGATATGATTTGTTAATAGGAATTCTCGTATAACCAGTTTTCTTGCAACAAGGCATACTAGACAGCTCTGCACTGACCCCTGGTGGTGCCATACAGTCTTTGTGCAGTTAATATGAGAAAGACAAAAATGGAAGCTTACTTGGACCTGTTCTGCCTCTAAAACTAGTAAAGAGACACTTAGCTACATAGATTCAATAGTTAAATAATTATTTAACTGAGTAGTTAAGAGGGTATAAGTTATCCTGTCATTAGGAATTATTTTTCAAAGAATATTTTATGTCAGAGAAAATGTTTATATAATGTTGAGAAAAAAAAGATGCAGAACTATATATATAGTATGGTCCAAATTTTAAAATATATATAATACTAGCTAAATAAACTTTCTGAAAAAGACTATAAGGAAGTATACCAAAATATCAAAACTGGTTATCTCTGGGTGGTAATGTTATAACTGAGTTTTATTTTCTATAGTCATGTACTACTTTTATCATGGGAAGCATTTTTTAAAAAAGAAAACTAGTCACATTATGTCCAGTTAGACAGGGCAAGAGGCTAGGATTCAGGTGCACCTTAAAGTCAAAAGAATGGGGTCTGGGAGTTCCCGTTGCGGTGCAGTAGAAACGAATCTGACTAGTAACCATGAAGTTGTGGGTTTGATCCCTGGCCTCACTCAGTGGGTTGAGGATCTGGTGTTGCCGTGAGCTGTGGTGTAGGTTGCAGACATGGCTCGGATTCCTTGTTGCTGTGGCTGTGGTGTAGGCCGGTGGCTACAGCTCCTATTCCACCCCTAGCCTGGGAACCTGCATGTGCTACGGGTGCAACCCTTAAAAAAAAATAAGAAAAGGGAATGGGTTCTGGTGCTGGTTGCCTTTGTCTTACCATTGGTCATTATCTAGCGACACAAAATCATTTAGTGCCTTGAGCTGGCTTGGGCTCACTTTTAAGTGTCCTTTCGGTGGGATGGAGGTATCAGTGACAGGCTCTGTCCATAGCCTTGACTCTTACAAGAGGGACTTATGTGCCACGTAGCTGCTGCACCAATGCTAGGGGCCTCAGCTGAAATAAACAGGTACCATGAAGGTTCTGCCTCCAGCCAACTGTGGAAATTCAACCATATGGTTGTGTCACTTTTTTCTTCTCTGGAGAACATGTGGCACAGCTGTCAATAAAGCTGTATACTTTGAGTCCTCAGCTTTTGAATCCCTGGAAGCTCCTCTGGAGATGTTCTATGAAGAGAAAATAAATGAGCCAGGAGTTCTCACAAAAGGAGTGTCATGATAGATACCACACTAGTCTTCAAATTTTCTATCCCAGACAGTGAATGGGAAAGTGGGATAGCAGTTTTTAACATTCTTTTCATCTTTCATTTGTGCCAAAAAGGTAACATTTATTGTTTTTTAAAAAGTCAAACCTTATAGAAATATATAACAAAAAAGTCCCATCTTAAATACAACCACCTAAAATACAACTGCCATTAACAATCTATTCTATTCATTGGTACCAATCTGCTGGGAAACAAATTCTGACTCTGCCAATTGCTAGCAGCCTTGGAGAAGAACCTAACCTCTTTTGTACTTGTTTCTTCCTCTATAAAATGGGGATAGTAGCATCTATTTCATACGGCTCTTTTGAGAAGTAAGTTAATAAATGCTAAGCACTTAAAACATTGTCTGGCAATGGTAAGTGTTCAATAAATGTTGGCCTTTTTTTCCCTACTAAGTATGAATGAACGTTTTTAAAAATGTGGCGTTCCTGTTGTGCTCAGTGGGTTACTAATCCAACTAGTACCCATGAGGATGCGGGTTTGATCAGTGGCCTCTATCAGTGGGGCCTGTCCTCTGTCGCCACCACACCCCTTCACAAAATATCCTGGATGCCTTTTGGTATTAGAATGGGAAGGTCTGTTTCATTCTTTTTAGTAGCTACATAGTGTCTTATTGTGTTAATTAATGTGCCACAATTTATTTAACTAGTCTCTATCAATGGACATTTAGGTTGTCTGTCTTACAAAAGATGCTATGATGAACATTCTTTTTTTTTTTTTTTGCTTTTTGGGCTGCATGTGTGGCATATGGAGGTTCTCAGGCTAGGGGATGAATCGGAGCTACAGCTGCCGGCCTGCACCGTAGCCACAGCAGCACAGAATCTGAGCCACGTCTGCTACCTATACATCACAGCTCAAGGCAGTGCCGGATTCTTAATCTACTGAGTAAAGAAAGCCAGGGATCGAATCCGAAACTTCATAGCTACTAGTCGGATTTGTTTCTGCTGCACAACAACGGGACTCTGAATAGTCTTTTTTTTTTTTTTTTGGTCTTTTTCTAGGGCCGAACCCACGGCATATGGAGGTTCCCAGGCTAGGGGTCTAATTGGAGCTGTAGCCGCCAGCCTATGCCACAGCCACAGCAACGCCAGATCCGAGTCGTGTCTGCAACCTACACCACAGCTCACGGGAACGCCGGATCCTTAACCCGCTAAGTGAGGCCAGGGATCAAACCCACAACCTCATGGTTCCTAGTCGGATTTGTTAACCACTGAGCCACGACAGGAACTCCTGAATATTCTTTTTTTTTTTTATGGTGAACATTCTTTAGCATTACTCTCTTGCAGAGTATTTAGGATAAATTTATAGAAGTGGAATTTCAAAAGGAAAAGCAATTTTTCTTTAGAAGTAAGTGTCAATAATATATAAAAATGTAAAGAAAATGTAAGTGTAAAAATCTTCTGTGTACCTTATCCCTTAACAATGCAGATAAACTAACTGGTCAAATTGGTAATCCGAATATATTCCACTTTACTTCTGAATTGAAAGAATATTCATCAAATCAGGTGATAGGTTTTTGGGGTTGTTTTCTTTTTTTTACAACAAATTCAGAATGCTGTCCCTTTGTATTTATTTTTCCCTGTTATGTGTCCTGTGCTCTTAAAAGAAAAAAGGAAACTGTGCAGCTGCTGTGTGATTAGCTCCCTGATGGGATCAGTACTTTCTGCAGCATGGAATGTTGGAGGTGGCTGGCTAAGAGACAGACTATGGAAACGAAGCCCTCAAAGAAAGCAGTTGCTAGGAAGATAGAAGAAAAACCAGAAGACTCTTTTGGCTAAAGACTTATGTAGAGTTGCATTGCAGTTCTCTACTATGTGTGAGGCACTATTCTACATGCTGGTAATAGAACAGGGAACAGGACAAAATCCCTGCTCCTACTTGGCTTATGTTCGTTATAGTTGGAGGAAGGAAAAATAAGTGTATCATTTCATGCACTATGAAGAAAAGTAAGGCATAATATGGAAATACAGAATGATGGCGGGGAGAGAGGCTGTTTGGAGTGGGGGTGGTTGAACACTCTGAAGAGCTGATCTTTGAGCAGAGACTTGAATGAAATGCAGAATTAGCCTTAGGAACCTGTTAGGAAAGAGCATTCTAGCGAGAACAAATGGCAAGTGCAAAGGTCCTGAGGTGAGAGGTCCTGAGCTTGATAGGTTCACCGTTTGGTAAGAAGGCAGAGTGGCTGGAGGATAGTGATTGAGGGAGTGGGAGAGATGAGGTAGGAGAGGGTGGCTGGGACCAGCTCCTGTTGTGCCTGGAAGACCATGGTAGAGTTTAGGTTTTGTTTTAAGTGGGATGGGAACCCAGAGTTTGGGTTCTATTCTAATTGAAAGCAGGGGAATGACATGATCTGAATTACATTTTACAAGGATCACTCTGGCAACTGCGGAGAAGCACTTGTTGGGTGGCCACAGAGGAAACAGACCAGCTGGGAGGCAAAGGCAGTCATCTAGTTGAGAGGGTGGTGGCTTGCACTAGGGTGGACATGCTGAGGAGTAATTGGATCCAGATATATTTTGTGACGAGTGCTGAAGGCTTGGTGAATGATTGGATATAGGGATATTAGGGGAAGAGTGAAATCAAGGAAGACTCCTAGGTTTGTATTTTAACAACTGGAAAAATAGCAAGGTTTGGGGGCAGATGGGGAGAATCAAGAGTCAGTATAAAACATATTAAATTGGAGATGTGTTTTAGACATTCTAAGAGAAGCTCCTGAATAGACTTTTGAATACTGGTAATGGAGTGGGTACTAGATTTCCAGTGGCATAAATGTCATCCCATAGCCCAGTGAAACTGAGTCAGAGTCAAGCCTCAGATCGGCAGAATGTGACCTCAAGCACTGGTCTGTTACACACATTCTCAACAGGATGATATCCCCAACAGGATGAAAAATGACTACCCCCCTCTTTTTTTCTTTTTACGGCTGCACCTGGAATATGCGTATATGAAGTTCCTGGGCTAGGGGTAAAATTGGAGCTGTAGCTGAGGCCTATGCCAGAGACACAGCAATACTGGACCTGAGCTGCATCTGAGACCTATGCCACAGCTTGCGGCAACTCAGGGTCCTTAACAAGCAAGATCACACCCACATTTTCAGAGATGTCGGGTTCTTAGCCCACTGAGCCACAACAGGATTTCCAAACAAGGACTGAAAAAAATCTTAGATATTATAGTATGTCACCTTCAAAGCTCAACCTACCTGACAAAAATCTCATTCCTTAGTATTTAATTTCTCTCATTAGGGGGAAATTAATGAAGTAGTTAAAATTTTTTTTTCTTGTGGGGGTGGTGATAAAAAAACAGTTGAGAAAATTTGGTTAGTGCACAGTCACGCCTTTAAGGATCCCGTGTTGCTGTGAGCAGGTAGATCGCAGATGCAGCTGGGATCTGCTATTGCCTTGTCTGTGGCATAGGGCAGACAGCTGAAGCTCTCTGATTCAACCCCTAGCCTGGGAACTTGCGTATGCTGCAGGTACAGCTGTAAAAAGAACATAACATTTGGGTGTCATACCTGATAGGTATCCTGGCTCTACCTCTTGGACATGGTCCTTAACTTCTCTGAACTTTTTTTTTTTTTTTGGTCTTTTTAGGGCTGCACCACAGCACATGGAAGTTCCCAGACTAGAGGTCAAATTGGAGCTGCAGCTGCTGGCCACAGTCACAGCAATGCCAGATCCGAGCAGCACCTGTGACCTATACTACAGCTCACTGACAACACCTGATCCTTAACCCAGTGGGTGGGGCCAGGGATGGAACCCTCCTCCTCGTGCTTATTAGTCAGGTTCCTTACCACTGGGCCACAATGGGAACTTCTGAACGTAACTTTCATCTTTCAAATACCACTACTGGAGTTCCCGTTGCAGCGCAACGGTTATCGAATCCGACTAGGAACCATGAGGTTGCAGGTTCGATCCCTGGCCTTGCTCAGTGGGTTAACGATCTGGCGTTGCCGTGAGCTGTGGTGTAGGTGGCAGATGCGACTGAGATCCTGCGTTGCTGTGGCTGCGGCGTAAGCCAGTGGCTACAGCTCCGATTGGATCCCTAGCCTGGGAACCTCCACATGCCGCAGGTGCAGCCCTAAAAAGATAAAAGGCAAAAAAAAACAAATACCACTACTATTTGCTTCAGAGTTATTGAAAAGATGAGATGATGTGGCTGGCATATGGAAAATGATTCATAAGTATTAATTCTCTCCCCTTTACCTTCCCTTCCTAGAAAAGAGATTATTATAGTTAAGGAACTGCAATAAACTGGGTAGGGATCTAATCAAGTGAGAAAATGAACAGACTTAAAAGCTTACTGGAAGAAAAAAAAGACTAACAGGACAAGAGGCCTGATTAAATATGGGGGTGGGGTATGGAGGTGGTTGTAAAGAAGGAGGGAAGTATAAGGTAATCTTTAAGAGATTTGACACCCAAGGCAGTCTCCGTTAAAGATTCTTAGTTGACAGTTGAAAATGGCACCAGAGGAAGATGATTCTGGCATCTGATTACATTACACTTTAGCAGTAACCAAAGGAAGGGAGCCTGTACTGTGGTGGACTTAGACTGAAGATCTGGGTGTATAAAATGTTGAACAATGGGGGGGGGAATTGGTTATGGGCACTCTATTTTGAAATATGCAGCCAGTACAAGTGTTTTGGAACAATATTCAGAGGCACGGGAAAACATTTATGTTAAGCACACTAAAAAACAGTATGAAGCCATCTTTCTCAAACATTATGTATTTAGGTAGAAAAGAGATAAAATTATCCCGAGGTGGAATTTTTATTTAAAAAAATTTTAATACAAAGAGCTTGTGTTGTTTTTATGACCAGAAATTTTTTTTTCTTCCCGAAAGAACCTCTTTGACTTCGCCACTTAGTCTAAGTAGTTTCAGCGTTGGCCAGCAGATTCCGAAGGTCCGCTTTCCGGCACTACCCTAGCCCCTTGGAGTGTGTAGCCCTCGAGGTGTGAGACCCAGAAAAAGGCGGGCAGCGGTAAGCCACTCCTGCGTAGCGTCTGGAGGACTTGCCAGGGTCCGGCTGCAGAGGTGGACGCACGCCGGGAAGCTCTCAGAGCTTATTGCGAGCCTGGTCTGGGCACAGGGAGGAGAAGGACGTCAGCTTCAGGGACCGCCGAAAGCCGGGAGGGCGGGAGGCCAAGGGGGCCCTCTAGCCTTGTTCCCAAACTCCAACCCCAAAGTAGCAGGCAGGGAATAGCGCCAGCCCGCGCGCCAGCGGAGCCTTCGTTGACTGACGGGAGGTGGGAGTGTGGGCGGAGCCTCAAGCGTTTGCTGTGATTGGAGCAACCAACACCTCCTCGGGAGAGAGGGAGGGCAAGCCTGCAAGGGATGCGCAGAGGAGAGTGCTCAGATCTCTCTGCGTGATTGGCTAGCCGCGGAGTGAACCAGGCGATGTTTCGATGATTGGCAGACGGTAGCCAGCCCTCGGAAACCTCCTTGACTTCGTCTATTGGTATCCTGCGAGCGTAGGCGGGATTGGTTCTTTGAGTGGTGCTGATGATTAGCTGGCGGCTGAGAGTTAGGGTGTTGGAGAGAGAGCAGGGGGAGATGGGGCGTTGGGGGCAGCACTTCCTCCTTGTTATTGGCTGGTGAAGTGAGTGGAGGGGTGGTACCAACGTCCAGCGGCTGCCTGGGATTGGCAGGCGCTGCGATGAGTGACAGACAAGGGGCGAGCTGCGCGACCAGCGGTTTGTTTTTCGGAGCGTTCCTGAGGTGGAGAACGGTGGCCGGACGGAGCGACTGCGGGACTGAGGGACTAGCTGGCGGGCGGGCCGAGCGGCGCCGCCGAGGCCGGGCTGGGCCAAGCCGAGGAGAGCCGGGGATGTAGCGGGCCACCCTGCCCATGCCACAGCGCCCGGTCGCGGGCGGAGCCGGAGCCGGAGCCTGGGGAGGCGGCGGGGGCCCCGAGCGCAGCCCGCGCCCCCCGCGCGGAGCCAGGCCCGCTGCCGTCCCCGCCGCCCGGGCCCCCGGCATGCAGCCCCGGCTGCGGAGGTGACACTCGGGCTCCAGCCGCAGCCGCCGCCATCGCCACCATGGGTGAGTGTCGCCACCGCCCCGGCCTGTGCCCGCGCTGCTTCGCGTCGCCCCGCCCCGGGCTGAGGGGAGGAGGACCCTGGGCCGCTGCCTGACAGGCATGGACAGCCCGCCGGGCCGGGGTTGTGGACCGCCGGCGCCCGCCCGCCGCGCTCGCGGCTCAGTGGTTCCTCTGTCCGGGCGGGGATTCTGGCTTCCCCGGCCCGCCCGGGCGGTCCCTGGCCGGCAGAGTCCATTCCGTAACCTCCTTCCGGGCCGCGCGGCGGGTGCATCCCGGGAAAGCGGCGGCCAGTCGAGGGCCCATGCTCGGCGGGGCAGCTCGCTCGGCCCAAACGAGCCGGACCGCGAGCCCGAGCCCGAGGGCGGGGGAGCGCGAGCGCAGTGTGGGGCCGGGGCTGGAGGCTGGTGCAGGCCCAGCTGCTGTTGTGTCTTTTCCTTGATTTGCTTTTTTTTCCTGCCTGTGTCATTTCCTTCCCTTTGCTCACACAGGCCGGCCTGTGAGAGTTCCCGGGGCTTGCTCTCGAGCCCTGTGCGCGCCCCAGAGCGCGCGCGCGCCCCGGGAGGGGGTGCCCTGTGGGGGTGGGCATGCGGGGAGATAGGCTGGGAGGTGATTAAAACCGCAATCACTGTTATCAACGGCGCGTTTGAGAAAAGCGAGCTGCACGCAGGTTGCTGGAGGTTAGGAATTAGTCGCGGGCTGCCAGTTATAATACACATTCTACTTTTTGAACAATCTTGTTGCAGTGTTTTACGTCCATTACTTTAATCTAACGGTATTCTTGAAATTATGTAACGTTTGAAAGGGAAACATTCACTACACAATCTCTGTGAAATCATTTCCTTTTTAATTGATATTTGCAGTTTCTGTTGTGAAGATGTAATCTAAGAAAAGCTTTTAGTGTCTTCCACACTCAGCATTTGAAACGTGAAATTATATTTCACGTCCTTTTTGGTAATTTAGCAAATGACTGTTGGACTAGATTAAGTAGCGGATAACATTTTATATGTGCTTTGCTTCTCTTGTTGAATCTTTTATTTTGATACTGTTGTTTTCAGTGGCAGATTTTGCAATTTGCTATTGTCCTAAACAATCAAGTGGTAAACTTTAGTAAAAGGATCATTTGTAAAGCCATTGATTGCATCTGCTAAGAGCAGAGCATTAATGTTTGCTTTGCCCTATAGCAAGATCAAGTCATTTTTGTAGGAGGTTAAGTGTTTTCTGTGTCACATTTAGCAGATACTCTTTTACTGCCCATCTTTGCACTCTGGCTTTGAATGAATTGCCTTGTTCTATTCCATGCTGCCCTTCATACAGAAAGAGATGGATTTGTTCATTTGTTGGGCTTACGGTTTCCTTCCCATGATTTACTTCAGAACTGCTTGCTTCTGTGATAGTAAGCAAAAAAGGGATCCAGTGAGGCTGAGGCCTGGTATTTAAATACATAATTCAGCAAATACTTATTGAACATTTACTACAAATAGGGCACATAATTCTTGTCCTCCCCAGACTTGGCACATTTATCTTGTGTTCTGGAATTTGTTGGTTGAACTAAAACTTTGAATTGATTTGTGAACCTACCTCTACGATGATGTTTCTAGTATAGCTTTCCCCTTTATCCTGCCGGGGCAGTTTAAATCCCAAAGGGGAATGTGAAATACTTCAGGGTGTGCTCACCTCCCACTGCCCACTTTCTTGACTACTAAATCAGAATGTCCAGATTTCATGTCTAACAAATAAACGTTAGTCTGTTTTCACATTTCAAGATTTTTTCAGAAAGTTTAAGTATATGAGTATTATGGAGAGACAGTGATTGGGAGGAAAAGAATTATGTAGGTGGGTCCAGAGCCCCAAAGGAAAAAGACCACAAACGCTGTGGTCTTCCTTTTGTCCCCATGTCAGTTTTTTTTTTTTTTTTTTTGTCTTTTTGCCTTATCTAGAGCCGCACCCGCAGCACATGGATGTTCCCAGGCTAGGGGTCTAACAGGAGCTGTAGCCACCGGCCTACACCACAGCCACAGCAACGCAGGATCCGAGCCGCATCTGCAACCTACACCACAGCTCATGGCAACACCGGATCCTTAACCCACTGAGCAAGGCCAGGGATCGAACCCGCAACCTCATGATTCTTAGTCGGATTCGTTAACCGCTGAGCCACGAAGGGAACTCCCCCATGTCAGTTTTACATGGAAAAAAATTAGATAGTGAGGGGAGAATTAACTTGCCTGGTGGTTGCAGTATTATTAGGCAAGCTGGTTTGAGAACCACTTGCCTGGCTTTCTTCAGCGCTTTCCCTTCATACCACTCTCGCTTTCTTTTTCGTAGATGACCTTGACATGCAATTAGGGCTAATACTGAATTATCTTAGAACATGGCCCAGCAAGATTATATGTGTACACACGCAGTCTCTTAAATACTAGTTTCCGTTCTGGTGATGAAAATTCGTATTCCCAGGTTAGTTGCTTTAGTTGCTATAGTTATAAATCAAGGGGTAATAAATGCAAAACATAGACTTATTAATATTTTTATTATACTTGTTAAACTCCAACCCAGTGAAGAAAGGACTAAACTAATTTTAGTCCCTGCTCTGCAGGTTTCTTGGTTAACAGTCGTATTTTCCTAAGCTGTTCTAAGCCCCAGATTCAAGCTTGTTTGACAACTTGGGTTGGTAAGGCCAGATTTTATATTGACTGTTAACCCCAGTAAATTTCTAGTGGAAATTACACTTATCCCTGTAAATAATAGGAAGTATTCTCTTTTTTTTGGGGGGGGCTTTGATATTATGTGGTTATAAAAAAAATTGGGGATCGACAGGTTATTTTTTCTTGGGCACACCAAAATTCTCTCCTGGTTTTAGTAATTACAGTGGCAAATGCTGTTAATAACACCTAAGACTAATTTACTACTGTTTATTTGGACTCTGTAAAAGCGATCTAAAATTTAGTGGGGAATATTACTGAAAAATATGTAACAACTTGGAAATGTTACAGGAAATGGTGGTGAACTGAGTATAGGATTTAGGATGGTGTGGTTCTGGTTTGATAACTTGGTTTGAAGTCAGAATCATTGTGATTGACAGATGCCTGGTGTCTCTAAGGTTTCAAGGCTGTTGGAAGCTCCCAGTTAAACCAATCTCAATTTAGTTTGGCTAAACTCCGACCACCTGTGTATACTCTAAATCATTAGCAACTGTTTTGATGGAAATTGGAATCACAGTTGACTGAATCAACATGGTTATGTATTGACTAGATTTCTGATATTTTACAAAACAGTGGTTTTTAAAACTGAATTTTAGGCATTTGTAGAAAGTATCAGTCCAACTGAGTTTTACTTAGGGGAATACATAGAGTATAAGAAGCAGTTTTCTTGGAGTTTCTGTCATGGCTCAGCGGAAATGAGGCTAATATCCATGAGGATACAGGTTCGATCCCTGGCCTCACTCAGTGCATTACTCTGAGATGTGGTGTAGGTCTCAGATGCAGCTCAGATCCAGCATTACTGTGGCATAGGCTGGCAGCTGCAACTCTGATTTCACCCCTAGCCTGGGAACTTCCATATGCCTCAGGTGTGGCCCTAAAAAGAAAAAAAAAAGCAGTTTTTCTTGGTTCTGACTGCGTAAACAGTTTATTCTTTGCTCATTTATTGAGCATCTGTTCTGCGTCAGATATAGTATTAGGCCTTGTACATTCATTTATCCTGTGTTTAAAAAGCTACAGTTAGGTAGGATGAGTCAGAAACATGTAAAGATATAAGTGCAATGAGATGTTATAGGTACTTTGTCAAAACTGTAAAGGTGCATAGGGAGAGATCAGTTCTGTAGTTTTGGGATTGACATGCATTATGGTATAGTCCTCAGATTGCTAAAGTCAATTCCATTAAACAGTTCATTTGTGAAGCTCTCTTGCATGGGTGGTAGGAGTAGAGGAGTGTGTGATGGTGGTATAGTGATTCTTATGAGAAAGCAATAATATTAAATTTTGTCATTAATGTTGGAGAGCTGTTCGATCCCAGAAATAGAAAAATAAACACCAGAATTTGACTTTTGAGATCTAGCAAACCCAGTTCAACCATGGCCGTGAAGGAAGAATGTTTCTTGTGACTTGAAGATTTAGACCTCTTTTGTTTATACTTACTTTGCAGTGCTGTTTGCCCAGGTATGGACAGGGTGGAGGCAGGGGTAGTATGTGACATGTCATGAACAGAGAGACAGGAAAACCTGACGCACAGACACTCTGAAGCACAGGATCTCCTAGGTGGGCAGTGTGATCAGATGATCTGGCAAAGCTGGGTAGAGTAGAGCATTGGCAAGATGAAGAAATAACATCATTTGTTAGGTGAAAACAAAGATTAAATTTGAAGTTTGTATATATGGAAGAGAGTGTCTGGACATCATACAGGATAACAATATTTATTGAAGGACATGTTGCTTCTGGAAACTTTGCTGAGTTTTTATTTTTTATTTATTGTCTTAAAAAAATTTTCCTCTTACTGCTGTACCTGTGGCAAACAGAAGTTCCCAGGCTAGGGGTCAAATCAGAGCTGCAGCTGAGGCTTATGCCACAGCCACAGCAACACTGGATCCCAGTCTGTGACCTATACTGCATCTTAGGGCAACACTGGATCCTTAATCTACCACTCAAGGCTAGGGATGGAACCCACAGCCTCACAGAGACAGCGTTGGGTCCTTAACCCACTGAGCCACAATGGGAACTCCTTTTCTGAGTTTTTAACCAAGGGAATTCATAAATGGGAGTGCCTTTAGACCGTGCTTTTAGGTAGAAGTAATAGATCAGTTTGGAAGAGTGACTTCCTGCTGGGGCCAATAAGAGAGGAGTAGAGGAGTGTGTTGGCCGACAGCCCCCAGGCCATAGATCAGGGTATTGGGAGAAGAAACAGTACCCGCAGCTGGATAATTGTGGATAGCTGTCTGCTTAAAAGCTTCCACTTTTTAAGCCGAAGCTTAAAAGCTTAAACCACCTTGTTTTGCAGATCCCTTCTTTTCTTTTTTCTATGATTACTCCTTCCCTCTAGATCCTTAACCTCTTACTCTCTAGAATTAACATCTTCCTCTATGCTTCTTCCTGGTAGTGTTTAAGTGTGTCAGACTACCCCCATCCTTAGGAAATCTCTTCAAGTTTATACCACTATTACCTCTGCCTCAGCTTGTTCATGTGTATGGGTTATAAATGAATTGTTGATGTCCACTACTTCCAGTTTTCTTTTACTCTCCAGCTTCTCAATTCGCTGTAATTTTTTTTTCTGCCTCTACTAGTCTTTCTGACCTGCCTGATGTATACCTGCTACTGCTCTTCTTCAGTCTTAGCTTCTGTGGTGTTACTCCCCCCACCCCCGGCCGAGTCTTCTTAAAAGCTTCTTTGCCAGCATACTTTCTTCCTGTTCTACTTGGTAGGATTACTACTCACTGAGGATCGGTCCCTGACCCTCTTTTCTTTTCCTCCATCGCTCACTTACTTTCATGCCCCTTCTCCTCAGTTCATTTGTGAAGCTCTCTTGCATGGGTGGAACAGCTTCTGAAAGAATCTTTATTTCATAAAATCATCTCTGTCACCTCTTGTTACACACACTGTAAAAAAATTTTTCACACAGGTGTGTTTATGTATTCTGGTTTGTGTCTTGTCTAATTCATTCTCCTTATTTATTTTTTTTCCTTTTTTTGTTTTTTAGGGCTGCACCCGCGGCCTATGGAGGTTCCCAGGCTAGGGGTCCAATCAGAGCTGCAGGTGCTGGCCTACGCCAGATCCGAGCTGCGTCTGCGGCCTGCACCACCGCTGACAGCAACGTCCGATAGTTAACCCACTGAGTGAGGCCAGGGATCGAACCCGCAACCTCATGGTTCCTAGTCGGATTCATTTCCGCTGTGCCACAACGGGAGCTCCTCATTCTCTTTATTTGTAAAACCTTGCATTTGTGTGTTGTTTGCCTTTTTACCCCTAGAGTTAATACCTTAAAGTATCTTTCAAAACTGTTTAATGTATAATACACTCTAGGTATTCAGTAAACAGTTATTGTTGATGATTAATAAAAATTCAGAAATTAAGTATTAGAATAGATTGTGGCCTCTAGTCTTTTCCCATTAACCTTTTTTTCATTGATGGTAATAATAGCCAGCATTTTTTCAGCGTTACTAAGTATTAGGGACCATGAAGAATAATTTGAAAGTTTTTTTCTCAAGTTTCATAGCAGCTCTGTGTTATCTCCATTTTACAGGTGAGGAAATTGAGGTTAAGGGAGAATAAGTGATTTATTTAAGGCTTCCTTAAACCCAGGTATTTCTAACTCTGGAGTCCCTATAACTGACTGTAGCACTCTAAGAAAGCTACTATTTGTATTTAAAAGGTTTGTTTGTTTTTATTTTTTAAATTAAAAAAATACAGTAGTGCAGATAATTCAGTTAATATCTCAATCCAGGGAGTTCCTCTGGTTTCAGTGGTAATGAACTCAACTAATATCCAAGAGGACACGGGTTCAGTCCCTGGCCCTGCTTAGTGGGTTAAGGATCTGGCATTGCCATGAGCTGTGGTATAGGTTGCAGACTTGGCTCGGATGTGGCATTGCTGTGGCTGTGGTGTAGGCTGGCAGCAACAGCTCCTATTCGACCCCTAGCCTGGGAACTTGCATGTGCTGTGGATGCAGCCCTAAAAAGATTAAAAATAAAAAATAAAAAAAACTCAATCCAGGAAGAAATGCCGAAAAGAACCACTTGAGTTAGTTACTGTCTTTACCCTTTTCCTCAGTTTAAAATACCAGTTTACTAAGAACCTGGAGTTCCCTGATGGCTCAGTGGGTTAAGGATCTAGTGTTGTCAGTGCTGTGGCGTGGAGTCAGTTCCTGGCCCAGGAACTTCTGCATGCCACTGGTGCATCCCCCCCTCCACCCCCCCAAAAAAACCAGTCTGCCTCTAGAAATGTATTCAACTTTGACACAAAATCAGATTCTATAACTCTGTTTCACTTGTGTCAGTTGTCCTGGATTTTAAGAGGTAGTGCCAGACCATTCCTCCAGTGTGTTCTCAGCGTTGGAACTACCAGACAAGTTTATCCATTAAGTAATACCAGGAATTGGTTAGCTTCCTGGAAACAGAATTTGTCAACTTGATAAACCAGCTCTTATAATAGCATCATCTTATACAGAATTAGAAAGAGTTTCTCTAGCCACACTTGTCATGGATTTGACTTGAAAAGCATATCTGTGTGTCTGCGTGTATTCACGTCTATCTTATTTCGATATCTGAGTTGAGACAATTGAAATTCTCAATTCAGAGGATGGTTACCTTGATATTGAAAACTCCATGCATTCTGCTGTTAGGACTATCACTGGATGGTCCTCAGAAGACACCCATCTAGTCATAATTGCACTTAAAATTGACTCTTACATTTGGCTCAATAATTTTATACATATATAATATTTAATGACAATTTAATATATAAGCATATGTGTATACATTATATATAAGCCAATCATCCTAGCTTAGATGTTATGCTCTGTTTTTACATTTTGGTTGGGAGGTTAAAAAACAGAAAACCAAGCAAGTTCCCTCTCTTTAAGGAGCCTATAGGTAAATTGCTGGAAAATATAAAATAATTGATGGGATGTATGTTTTAATTTTGACAGATGTCTGTCTGTAGATACCCACTTCCTCCTCTGTTATCGCATTTACCTCATTCTTTTGTTACTACAGCTATATCACTTTCTTACTTTTGAATATATTTTGATGTGGAATTAGTTGGAAAGTTTACTCTACTGCTGTTTTTCCTGCAAGTCTTAGTCTAATTTTCTGATCAGGCAAAAGCCTCTTCATGGGCACCCTTCTCCTTTCTTTTCTGCACCTCCTCAAAGGGCGTGTAGGGCATCTGAGCAGAGTTGGTCTAGGAAAGGGGAGAAGCAAAAAACACCATTTTACTTCCTATGCTCCATGCTGCTCTTGCCTTTCCACGGGGTGTGAGAATATTTTCAACAGACAGCGATAAAGGGCTGAAGATGGGCACACTTTTTGGGTGGAGCCTTTTTATTTTTTTCAGTTAAGACTTTTAAAAATTTGGCCACTACTGCAGCATGTGGAAGTTCCTGGGCCAGGGGTCAAACCTGTGCTATAGCAGTGACCCAAGATGCTGCAGTGACAACACCAGATCCTTAACTGCTTTTGGGTAGAGTCTTACACTGCTTCTTTTAAGGTGTGCCTTGGGTTCCTAAGTGACTAACTTGTTACTAAAGCAAGTCTAAAAACTCATTCCTCATGTATCTTTGCAGCTCAACAATCAATTTTATTTTCTACTCCACAGTGCTATTTGAGTGGACAAGGACCTCTTGAAAGACCTGGGAGAATTTGCAAAACGTGCAGTTGGGCTGTTTTAGGTTCTAGGTTTTAGCCAGTTGTCTTCAGTGCATGAGAACTCTAGTGCTCTATGCTATTTCAAGAAAGGGGGATTAAAAGTAATACCAGTAAGGCAGAGACAATGTGTTGCTTGGTCAGTTAGGGAAGAAAAACAATAGAGCTGCCTTTAAACTTCCCTCTGGGAAGCAGAAGGCCTATAAACTTGTAAAGAGTTGGGAGGGGGGGCCTTCAAAGGTTAGGCTATAAAACAACTTCTGTTCAAAACAGCAACCTGAGGTCCTTTGTGGGTACCTTTTAAAATATACTTTCCTACATACGATGCTTTAAGAATAAGTCTATTACTGTCTCTGTCCTATAATCAGCTCTCCATGAATTCATCTTTTCACGCTGTACCCTACTATACCGTGTTATGTTGCTCTTCACTCCAACTTCTCATCTGTTTTTCCTGGTTGAGTTTCTCTGGCCCTGGAAGAATTGCTCTGTTTGAGCACCTCCCTTGCCCCCAGTGAATTCATAGATATTGCTGCCAGAAACCTGATTGGAAAGCTATTAGAATCCATTAAAATTCACGTTGCCATAGTCTGACTTTAGTTATCTACTTTTCACGGATAGCACATTCATGTGATTATAGTTACAGGATCTGTCATTTCCCCTGGGCAGAACTCCCTGAGTATTAGTCATGTAATTTGTGAAAGTACTTTTGTGGTCTGTATTAAAGTATCTTCGTGCATGTGCTTGCTTTCTTTGCAGACGAACAGGAGGCACTGAACTCGATCATGAAGGATCTGGTGGCCCTCCAGATGAGCCGACGTCCCCGGGTGCCTGGATATGAGACCATTAAGAACAAAGACACTGGTCACCCAAATAGGCAGGTGTGTGTGTGGCCATAGCAGGCTTAACTTGATTTGTTGGGGAGGGGTGGGAAATAATCTGAGAAGCCATTGATACTTGAATGCCATTGGCCCCTTCCTTTCACAGTCTGTTAAGTGGTAAGTGCTGAATACCAATCAGGTGTGGGTCATGTTCTGGAGTCCCAATGCCGTGTGCATCTGACCTTATACATGATGTTTCATCTGTGGAGAATAAGAGTTTCCTCACTAATTATGGGGACAGTAGTCATATAATTTTTTCTTTACTGATCATTTGGCAGATGTTTTATCTAGATTTGCAATCACAAACTCAGAAGATTTTTATAACTATCTTATAGTGTGTACTCAGGAAACATTATTTTCAGTATTAGTTTATGTAAGATATAATTAGGAAGGGAAGTTTATTTAATAAAACTTCATATAATATATTCTGAAGGTAACAATGAATGATTTTGTTATTATTGTTCTCCTTCATTAACTCAGGTAGTTGAGAGTGCCTGTTTTATTGAGAGTTGTGTGCTTCCTTAGGAAAAGTTTATATTTTGTTAACATTTAAACTTGTGCACTGTTGAGAACCTTCTCATCTCCACTGTCATTTACCTCTCAGTCTTCTGGGTCCTTTAGCCGGCAAGAGGAGTGAATGATGGGAAGCTATTCTTCCTACTGAGTATCAGAGGGCTGTGTTTGGTGTGTTTAATGAAATTTGCCCATAATATCCTGCCTTGTGGTTCTCTTTGTTATCAGCTGACCTTCTCTCTCCTCATTTGTACCTCGTCTGCCATTCTTCAGAAGTACTCTTGGTTCCTAGAGAAATAAAAGCTTAAAACTTTTTCTGTCTGAGGTCTGCTAGATATAGTCTCCCCAAAGTATTTGCTGCCTTTGGGAAAACTGGGGACCCTGAGTCCTTTTGTTTCAGTTTTAGTGAGAGGAATAGTTTAGAAAGCTGCTTTTATTTTTTGTGGTTGGTTACCTTACAGAACTGGGAGAACAACAGAATAGGGCCCATTCTTGTACTGTTTTCATACATTATTCTTGTACTGTGTGGCTTCTCCCTTGCTGTAATTCATTTCCATACAAAGCTGCTTTTGGAAGGGAGCATTTTACCAGAAGTGAATCCCCTCCCCCAGGCCTGAGCCTAATGACCTCACTTTCCTTCCTGTCTTCCTATGCGGAGTGTGCTTGCTAATGCTGCTCCAGTCACCTGATCTTTCTCCAAATGGGACTATTTGTGTGGGTATCAGTTAGTAGGTGAAAAGGGGAAGCATTCTTGAGTTGGAAGGCCCAGAGGAAAACCCGGCTGAAAAGAGGAGGGGTCTCAGATCGTGCCTTGAAGGGAGATTACCTTTTAGGAATCCTACTTAGAGCCTACAAGCTACTATCTTTTACTGTGCCTGCTGCTGTGTTACTGGAGTGAAGGCAGTAGTTATGAAGGTAGAAGGCTCTGAAAAATATTAGCTTGTATTAGAAAGTAATCTTAACAAGAGTTACTCTTTGGACCCACAGTTTACTTGAGTATTGTCAAATTTTTTTCTGTTGCGTGAAGGATACAAATAATTAACCTCAGTTTTTTTGTTTTTAAAGAAAAAACACAACAGCAGCAGCTCAGCCCTGAACAGCCCCACAGTAACAGCAAGCTCATGTGCAGGGGCCAGTGAGAAAAAGAAATTTTTGGTAAGGAACAAAAATTACCCATTAAAGCTAAAATGTGCTTTTAAATCCAATGCTAGTGCTGGAAGAATGTGGAATTCATTTCCTGGACAAATTGTTTTAGTGGATGTGTAGGGAGCGCTTGTTATTCATTACCTGTTTTCTGTCACCATTTCTTACAACAGTATTATTTGTAAGCAGTCTCTATCAGTGCTGGCCAGTAAACTCTTGTGATGATAGAAATGTTCGATATTTGTGCTGTCCAGTGTGGTAGCCACTAGCCACATGTAGCTATTGAGCAACTGAGAAACCAAATTTAAAATTTTATTTAATTTTAATTATTTTAAGTTAACCACATGTGGTTAGCAGCTATTGTCTTGGACAGCACAACTTTATATACCATATAAGGGACTAATGATTTGTTGGCAAGAAATTAAGGATGTGTTTGGAGATGAGTACATCTCTTTGGTACATTCATTCCTCTACACAGGTTCTGAGTTTCTCTGCATAGGTATAAGCTCAACATTGGGAATCCTATTCTAAGATTCTGTTCCAGGGGCATGGGGGTCTGGGAGGAATGTGAATCTGTGAAACGAGCATGCTGTTTAGAAATTGAAGCTCAAAGTTTTATACTAATATTGTTAAAAGGGCAGTGAAAATGTCAAAACAGCTTCTCCCTTTAATATAGTCAAGGTTGTAGAATGGCCTCTCCTGGGAAATGTAGCAGATATTCAACTTCTGACCAGGAAAAAATATTCTTCAGCAAAATCCTAAAAGCAAAAGGAGAGCCTCAGTGAATGCATTTCCAAGGAAAGATGGGATGAGATGGAGGTGATGGAAACGTTTGGGGGGGAGAGGTGTTTACAGCTTAGTGTGATGAAAAGAGCCCAGCATAAGAGTCTCAAGATGTTAATAATTTGTTAACATAGGACTTTACAGTTAACAGAATGCATTCCCTTTTTAAGACGTTCTTGTTTTTGTTTGCTTGGACCTGGGATAGGATTAAACCATTTTCTCCACTATTGGTCTTTCTGCCAAAAGGTCCATGGCTAAGAGGAGAAAGGAATGAAAGATCAAAACCTAATTTAAAAGGCTAAGAGATGCCCAATTGGTCTAAGAAATGTCAGTTTGGGCTGAAGTTTCAAATTGCAGAGTCCTAGTTGAAAGTAACTATTTTGGCTAGCAGGAAGGTGCTTTGTTCAGTGATGAGATGCGCTGGCAGAGGCACGCAGCACTTCAGTGTGAGAATGGCAGAGCTGAGATTGGCATAGCCTCATGATCTCAAGCTTGGCATAGCAAGGAATGCCAGGGGAGCTGAGGGTTCATTGACAGAATTGTTTGGGGACTGAGGCCTAGAAGAACTGGAAAACCTAATGTAATTTCTCTACTTGGTAGGACTTCAGGCATCCTCTTTCCTGAGTAAACAAGCTAGGCAATGATTGAGAAAGAGAACAGCTAAGCATTCTAAGCAGTTATGAAAGTACAGGGGCATGGGGTGCTTGGTTAACCAGCTGTTTGCTAGGAGGAAGGATCTGTGCTCTTTGTATTCTCCCACCTGGACATTAGGTCTCTGGAAGCCTACCACCTACTTAGAGCTGGCTGCACATTCTTAGCTATGTATGGCACATCCTAGGTGTGGCTGGAGCCTATGGACAGTTTTGTAGGCCATGCTGTGCAACATCCCTTTAGCAGTCATTAACTCACAGTGCTTTATCAACAGGTACTATTTCTCTGTGAGGGTGACAGCTTAGTAGAGTGAAAAGAGCACTGGCTTAGAAATCCTTGAGTTGTTTAATCCATCAGCGTGAGATTTTTACAATTTACAGAGTGCTTTCAACAACAAAAGTTAACAAAATACCAACTGCTATAAACGTGTATAATACTATACTATAAAGTTTACAAAGTGCTTATGCAAAGGTATTAAATAGAGAAGCAAACCCAGATCTTCTGACTCCTGGTCAGAGTAATTTTACCATATGTAAGTCTAATAACCTTTCTAAACCTCGGTTTTTCCATCTGAAAATATAGGCATAGTATCTACCTCTGAAAGTTGTTGTAAGATCATAGACAGAACGTAAAGTATTTTACACATTGTAAAACAATGTACAAATGTAGTGATTACATCACTTCTGTTATGTTCTGGCTTTGTAGGTATGAGTCCTTACAGTAAAAGCTTCTAGCCAGAATTATGCAGATTGTCATGGAACCGAAAGGGTTAAGGTTTTATACTTTTATTGAATTGTCATTACTCTCTATTAGATGGTCCTTTGTAGACTTCTGAAGCTAGCCTAATATATGAAAGTTCCAGTGGAAGAAGAAATAGAATCCTATTTCCATGAATCCTTTTCCTTTGAGTCTTTTTTTTTTTTTTTTTTTTTTAAATTTTACTGCCATACCCAAAGCATATGGAAGTTCCTGGGCCAGGGGTTCAATCTGAGCCACAGCTGTGACCTATGCAATGACTGGGACGTCTGCAGTGGGATTCTTTTTTTTTTTTTTTTTTAAACGCTTCACACCCATGTCGTATGGAGGTTCCTAGGTAGGGGTCGAATTGGAGCCATAGCCACTGGCCTACACCACAGCCACGGCAGTGCAGGATCCAAGCCATGTCTGCGACCTACACCACAGCTCACAGCAAAACTGGATCCTTAACCCACTGAACAAGCATGGATACTCGTACGGTTTGTTGCCACTGAGCCACAACAGGAACTCCTGCAGTGGGATTCTTAATACACTGTGCCATGGCAGGAACTTTATGTTTCCCTTGAATCTTATCACACTGGTAGGTAGAGGCTTGAACAGAGTCCATGGTCTGGGTCTGACCCTCTATATCTTCACTAGTGGGTACTTAAGAATGGAAAAGTTGCTTTTTTTCGTAGCAGGTGCTACAGGGGCAGGCTCTTGGCTATCAGTTGTAGAAGAGGAGATTTCTAGGAGCTGTTCCTCCAGCAGGGTCAGTGTTGAGCAGACTATCTTTTGTTTTTACTGTGATAGACCTGACTCTTCAGGACTTCCCTTTTTCTTTCAAGGGTTGTTGATAAGATAGGCTGGCTAGTTCGAAAACAAAACATGATGCATTATACAAGTCTCATATCAATTTCATAAGAAGTTTCCTTTCTTGTGGTAGTTTATTAAGTAGTAATAAATAGCTAATACACCATTTAATCATTAATTTATTCACTGATTCCCTGAACCCCTTCTGCTTGCCAGGCACAGTGCTAGGACTGGGGATATAGAAGGAACAAGGGCAGAGAAAAAGGTTGCTTGCTTTTTTTTTTTTCCTTTTTAGGGCCACACTCACAGCATATAGAAGTTCCCAGGTTAGGGGTCGAATTGGAGCTACAGCTGCTGGCCTGCGCCACAGCCCCTCAGGATCTGAGCTGCATCTGTGACCTACCCCACAGCTTATGGCAATGCCGGATCCTTAATCCACTGAGCGAGGCCAGGGGTTGAACCCGTGTCCTCATGGATACTAGTTGGGCTCATTACTGCTGAGCCACAATGAGAAATTCCAAGGTTGCCTTATAATCATCTCTTCCCCTGATCCCTTAGGACTTTCTTGAGTCACACAAATAAAATATTTTTGTTGCTCTTTTCTTTTTCTTCTAATTTATTTACTATTTTTAGCAAAATAAAGACTCTACTGCTAAAGATGTGGTAACCATTAAAGGTATATAGCAGCTATAGGGAGGGGAAGCACTGCAGAATCAGAGCAAGGGTACCAAAGATGATACCTGGTTGGAACTTTTACCAGGTCAGAGGTTCACAAACCTTTGTTTAATAAACACGTTGTTGTTGTTTTGAATTCTTGGGAACTTTTTTGGGTTCAGTTGTTGAGTTCAGACTTTGAGAAGATGATGTCAAAGTTTGGTATCGTTGGTTACTCCAGTTGCCCCCATTGAATTCCAAAATCTGTAACTCAGCCTAGAGGTCTGCACTGTCCTCCTGGGCATAGCTCTCACTCTTCCTTTCACCAGATTGGCTCTGGTGGGAGGGGGATTTGAACCTGCCTAGACCTGAATTTTTGTGCTGGAACTTTTTTCTCAGCAGCTGTGGCACCTTTGCATTCAGTTCAACATGTGTCTATACTCAAGCCTCTTGGACAAAAGAAATATAAGTTATATTCCCTGTACCCTAGGAATCATGCAGTCTTAACTAGAAATTAGAAATAGATGGGAGAAAAAAAAGAAATTAAGGTAGGATGTGATTATGCCTAAATATGTGATACAGATCCTGAGAGCCTCAGGAGGCCAGGAAAGTGAAAGATGAACTAGGGCTGAAGGAGTTACGGAATCATTTCTGGGGAAGGTGGCACTGGAAGTGGACTGTGAAGGATGTGTAAGAGTTTAGCTAGGTGGAGAGAAGAAAGTGTGGCACTCTAGGCTGGAAAATTGATTTTTTTTTTTAGGGTCATTCCTGGAATATGGAAGTTCCCAGGCTAGCAGTTAAATTAGAGCTGCAGCTGCCGGCCTACTCCACAGCCAGAGCAATGCTGAAACTTTTTTTTTTTTTTTTTAAGCAATGCTGGAACTTTAACGCACTGAATGAGGCCAGGGATTGAACCCACATGGATACTAATCGGGCTTATTATCACTGAGCCACAGTGGGAGCTCCAGGAAACTGAATTATTAAAGGCCTAGGGGTTAGAATGAATATGGCATAGTTCAGGAAATAGGGTGGGCATTGCACTGGCTGGAGAGAGGTTTCCCTTTGAGAACAAACAGTGTGAGATGGTTAGGTAAACTGGGTGAGCTTAAATTCCAGAGGGCTTTGAATGATAGCTTTTGCTCTGTTAACAGGTAAACTCTTAAGTCTTTGTGACTTTACAGACATTTCCAAAATGGGGAAGGGGAGGACAGTGTTCCCCATAGTCACTTAGGGACCCTGATTGAGGGTAGCTCCACTGACCTGGAAAATGTGGCTGCCAACAGAGTATAGAGCTCAATTCTGTTCTCAGCTGTTGGTCAGAACTGGTTACAAAGCCCCAAACTAACTTCAGGAGAGGCTAAGCAGTGCAGAGGAGTGCACGGAATACCTGTGATCGATCTGCTTCTGCCATGGGAGTGCTGCCCAGACACCCTTCCCCGGAGGAAGGGTATCACTTAATATATAGAACGTGGAGTTCCCATCGTGGCCCAGTGGTAACAAACCCAACTAGTATCCATGAGGATGCGGGTTTGATCCCTGGCCTCGCTCAGTGGGTTAAGGATTCAGCGTTGTGGTGAGCTGTGGTATAGGTCACAGATGCAGCTCGAATCAGGTATTGCTGTGGCTGTGGTGTAGGCCGGTGGGTACAGCTCCGATTTGACCCCTAGCCTGGGAGCTTCCATATGCCATGGGTGTGGCTCTAAAAAGCAAAAGAAATATATATATGTGTGTGTGGGTGTGTGTGTATATATATATATGTATATACAGAGAGAAAGAGAACATGTACCACTCCTGCTCTAAATCCATAAGTGCGTTCTGAAACACTTTTGGCCCCAAGGGCTTTTGACTAAAGGATAATGGACCTGCATTATCATTTATTGAACACTTACGTGTTAGGTATTCTTGTCATATCTTTGCCCAAATTAAGTGATAATTCCATGAGATAGATACTATCACTACTTTCACTTTACAGATGAGGAAGCTGGGTCACAGATCAGTAACAAGTTCAGGGTTACAACGGGGAAGTTGTAGAGCCAGGATTTGAAGCCCGATGTTTTGACTCTGGCACTGCATTCCTGACAGTGATTTATCTTCCTCAAATACATGGCAGACAGATGAGGTTTTCCTTGAGAAGTTAGGGCTGAACATAAGAGATTTGGGAAAGTTGTATTTAGATTTTTTTATTCCCGCTGAGGAGAAGATGTGAGAAGAGGGAGAGAAATCCAGAGGCCAAAAGTCCAAACATTGAGGAACAGTCACATGTTGGGGGAGGGGTGGGAGAAGGCATGAGGAAGAGGAACCAGCAAAGAAGCAGAAGTGATTAGAGCAGTGGCAGGTTTCCTGGGTTGGTATAGAGTCACAGAGGCAAGGAGGAGAGAATCTCGTGACAGAGGACATGGTCACCAGAGTGAAATACCTCGGAGAGGCAAGGAGAATGATTGGCAGGAAGGAATTGAATCCAGTTATCTTTATCTGAACTTTCTTATCCAAGGCTTACTCTAGTCTGCCTGATTTAGGAACTTGGTAGATTTGGGCATACCATGTAGTACATGGAAGCCAGTCATGGGCCTGTATCCTGCTCTGGAAAGGCTGCTACCACATCAAAGAAGGGATTCAGAAGGCTAGGCATCTTTGTTTACACTGCCTACTAATCACAGGCTAGGTTAGTCTTGAGTAGGAGTGATTTGTGGTTTGAGGCAAAAGTTTAATTCCCTGACTAAATTAACGTAGAATAGTATTTGGATTATGGCCCAACATGAAATAAATTTAGTTCCTTCAGTCACACAGAGGTAAGGATGGGATTCCGTCATAGGTGCATATAAATATAATGTCCCAGTTTAAGAATGAGAACTATTTGTTATGTGTTTTTTGCTGCCATAAAAAAAATCAGATAGTTGGAGTTCCCAGTGTGGCACAGTGGAAACAAATCCGACAAGTATCCATGAGGGTTCTGGTTTGATCCCTGGCCTCGCTCAGTGGGTTAAGGATCTGGCATTGCTGTGAGCTGCGGTTTAGGTCACAGATATAGCTTGGATTCCATGTTGTTGTGACTGAGGCGAAGGCTGGCAGCTGCAGCTCTTATTCTAACCCTAGCCTAGGAACCTCCATATGCTGCAGGTGCAGCCCTAAAAAGAAAAAAAAAAAAAGATAGGAGTTTCTGCTATGGCGCAGTGGGATCGGTGGCATCTCTGGAACTATGGGACATGAGTTTGATACCCAGCCCAGCACAGCGGGATCCAGCTCAGATCTGATCACTGGCCAAGGAAACTCCATGTGCTGCAGGGCGGCCCAAAAAGAAAAGAAAATTGTAACAAAAATTAATGTATTGTACTAATGTATGATGTTAATAATAGAGGTAACTGGGGGTGGGGAGAAGGGTATATGGGCACTTTCTGCTCTATTTTTCTGTAAACCTAAAACTGTTCTAAAAATAGAATCTGTTAATATAGTGAGAGCTACACTAAGGTGTGTTAGGCTGTGAACAGGAGGAGGTGAAAGGAGTGGTAACCCACTTGCAGAGACAGACGGGACTGCACTCTGCGCTGAGCACTTGTGCTATTCCAGAGCTGGCTGTGGGACTGGACAGTGTGGGAATCTGGCAACGGAGCATCAGAGAATGGCCGCCTGTCTCAGGCCCTTGCCTTGGAAACTGCTTAGCGTTTCAGAGAAAGGAGAAAAGACAGTGAAAAAACTGCTGTCACTCATACAAACCTTGAGGCCACATGGTAAATTCCTCTGCTGCAGAGTCCCATTTTTCTGCTTATGTGCACATAAGCGTATACCATCTCTTTCATCTAGAGTACAGACCAGCTGGGGCACACTGCCTTCCCGTTTCATCTTCTCCATCGCCACCCATTCACAGCCTCAGTCAGAACCTCCCCTATTGGTTCCCAAGGCCCCATAGCTTCCTTTATGATCAATACTCTGGTCTCTTGATTCTGACTTCATTGTTACTCCACCTCCCCCATGAGTTCTGAAAAGGTCTCAAAAGATTCTTTGATAGTTTCCTTCTTTCAGTGTTCCCATTGAAGCCCTGCATCTGTGAGTAAAATAAACCTCCCTAAGCTGTGTGACATATAAGTTTATAGAGTTTGAATCCTGGCTCCTTTTTTTTTTTTTTTTAAATGATTGTACCTGCAGCATATGGAAGTCCCCAGGCAAGGGGTGTAATCAGAGCTGCAGCTGTGGCCTAAGCCACAGCCAAGGCAGCGTGGGATCTGAGCTTCATCTGTGACCCACGCTGCAGCTTGAGGCAACACCAGATCCTTAACCCATTGAGCAAGGCCAGGGATTGAACCTACATGCTCACAGCCACTGTGTTGGTTTTTTTTTTTTTTTTTTTGTCTTTTTGCCTTTATGTAGAGCCCCACCGCAGCATATGGAGGTTCCCAGGCTAGGGGTCTAACAGGAGCTGTAGCTGCCAGCCTTCACCACAGCCATAGCAACGTGGGATCCGAGCCGCGTCTGCAACCTTCACCACAGCTCACGGCAACGCCGGATCCTTACCCACTGAGCAAGGCCAGGGATCGAACCCGCAATCTCATGGTTCTTAGTCGGATTCGTTAACCACTGAGCCACGAAGGGAACTCTGGCTATGTTGGGTTCTTAACCCACTGAGCCAGAACACCAACTCCCTGGCTCTTTTAAAACATTGTGATTTTTTTGGGGGGGTGTCTTTTTAGGGCTGTACCCGCAACATATGGAGGTTCCCAGGCTAGGGGTTGAATCAGAGCTGTAGCCGCTTGGCCTATACCAGAGCCACAGCAACGCCAGATCTGAGCCGCATCTGCAACCTACACCACAACTCATGGCAATGCTGGATCCTTAACCCACTGAGCAAGGCTGGGGATTGAACCTGCAACCTCATGGTTCCTAGTTGGGTTCCTTTCTGCTGAGCCATGACAGGAACTCCTGTTATAATTATTAATAGGTGAAGTCCATATGTTACATCACAGGATGATAGGGCTTTTTCTCAGGGCTAAATTTTGAGGAGTTGTCATATCGCAGACCTGTTCTCAGGGGAGCTTTGCTGCAGCTGTTTAGTATGTGAACTTTTCAGGGACACTATGCTCCTTGAGCCTCTATTTCTTCACTTTAAAATAATGGGTTAGAAGGTGTATTCTTGTATCTTAATATAGTGACTCTCAAGATGTGTTCTGGGACCCCCCCTAGGAGGTTCCCAAGAACTTGTCAGGAGTCTATCAGGTCAAAACTATTTTCATAATAGTACTAAGATGTTGCCTGTTTACCCTCATATTCTAACAAATGCGCAGTAGAGTTTTCCAGAGGCTACATGATACATGTTATCACAACAGTTGAAAACAGAAACTGATATATGAGAGTCCACCTGTCTCCTCTTTAGCCATTCACTAAAAAGATTTGCATTCTTCCATTTCACTTTATAAAAAACATGTATTTTTTTGAATTAAAATGTGGGAATTCCTACTATGGCACAGTGGGTTAAAGATCTAGTATTATCTCTGTGGCAGTGTGGGTTTGATCCCCAGCCTGGCGTAGTGGGTTTAAAGATTCTGTGTTATAGCTGTGACCTACACCACAACTGCAGCTTGGATTCGATCCCTGGCCTGGAAACTTACATATGCTGTGGGTACAGCAAAAAAAGTGTTAACACATAATGGTTTTTAATTATTTTAAAATGAATAAAATTAATTAATTTATTTTTTGCTTTTTAGGGCCACACCTGCAGCATATGGAAGTTCCCATGCTAGGAGTCGAATGGGAGCTACAGCTGCATGCCTATGCCACAGCCACAGCAATGCCAGATTCGGGCTGCATCTCTGACCTACTCACAGCAACACCAGATCGTTAACCTACTCTGCAAGGCCAGGGACTGAACCTGCTTCCTCATGGATACTACTTGGGTTCATTACTGCTGAGTCACAACTGGAACGCCAAATAAAATAAATTTAAATTTTTTCAGTATTCATTTCTAATATGGCAAATATCAGTAGATATAATTTATATAAGCAAAAGCTCTTTGGGGTCCTCAATAATTTTGAGGGTATAATTGGACTGGAAGAGAATTCTAGCCCTTCAGTCTCTTGGGAAAGGAGGTCCTTTGTGCATCCATCCTACCTTTCAACTTTCTCCCTTTCTCTTGTCCTCTCTGCCTGCTCTGTTCTTCGTTTTCAGATACTCTGAAACCCTTTTCTTCCAGGCTACAGTCCTTTTTTTTTTTTTTGCTCTTTAGGGCTGCACCTGTGACATATGGAGGTTCCTGGGCTAGGGGTCCAGTTGGAGCTACAGCTCCCAGCCTACACTACAGCCACAGCAGTGCAGGATTCGAGCCTCATCTGTGACCTATGCCACAGCTCATGGCAATGCCAGATTCCCAACCCACTGAGCGAGGTCAGGCATCGAACCCGCATCCTCATGGATACTAGTCAGATTTGCTTCCACTGCTCCACAACGGGAACTCCCTGTCATTTTTAACTCCCTCAAGCCCTTCGCAATATCTCTTCCTCCTGTTTGTTCCTTAATATTCTAACACTTCTACTTCCTCTTATTTCTGACACACTCAAAACTGCTCTTCAATCAATTAATCCATTTAACAAATATTCTTAAGCACAAATATTATATACCATTTCCTTTGCCTGTCACTGGAGCTACAAAAGCCAGATAGACGTGATTCCTGTCCTTCTGGAGCTTGAAGGATACCTATGATGGTCAGTTAAGCTAAACCTAGGGACAGTTATAAGTTATTTGTCCGAACTGTCACTTTACTCCCACTGAGGGTAGCCTTGAAAGTATCACAGAAATCATTAGTATGGAATTATTTATTGCATGTCTACTCCGTATTAGGTATTTTACATTTTCTCATTTAGTTCTAGCAGCTATTCAAATTAGGTATGTTTAACCCTCCTCTGCAGATAGAAAAACTGAGACTCATAGGAGATAAGTAACTTGGTTGTGGCAGTATAGCTAGGAAGTATAAGTATTACGGTTTCTTTTTCTGTTTTATTACCTCAGCCAAGAAGGATGGGTATCCTGGCCAGAAGGTGGTGATGTAGTGGGAGAAACTCCAGAGTCGGTTGCAAAAATAGAAAGAGTGTTAACTTAGAAATGACATGTCAGAGCAGAGCACCTGAGTTGGGGCTGCCACAAGGGATCTTGTCCCAAGAGCTTTATTGGCCCTGAGGTTGAAACTCCTTGAAAGGAATGCCTGTCAGGATAGAGAAGCTCTGACAGGAGCCAGGGATGTTTGCTGAATGTTGCTAATGGACTGCCTAAGGCATACCTGGGAAGGGCAGGAGTGACACGGCCAGAGAACTTGCTAACCTGTCTATCATTTCTTTGGCAGAGTGACGTCAGAGTCAAGTTTGAGCACAACGGGGAGAGGCGGTAAGTCTGTCTTCTGATGAGTGGTTGTGTTCCTGTGTGCTGCGTTTCTCAGAAAGCTTTCAGCTTCTAGAAGCTGTTTCCCTGGAGTGATCCCTGTGGGTCGCTGGCTGGGTAGGGGCCATAAAGGGGACAGTTTCACCCTTGGCTTGGCCAACTGATAGACCCTTGTTTTTGGTTTTAGAATTGGAAGCCATTTCAACTGCTAATGCTTTATTTACTCTTCTGCTCTTATCCTGCTACTGTGAGATCTGCCACTGCGCGGGGGGAAGAAGTCAGGGCACCAGATCTACTGAGGCATCGCTCTGTGGGTGGCCACACTGTGCCACCCGCAGGCATTAAAGGGAGGTGAAGATTCTCCCGTGACGTGGTGCCATTCTCATGTGTCCCTGGTTTTGTCCGCAGTAGGAGTCAGGTTGGTGAATTGGCAGTTTCTTTAAAATGTCTTCCAGGTCATGGGAACCTGCATCAAGTCCCTCAGTTGTGAAAGATTTCAGATCATTTGAGGACATAGAAAGGGAGTTTTTCCAGTCTATATTCTGTATCTTACCTTAGGGAAGTGAAAGTAATGTTACAAAACCCTTCTATCCTTTTCTCTATTGTCTCCAAATAGTTTTTTGTAGAAAGTCAAGGTAGAAGTTCTCCGTGGAGAAAAATATTACTCCAATAATTTCTCAAGTTATTTTAAGAAAAACCTTTAAGAAAGCATACAGAACTCTGGTCATGGGATTTGAAATCCAGTGTGTGCATATGTGTGGTACATACACACATAGGCTGCTTTTCTTCTTTTTTTGGCTTTTTAGGTCTGCACCCTGCGGCACGTTGAAGTTCCCGGGCTAGGGGTCAATTCGGAGCTGCAGCTGCCAGCCTACACCACAGCCACAGCGGCGCAGGATCCAAGCCCTATCTGTGACCTACACCACAGCTTATGGCAACGCCAGATCCTTAACCCATTGAGCGAGACCAGGGATCGAACTTGTATCCTCATGGATACATTAGTTAGATTTGTTTCCACTGTGCTACAACGAGAACTCCATTAAGTGTTTTTCGGTATCTTTCAATTATCTCTTTAATGATCTTTACCTTTCTCTCCCGTTGATCAGTGCCCCACCCCTTTTCCTTTGCTTTGCACCATAGGAGGGGCAAAGAGTGTGGTAGGAGAATAAGATCCTCTTGCTTTTCAAGTACCTCTGGAGGACCTTAGTGCCTTCAGATGTTCTTGTACTGGTAGTTCTCTTCTGCTGGCATCTTTCCACCCTCCTTGATGCTAGCTCCCAAGGAAATCTGTGGCTGCTGTTCTTGCTTAAAAAGATACCTTCAGAAGCCTACAAGGCTGGCAGAGGTTGCCCAGTGGAAACATTATGCAAAGAGTGGTCTGCAAAGCCAGGGTCCTGCTGCTGCCATGTGGCTTCTAGGGCTGTTCCAGGCCTGGAGGAAGAAGGTCTTCTGAGCTCTGTCCCCAGCTGCACATCCTGTGTCCTGCCAGTAGCACGGAAGTTAAATTGTCACTTCTTTGTTTCTGCTTTTCACTCCTCTGACCTGACTGGGTTTTGGAGGGATTGCCAAGCTTGGAGCAGCAGAGAGTTTTCAGAAGTAGATATGAAATCAAAAGCTCAATTGTGTTGGAGCCTAATTACGCAGTTACGCTCTCCTGAATTCCTGTTGCCAAAGTGGTATGCAGTTACAGTGAGTGGACTTACACTGAGAAAGTGTATGTGTTTAGTTTCAGAGATGCTGCCAGATCGAAACCACAAATATTTAAGGTGGTCAGGCAGGAATGGCCTTTTGAAGCCTGGAGTGGCAGTGCTGGTATCAAGGTTTTGAAAGCTGTGCATTCTTTTTTTATGGAGCTGTTTTCAGGACCCATGGCATTTCACTGTGTACTATGTGTGGAACTGAGGACCTTATAAAGTTGGTGCAAGGAAGCCAAGCTCAAGCTGCTCTGTGCCAGACAGCTCAGGTTTCATATAATTCGTATATTAGGATTTTCTAGAGAATGTTATTGTGGGCTTTAATTTTTACAGGAAATGTGAACAGTATATATACTATATACATGTTGTAGGTCCTTATAGAATTAGAATTTATTTTTTGAGGAGAGAAGTAGTGACTTTTCCCATTGGTCATTGCCAGGTATCCATTCTGGTGGGCTGACTCTCCCTTTGGTTTGGAAGGGTGGGGCTTACACTCCCGACCCTCTTCCCTCTTAGCCTTGGGAGAGGACTGTGGATTAGGATCTCCCTCCCTTCATGTCTGGACCTCTGGCGGGGGTGGTTGTCCTGGGTGTCAGACCTCTCTTTGAAGTACTGGCCTGAAAATGCCTATTATTTGGTGTAATGGCAGCAGCTTAGCTCTTAACAAACCTGGAAGTCCTGGTTTCTGATCCCAGACCTTTGGGCTGCTCATTGCCAGGCCAAATGCAGAATTTATCTCAGAGCTTGATCTTTTTCTAACTACACTAGGGACATCTGAGTGGTCTCTTGGTATTTTATTCAGAAATGCTGGCCCCTTTTGAACTGTTGCTGAGATCCTGATGGAAGGGACGTGATTTACTACCAGGAATTAGTAGAAAGCTATTCTCTCTAAAGAAGGTGGTATCTAATTATTACTTGGGAAAGTTGATTTGAGGGAAGAATGTAAGGATTACAATATGGACGGGTTTCCCGGTGGATATAAGCTAATACATTCAGCAATATAATTTCAAAAAAAGCGAAAGGTGGGAGTTCCCGTCATGGCTCAGTGGTTAACGAATCCAACTAGGAACCATGAGGTTGCGGGTTCTATCCCTGGCCTTGCTCAGTGGGTCAAGGATCCGGCGTTGCCAGTGAGCTGTGGTGTAGGTTGCAGATGCGACTCGGATCCTGAGTTGTTGTGGCTGTGGCAAAGGCCGGCAGCTACAGCCCCTGTTAGACCCCTAGCCTGGGAACGTCCATATGCTGCGGGTGCGGCCCTAGATAAGGCAAAAAGACAAAAAAAAAGGTGGATGAAGGAAAAGTTATAGAGAAATTAACTTCCTGAGATGTTAGGCTTTGTGTGGAGACTAGATAATTGTTTGTGGTGATATCCCGTCAGTGTTAGCCGGTAGACCTTTCTGCTGTAGTGGGAAATGTTCTACACTTGTCCTTAGGTATTCGAGGAAATTGGTTCCTGGACCCCTCCCCCTGCCCCAAGGATACCAAACTCTTGGATGTTCAAGTTCCTTGTGTAGGGAGTTCCCGTCATGGCTCAGTGAGGAACCCAACTTGTATCCGTGAGAATGCGGGTTTGATTCCTGGCCTTGCTCAGTGGGTTAAGGATCCAGCATTGCTGTGAGCTGTGGTGTAGGTTGCAGACGGAGCTTGGATCCCAAGTTGCTGTGGCTGTGACATAGGTCAGCAGCTGTAGTTCTAAATCTACCCCTAGCCTGGGAGCCTCCATATGCCATGGTTGCAGCCCTAAAAAGACAAAAGACTGAAAAAAAAAAAAAGTTCATTGTATAAAATGGTGTGGTCTTTGCATATAACCTACGCACATCCTCCTGTATACTTTAAATCTCTAGATTACATGTAAAACCTAATACAATGTAAATAGTTGCTGGCATGCAGCAAGTTGAAGTTTTCCTTTTTTGAACTTTCGAGAATTTATTTTGAATATATATATATGTATATACACATACACACATATATATATATATATTTTTTTTTTTTTTTTGTCTTTCTGTCTTTTTAGGCCTGCACCTCTGGCATATGGAGGTTCCCAGGCTAGGCATTGAATCGGAGCTGTAGCTACTGGCCTACACCAAAGCCACAGCAACGCGGGATCCGAGCCGCATCTGTCACCTATACCGCAGCTCATGGCAACACCGGATCCTTAACCCACTGAGCAAGTCCAGGGATCAAACGCACGTCCTCATGGATGCTAGTTGGGTTTGGTAATCGCTAAGCCACGACGGGAATTCCTATTTTGAATATTTTTGATCTGCAGATGTAGACCTGGGTTTTTAGAGGACTGACTTATGGCTTTGTTCTCCTGTATACTAGCTACTAGCCGCATGTGTCTAGTGAGCGCTTGCAGTGTGGCTAGGGGGATCTGAAAGAACCAATTTCTAAATTTAATTTTAATTAATTTGAATTTCAGCAGCTGGTGGCTACGTATTGAACGGCACAATTATAGATGATAAAGGTTTTTTTGCTGCCCACTGATTTGAGCCAGCCTGGCACACAGAACATCAAAGAAGTTATCTGGTCAGATTCCACTAAAATCCAATGGCTTAGATCCCTCTTTCCTGTGGCTTATTGTTTCTCCCCCTGGTTATACCACTTCCCACTCTGATGGAGCAGGGAAGATATGAAAGAACTACACACTTCCTCCTATCAGAATGGAAGAGAGCAAAACTGCAGAGGCTCAGGGCTGAGTGCTGCTACTCTGCCACACACTAGTCCAATTTCAGCTAGTCTGGACATACGAGGAGAGGAAGGTGATTTTAATACACACTTTCCCTATTTACATTAAGCATCTTTTCACGTGTTTATAAGCCATCCGTAATTCTTCTGTGAGTTGTCTCATATTCTTTGCTTGTGTTTCTTTTGTCCTTTTTAAATTGACTTTTACAAGTATTTTCTCCAGGTTTTATATTTGTTTTTTAATTTTGTTGATGGTTTATTTTGCCCTCAAAAGTTTAAATTTTTGTTGTCAAATTTGTCTTCTTCCCTTTTTTTTGTTTGTTTTGTCTTTTTTTTTTTTTTTTTAGGGCTGAACCCATGGCATATGGAAGTTTCCAGGCTAGGGGTCAAACTGGAGCTGCAGCTGCCGGCCTACACCACAGCAATGCGACATCTGAACTGCGTCTGTGACCCACACCACAGCTCACAGCAACGCTGGATCCTGAACCCACTGAGCGAGGCCAGGGATTGAGCCCAAATCTTCATGGATAGTAGTCGGGTTCGTTACCACTGAGCCACGACAGAAACTCCTCCTTTCTTTTTGTCTTCTGTATTTTACGTAATGCTTAGGAGGACCTTCCCTACTCCAGTATTTTCTGTTTTCTTATACACACACACACACACACACACACCTTTCTGATACTCTCTTCTGTTTTATATCTTTGCTTATTTTTAATTGTTTAAGTTTTTAAGAGTATTGGGCTGGGCCGATATGAAATTACCACTTTTGTATGTCAAAAATTGTTAACTATCCTTAGTATCATATAGTTAACCCTAAAACATTAATTAAAACTTTTTGTTAAAAATATTACAAACACACTCAAAAACAAAATACTATACTAAACCCCCAAGGACCGGTTACCCAGCTTCAACATTATCAACATTTTGCCAGCCTTGTTTCATCTATCCCTGCTTTTAATTTTTTTTTTTTTTTTTTTTTTTTTTTGGTAGAGCTGCACCTGCTGCATATGGAGGTTCCCAGGCTAGGGGTTTAATCAGAGCTGCAGCTGCCAGCCTACACCACAGCAGCACCAGATCCGAGTCTCGTCTGTGACCTGCACCACAGCTCACAGCAACGCTGGATCCTTAACCCACTGAGCGAGGCCAGGGATCGAACCCACAACCTCACGGTCAGCTTTGTTTCCGCTTCGCCATGACGGGAACTCCATAAATTTTTTTGTGTGTGTTTTTGACTTTTTAGGGCCGCACATGCGGCATATGGAGGTTCCCAGGCTAGGGGTCTAATTGGAGCTGTTGCTACCGACCTACGCCACAGCCACAGCCACTCCAGATCTGAGCTGCTTCTGTGACCTACACCACAGCTCATGGCAACACTGGATCGTTTACCCACTGAGCAATGCCAGAGATTGATCTCGCAACCTCATGGTTCCTAGTCGGATTTTTTCCACTGCGCCACAATGAGAACTCCCATAATTTTTTTTTTTTTGGTCTTTTTAGGGCCACACCCGTGGCATATGGAGATTCCCAGGCCAGAGGTCCAATTGGAGCTGTAGCTGCTGGCCTATGCCACAGCCATGCCAGGTCCAAGCTGTATCTGTGATCTACACCGCAGTTCATGGCAACGCCGGATCCTTAACCCACTGAGCGAGGCCAGGGATCGAAATTGCGTCCTCATGGATACTAGTCAGATTCATTTCCACTGACCTATGACGGGAACTCCGCCTACCATCTGTTTATAGAAATTGTTCTTTGAATTTACCTAATGAGTCTTTATAGAAAAGAATCAGTATCAACACTACTTACATGCCTACCTGTGTCACTGGTTAAGAAAACTGATTAGGTGTATAACCAGCTCAAGGGGAATTCCTGTGACTCTGGTAGGAAATTTCAATTCTGAGGATAAATCCGCTTTGAGATTCCCATGGCATCTCAAAAATGAACCATGGAGAAGACCTTTTAAGTCCTAGATTTGAGTCACTTAGGAGTTAAAAACCATATTTTCAGGACTGCTGCTCCAGTTTCCAGGTTTTCTTCCTAACAGGTAAAACTGGAACATAGTTTGTAAATCCAGGTGTCCTCCTATGATACTGAACTGTCATTGACAGAAAGATCTGAACTGAAGTGGTAGAACAGTGGTTGGTATTGAGTACTGCTTATGGGTACTATCGGTAAACATGAGAGACGCTCAGAAGGGTGAAAAGATCAAGGTAGATAAGAAGAGAAAAAATACAGAGAAGGGCAAGCTGCATGAAAAATAGAGACTCTGTGTTGAAAAGAAAAGGGAGTTCCCATGGTGACGCAGAGGAAACTGAATCTGACTAGTATCCATGAGGATGTGGGTTCGATCCCTGGCCCCTCTCAGTAGGTTAATGATCCAGCATTGTTGTGAGCTGTGGTGTAGGTCGCAGATGGGGCTCGGATCTGGCATTGCTGTGGCTGTGGTGTAGGCCGGCACTGCAGCTCCGATTCGACCTCAAGCCTGGGAACCTCCATATGCTGCAGGTGCACCCCTAAAAAAAAAAAATTGGAAAAAAGAGAAAAGGAAGATAGCGCTCAGGAGCCGTAGCTTCTAAATGCTGTATTTAAAATATCCAATTCACCATGCTTCCTTTCCCTTTTCAGAATTATAGCATTCAGCCGGCCTGTAAGATACGAAGATGTGGAGCACAAGGTGACAACAGTGTTTGGGCAGCCTCTGGATCTACATTACATGAACAATGAGGTGAGAAAGGATGGTGTGGGATAAGGGGGGCGCAGCTGCCTGCCTTTTTGTCTCCGCTTAACTGAGGATTTCCTGGTTTGTTCCTCTAAAATCATCTGCAGGTTTTCATTTTTTGGAGGCTCTTTTCTTAATTCTAGTAATTCTGAGACTTCTGTTTTTTACTACATGGGAGATTGCATAGCTGTTTCCATCCCCTCTGTTCATTCAGTTTTGGGAGCTCAAATACGCCGTGGTAGAATCAGGTTCAGGGCCAGGGCTTATATTAGCTCCTTTACATTTTCCTTTTTTCTTCCCAGCACAGCCTTAATAGGAGAGGGTTCAGCAGGGCTGGGGAGGTGTGGAAAACTGGTGGTAGCCTCTGTTGACAGGTATGAATGTTGGATTCTTCTCTCGGTTTAACTTCTGATTGTAGCTTGTTTCGGAAGTTAGCGTCTACTCGCAGTTAGCACTCTGGAGCAGTCGGATCGGTGGCAGTGTCCCTGCAGCACCAGGATGCAGGTTCCATCCCTGGCCTGGCACAGTGGGTTAAAGGATCTGGTATTGCCACAGCCCTGCCTGGGAACTCCCATGTGCTGTGGGGTGGCCAAAAAAAGGAGAAAAAAAAAGCATCTACTCTAATGATTTCTTTCACTCTTACTCCTCCTACCTCCGCCCAGTAGTCCTTATTTATCCATACTTTGAACATCACCCAGGAAGGAATTCTTTTTTTTTTTTTTCCTCTTTTTTCTTTTTAGGGCTGCACCCATGGCATGTGGAACTTCCCGGGCTAGGGGCAGAATCGGAGCTGCAGCTGCTGGCCTGTGCCACAGCCACAGCAACACCAGATCTGAGCCTCGTCTGTGACCTACACTGCAGTTTTTGGCAATGCCAGATCCTTAACCCACTGAGCGAAGCCAGGGATCGAACCCTTATCCTCACGGATGGATTCTAGTCGGGTTCTTAACCCTCTGAGCCACAAGGGGAACTCCCAGGAAGGAATTCTTTGGAATATCAGTTACTTGGCTGCTTTCCCAGCTCCAAGGAAGGTACTAGAGGCTACAGTCTTGCTTTGGCTGGTGCTTTGCATCAAGTTTGAAAGGCAGTGTGTTTGTGCCTGGTGAAGAGTCCTCACCTCAAGGGGACTGAGCTGGGGACACGGCAGAAAAGCTCAGCAACCTCATGGCTCTTAAGAGAGTTGAGTCTTTACTCTGTAGTTTTATTTTATTGGTTGAAAAGTTAAGAATTTCCTCTATAATTTGGGGCTGAAATCTGTAGGAGCTGAGATTTGTTGGCTATAAACTCTCTGATCCTCTTCATACAAAATGCATACTACAATTAGATTTATTCACTGCCAAATTGGTTAACAAAAATAAGACCATCTCATCTTTAGCTTTTTCAATAAATTTTAGAAATGCAGCAAATTTGGAAAATAAACCACTAACTCTATAGTTAATAAATAACACAGATGTAAGTATTTTAAAGTATGCAAACTAACGTATTTTGAATGCAGGTTATGAGGACCTCAAAAATATAAATGTCAAATTCATAGAACTTTAAAACAGTTGCAGCTCAAGCTTCAGTGACTGTATAAAAAAGTAAAGCTAAAGTCAGCTAGCCAATCAGCATTAAAGAAAATGTTCTTTAGTTAGTAAAGACTTTTCTGGGTGATTGAGTACTTGTTTCTCCTTCTGTTACTATTTCCATTAAGAATTTCAGACGTCCCCAAAACCTTTTTTAAGTTCTTTTGCCAAGAAAGTGACTGCCGGGAATGTTGGGCATTCCTTTATTCAAATGTTTATACAGGAGTTCCCATTATGGCGCAGCAGGAACCAACCCGACTAGGAACCATGAGGGTGCAGGTTCGATCCCTGGCCTTGCTCAGTGGGTTAAGGATCCGCCGTTGCCGTGAGCTGTGGTGTAGGTCGCACACGCGGCTCAGATCTGGAGTGGCTGTGGCATAGGCTGGCATCTGTAGCTCCAATTTGACCCCTAGCCTGGAAACCTCCATGTGCTAAGGGTGCAGCCCTAAAAAGACCAATAAAAAAAAAAAAGTTTAGCAGATATTGATTCTAAAGCCAGATATAAGTAATTGTTATTTTAAATCATGTATGTCTTTCCATATGCAGCTAATGTCAGTGACCAAGAGTTAACCAATTTATATCTTATTAATTTCATAATCTCTCAACTTATTTTTCTTTTCCTTGTCCTCTAAGCCCCTGCCTTGTCAGGATTTTTGAACCACAAATGAAAAATCTGTTGATTTTATTTAAGTTTATATTTTTGTACTAATAGCTTTATTGAGATATATTTCACCTCCATAAAATTTACTCTTTAAAACTGTACAATTCAGTGGTTTTTCATATGTTCACAAGGTTGTATAACTAATATCACTACCGAATTCCAGAACTTTTTCATCACCCCAAAGAGAAACTCTGTATTCCTTAGCAGTCACTTCCATTCCCCCCTCTCTCCAGCCCCTGGCAACCACTTAGCTACTTACAGTCTCTCAGGATTTGCGTATTTTGAACATTTCATATAAATGGAATCACACAGTATGTGTGGCCTTTTGTGTTTGGCTTCTTTCACTAAGCATGTTTTCAAGGTTCATCCACAATGTAGTATGTATCAGACTTAATTCTTTTTTATGTCTGAATAATACTCCTTTATATGGATAGAACAGATTTTGTGTATATGTTCATTTGCTGATAGACACTTGATTTGTTTTCACTTTTGGCTATTATAAGTAATGCAGCTATGAACATTTGTGTACAATTTTTATATGAACATAAATTTTCAGTTCTCTAAAGTATACCTAGGATTGGAACTGTGGGTCTTGTGGTTACTCTGTTATCTTTTAGAGGAACTGCACAACTTTCCCATATCAACTGTACCATTTTACATTCCTAAAAGCAATGTATAAAGGTTGCAGTTTCTCTACATCCTCACCAACGCTTATTCTTTTCAGGGGTTTTTATCTTCTTAAAAAAAAAAATTACAGCCATCCTAGTAGGTATGAAGTGGTATCTCATTCTGGTTTTGAGAGTCATTTCCCTAATGACTAACGATGTTGCATATCTTTTCATGTTCTTATCAGCCAGTTGTTAATTATCTTTGGACAAATATCTATTCAAGTCCTTTGCCCATTTAATCAGTTGGATTTTGTCCTTTTATTGTTGAATTGTAAGAGTTCTTCATATATTCTTGGGCGTTCCCATTGTGGCTCAGCGGTAACAAACCCGACTACTATCCATGAGGATGCAGGTTTGATCCCTGGCCTCACACAGTGGGTTAAGGATCTGGCGTTGCTGTGAGCTGTGGTGTAGGTCACAGATGAAGCCCGGAACTGGTGTTGCTGTGGCTGAGGTGAGGGCCAGCAGCTCCAGCTCCAATTCGACCCCTAGCCTAGAACTTCCATATGCTACGGGTGTGGCCCTAAAAAAGAAAAAAAAAGTTATTTATATATTCTTGACGATAGACCCTTATCATACACTTGCAAAATTGTAGCTTTTTTTTTTTTAAGTTAAAACCCACTGCGGTAATTTCTTTATCCCTCCCACCCCTCCTACTCCCTACCCCTAACACCAGTCCTTATTTATCTGTGCTTAGAATATTACCCAGGAAGGACTTCTTTTACAATATGGTATGATTTGTAAAGTCTTCTCCCATTTCATGGGTTGTCTTGAGATTTTTATTTTTTTATTTATTTTGGCCGAGCCCATGACATATGGAAGTTCCTGGGCCAGGGATCGAACATGCGCCACAGCAGTGACCAAGCTGCTACAGTGGCTGTGCTGGATCCTTTACCCGCTGCACCACAAGAGAACTCCAAGATTTTATTTTAAATACTGTTCTTACTATTTGCTTTTTTCCTGGCCTAGGATTTAGAGTTCTCATTTCCTTGTGTTAAAAACTGAGAACTGAAGAAATTACCTGGATTCTTGCTTTATGTTTGCCACAAATGTATAAGATCTGACCTTTGCTAGGTCTTAGGGAAAGCATACTTCTGCGTCTTTTAATACTTCAGTGCTCATAATGTCTTCTGCTTTTAACAGTGAGTGAGACTTTCTGTACCCTCAAGGACCTACTATTTAATACTTCAGTGGGATGAAAACAGAGAAGGTAGTTTTTGGTTCTAGTCACTGATTTTTACCTTTAAACATTCAGATATTAAACCCTGCTATGTAGTCTAAGTTCGGTTCTTCATTTGAGCGGCGTTTTCATCCTCTGCTATCTCCCTCCTCTTTCTCCTTATTCTGGTAATATCGGCACAGGGTAGGAGGGGACATGATTCTACTGCTTAATTTGGGAAGAAATCTGGGGGCTATAGCTCTTTGGGATTTGATGCTTTGGAGTACAAGGTATTTTTATAGACAAAGCTCTTCTCAGAAAATATCTTGAAACAAAGTACTGATATGTGCTACAGCATAGATGAACTCAAACGTTAAGCAAAGTGAAAGAAGCTAGGTGCAAAAGATTATGTATGACTTGAATTGTGTGTGTATGAGTTGTGTGATTTCATGTATACAAAATGTCCAGAAAACAAGTCTCTAGAGACCACTAGATTAGCAGTTGCTGGGTAAAAGGTAGAAAAAGGGAGTGACTATGAATAGGCATAAGAGATCTTTTTGGAGCATTGGAAAAATTGAATTGTGGTGATGGTTGCACAACTCTAAACTTAATAAAAAATATTGAATTTTACACTTATTGGAAAGAAAAAAAATTACCTCTATGGTTTCAGATCTTTTAAGACCCCATAGTATCCGTGAGATTGTTTTCCTCTAAACTTTATTTTATTTTGCTTCTTTTTGCAAACTAAGGACTTATTTATTTATTTATTTTTTGGTCTTTTATCATTTTAGTGCCACACCTGTGGCATGTGGAGGTTCCCAGGCTAGGAGTCCAATCAGAGCTACAGCTGCCGGCCTACACCACAGCCACAGCAATGCGGGATCCGAGCCGCATCTGCAACCTACACCACAGCTCACGGCCACGCCGGATCCTTAACCCACTGAGCAAGGCCAGGGATCGAACCCGCAACCTCATGGTTCCTAGTCAGATTCGTTTCCACTGAGCCACAACGAGAACTCCTAAGGACTTATGTTTTATTATTTCCTTTTTCTGTATCCTGTGTCACAGCTATCCATCCTGCTGAAGAACCAAGATGATCTTGATAAAGCAATTGACATTTTGGATAGAAGCTCAAGCATGAAAAGCCTTAGGATATTGCTGCTGTCCCAGGACAGAAACCATGTAAGTAGCGGTTGTCATGGCCTGAGAGCTGAGGCCAAAGCTTGCTGTCCTTTAGTAGTTCACCTTGACAGAATTTTGTGTTCCTCGGCCACTGCTCAAGTGAGAAGCTAAGTGTGGCCCAGCCCACTGGGTCAGTGGTCAACTGGCCTTCTGCACTGAATTTTACAGCGAAGCCAGATCATCAGTGTTAAACTTGCAGCTAAAGGTTACTTGCCTTACGGTGTGGGATGAAGGAAAATATTCTATGATAAAGGAGAAAATTCTTTTGCTCTATAGTTATGTTCTTTCAGTTAGATTTGGATTCCAGGAAGAGATTTGATTAGCGTGGGGGTGCTGATTAGCAAAAGCTGTCAAGGATTTGAGACTATCAAGTTTTGTAAGCCCTCCTCACACAACTCCTCGGCAACTCTCCTGGGACATGTGCAGGGAACAGGCTTTCCCTTCTGTTCAATGGGAAAAAAGCCATGGACTGAAAGGCCTCATGTAATAACTTACCAGCTATTGCCTTACCAAGTGGCCAGCAATCTGTAGGAATTATTCCTTGTGCAGTTTCCTCTCCTACAAGATCCCTGGGGGCATGTCTTTTGTGAGAATGCTTGTTAATCTGGATCTGTCTTCTAATCACTGAGTCCTCTAGTAGTTTTCTTCAAATGCATGTTCCTGAAGGTTTCTTGGCACTCTTTTTAATTCCTTATGATTGAAGACAGCCAACAATGGATGGCTGACATTGCTGCATGAGAACTATGGATGCACCATTTCAGAACTGAGTTTAGAAGAAATGGGGCTCATGCTGACCATTTATTTTATATTTATTTATTTATTTATTTATTTTGTCTTTTTGCCTTTTTATCTAGAGCTGCACCCACGGCATATGGAAGTTCCCAGGCTAGGGGTCTAACAGGAGCTGTAGCTGCCGGCCTACACCACAGCCACAGCAACGCGGGATCAGAGCCGCGCCTGCAACCTACACCACAGCTCACGGCAACGCCGGATCCTTAACCCACTGAGCAAGGCCAGGGATCGAACCCACAACCTCACGGTTCTTAGTCGGATTCATTAACCACTGAGCCACGAAGGGAACTCCTGACCATTTATTTTTTAAAGAGACTTTGGGCTGTCGATTAGGAGAAGACACAGGAGAATGCATTTAGGAAGCATTAGAATAAAGACATTTTACAGAAGTGTCCTTGAGCACGAGAATTGGTGTTCTCTATCCCAATATGTCTTTTTTCTGGATATGTTTTGAGATGTAAAATATAGACCTTATTGTTTCATTTCTCTGTTCAAGTTACTCTTCTGCTCCTTGTCCTTCCTCATTGCCTGTCATGTAAGATCTAAATTTAGCCTAGCACCCAAGGTTTATCACCAACTACCCTTCCCTTTAACTCTCCAGTCTCATCTTTCCAGATTCTTCACCACACTCCCCCTATTCTGCAGTTCTTTCTTCTTCCTCTTTGCCAGACCGTGGTTGTCAGCCTTTTTTTTTTTTTCAGATCTAGCTTGATTTACCTGCTACAATTTGGTCACTGTTTTTGACTGAGGCCATTTTGATTATTCCTTATTCCTTTAGTTATTGGATAAAATTTGCACTCTAGTTTATAGGTTCCTTAGTTGTTGCATATTTGTAAGCTTTACCCCAAAAGATTATAAGCTCCTGGAGAACAGGAGCTGTGTCTTATTTTGGAACCCCTTCCCCACCCATCCTCTTAAGAGAACACAGTGAATACTTCTTGAATTGTTAGCAAGAGTCGAGCAGAGATCATATTCAGCAAACCCTTCCTTACAGAAGAAGCTGGAATTGAGGTTTAGTTTAATGATGTGATTGTTTAATTGGGATCTAGCACCCCTGATTGTGATCTTTCTGCTCCCCTGGTGAGAATCTATAGATGGCAGGTTCTTTGCATTGGCTGTCCCATCCATTAAGGGGTGCACTAAGCTGCAGACACTGCTGCAACATCCAGAGCTTTTTGAAAGATGACCATCTGGGCCCTGACACTCAGAGCATTGCATTAGATGTTGCCTAAGATAAATGCCACATGGATGCCTCTCTTTCTAAGGATGTGTATTTTAAAAAATTATTATAAAATCAGTATAACTTAGTGTAAAGTTAAAAAAAAAAAAAAAAGGAGGGGGACCACTTTACATAATCCCAGCACCAAAACACATTGATTTTTTTCATCCACCCTTCTTTGGCATGGAATTTATACAATTTTTTTTTTGTCTTTTTGCCTTTTATGTAGAGCCGCGCCCGTGGCATATGGAGGTTCCCAGGCTAGGGGTCTAACAGGAGCTGTAGCTGCTGGCCTGCACCACAGCCACAGCAACGCGGGATCCGAGCTGCGTCTGCAACCTACACCACAGCTCACGGTAACGCCGGATCCTTAACCCACTGAACAAGGCCAGGGATCGAACCCACAACCTCATGGTTCTTAGTCGGATTCATTAACCACTGAGCCACGAAGGGAAGTCCCTATACAATTTTCTAATTTAATTTTCACTTAGCATTGTCATGCATATTTTCCTGTTAATATACAGTCTTCATGATTATAATTTATAAGGATGCATAAATCCTTTGAGTGAATATATATAATTTAAATAACCATTTTTGCTGCTGTTGGAATAGTTAAACTGCTCTTTTTGCATTTATAAAGATTTACATTTAAGACTGAAAGTAGTGTAGGTGGTGATGAACTTGGGAACTTCCTCAGCTATACTTCAGCTTCTTAGTAAACAGGTAGCATAGTCTCAAATTGCTTTGTACTCAGGAGTCCTACTTCTAGAATGGTGTTTCTTTGTTTGTGATGAAATACCAGTTTTGTTCTTTTAGATTCCCATCTGTCATAGACCAGTTCTTTTTTAAAAGCAGAAAAACTGAAAAATGAAATGGAAAAGTTAACTAGAGATGTACAAATTATAGCCTCACAATTTTTATTGTTAGAGTCAATAGACATAAGTCACCGTGCCACATTGTTATAAAAGTGTTTAAAGAATTCCTCTCCATTTCCATATTTGCCTTGTGGAGGATTGGTACACTGCAGGTTGTAGCCTGGCACTAGCCCGCAGGTCACACTTTCACATGCACTTCTCTGGCTGCCATATCACCCTGGCCTTCATCTCCTCTCGATGTTGTCAGCCACTTTGTTCTCTACCTAGTGTCCTCCATTTTCTTAACTGTCATCTCATCTGCTTCTTGATACCATCTATACCTTTACTACCCTTTTAATTCCTGTATATTTATTTAATTTGGCCATACTCACTGCATGTATAAGTTCCTGGGCCGGAAATCAAACCCACACCACAGCGGCAACCCGAGATGCTATGGTGATAACACCAGATCCTTAATGTGCTTTGCCATGAGAGAATTCCTTACTCTTGCTTTTATTTTTATTTTTTTCTTTTTATGGCTGCACCTGTAGCATACAGAAGTTCCCAGGCTGGGGGTCAAATTGAAGCTGTAGCTGGAGGTATACACCATAGCCACAGCAACATTGGATGCCACACCTGTGACCTACACTGCAGCTTTACTGCAGTGCCGCATCCTTAACACACTGAGCGAGGCCAAGAATCGAACCTGCATCCTTAGGAACACAGTGTTGGATTCTTAAACCGCTGAGCCACGACGGGAACTCCTATGTTCCTGTTTTTAAATGTACTATCTCTTTCTTCTTTCTGGATTCCTTTTTTACTTATCCTTCCATGACACTTCTCATCTTTCTTGTCTTCATCCCTCACCAAAGTAGATAGTTACACCCCTCCCATGACACCTGGCCAAGGCCATGTCTTAGGCTTCAGTCTTGTTCTTACCTGAGAACTCCTGGATTTTGGTAAGCACAGGACCTTTGTAAGTGTCAAGAGCCTTTCTCTATCTTTGATTTTTTGCAATCTTAAGATACTTCATCATCTCCTTTGGTAGTGACTGCCATCTTAGGCGTCTGCCTTGGACCATCGTCTCTTAGCTATTTCCTAGTAAAGACCTCTTTTCTAAACACGTGTGCATCTAGCTCTTAGATTATCTTTCTGCTCTTTTTTTTTCTTTTCTTTTCTTTTTTTTAGAGCTGCACCCACAACATATGGAAGTTCCCAAGCTAGGGGTTGAATAGGAGCTGCAGCTGTTGGCCTATGCCACAGCCACAGCAATGCCAGATCTGAGCTATGTCTGTGACCTACACAATGCCAGATCCTTAACCCACTGAGTGAAGCCAGGGATTGAACCTGAGTCCTCATGGATTCTATTCGGGTTTGTTACCCTTGCGCCATCATGGGAACTCCCTATCTTTCCGCTCTTGATCTTATAACTTTCTAGACCTTCTGCTATCATAACATAATCTCTCTCTCTCCTTTTTTTTTTTTTTTTTTTTTTTTTTTTTTTTTTTGCTTTTTAGGGCCACACACACGGCATATGGAAATTCCCAGGCTAGGGGTCAAATCAGAGTTACAGCTGCTGGCCTACACCACAGACACAGCAACACCAGATCCAAGCTGCATCTGCGACCTACGTCACAGCTCACGACAACGCTGGATCCTTAACCCACTGAGCGAGGCCAGAGATTGAACACACAACCTCATGGTTCCTACTCGGATTCGTTTCCTCTGTGCCACATGGGAACTCCTCATAACATAATCTCAGGCTTAACATTCTGTTATCACTTGTATCTACATATGATAAAAACTAAATACCCAACCACCTTAAACTGTCAGTGGCATTTTGTTTTGTTTACTTCATATTCTCTCTGACAAAAGTAAATTTATAATCTACTCATCAAGTTTTGCCCACTTCCCAAATTTCCCATCAGTGAGTTTGACACTATTTAAATTCAAAATATCAAGGATAATCTAGGAGTTCCCGTTGTGGCACAGCAGAAACGAATCTGACTAGTATTCATGAGGATGCGGGTTCGATCCCTGGCCTCGCTCAGTGGGTCAGGGATCTGATGTTGCTGTGAGCTGTGGTGTAGGTCATGGACATGGCTTGGATCCCGTGTTGCTGTGGCTGTGGTATAGGCTGGCAGCTGTAGCTCCGATTTGACCCCTAACCTGTAAACTTCCATATGCTGCACATGCGGCCCTAAAAAACAAAAACCAACAAACAAAAAAGGATAATTAAACAATAATTCAGTTTAAAAATCATAACACTTGTATAAGGTCCTTTCATCTCATTTGCTTTTTGCAACTTTGAGGCGTCCTAGTTAGGCATCTTTTATTACTGGTCTACACCTGGGGAAACTGAGGCTTAGAGTGACTTGCCCTAGGCAAGAGAGTAAATTGTGACAGAGTTAGTCTAGAATCCAGATGTTCTGACTGTAATCCAGTTGGTATGAGATACCATCAGGAAAGGGATCTTACAGTTATTATAGTCCTTGGAAAACTTCACTCAGGTTCTTCCACAGTTCATTAGAAGCAGAACAGAAAGGACAATATGAGGAAAACTTGTGAGATGTGTCATTCTCTTCCCCACAGCTCAGAAGGTAACTGAGCTCAGAAAGGTCCAAGAGTGGACAAAATTTTTAAGGGGTTGGGGTCAGTTTTTTTGTTTTATTTTTGGCCACCCTGTGGTATATGGAGTTCCTGGGCCAGGGATCAGATCCAAGCCACCGTTGTGATCTATGCCATACCAGTGGCAATGCCGGATCCTTAACCTACTGTTCTGGGTGGGGGATCGAACCTGTGTCTCAACGTTCCAGAGACGATGCCAATCCTGTTGCACCATAGTGGGAACTCCTGGGGTCAGTTTTATATGTGAATAGCCTAAAAAGCCTCAACCTCTCTAGTCAGAAAAGGCAGCCTTAGCATACGTATGTATAAGCAAAATCTGTAAAGCATTGAAAAATTGGTATAATAAAAGCACAGATTTATTCACCTAATCTCAGTTTGGATGAACCCCTTAAATATTGGAGGTTGTCAAAGAACAAAAAGGAAATAAGAATTTGTATAAGCGGTGTAGACATAGCATCCTTATTCACGTTGTATGGCCTCAAAGCACATTTTTTAAGGGTTTTAATAAATTCATGGATGTTAAAATGCTAAATTTGTTAACTAGCCAGGATGCTTCCACAGCTATTATAACTATCATGATCTTCCATGCCAATGTCTCTTGCTGCCACTATTGAAGCAGAGGACTGGCGAAATCTAGGCTCATATTTCCATGAATCAAACTAAAGCACACACAGACACACACGCGCGCGCGCCCCTTTTTCCCCTTGCATTGTCGAATCGACCTGGTTTTCTTTTTTTTTCTAATACCAGTAAATCTTTTATTGAGATAATTTGTGGATCACTTTTATAATCTCTTTTTCTGCTAATCTCCTAGCTTTCAGTGACTACAGTCTTTATGCTTGTGGTTCTCTGGTAACTTTTCATGTTGTTTGTGTCAGCCTCAGAGTCCTTCAGTGAGGTTTTCAAATGAATAGTCAAACACCACCTTCTATTTGGTATCTTTATAGTGTTCTGCCAGCTACACACTTTATACCTGTTGGCTCTCCTTTCCCTTTTTTTTTTTTCTTGGTCCCACCTTCCTCCTTCCTCTCTTTCGCACTTCTGGGCCTTGTTCAAGGTTCTTTGAATCTTTGCATCAGCTTCATTTTTACCATGCCTTTCTCTCTTATCTCCTTAAATCAGGGTTTTCAAACTTGACTGAATATTACAAACACTTGGGGTAGATTTAGAAAATACAAATCAAACCTAAAAAACACAAAACCCTCAGAGATTCTGTTGTAGTTGGTCAAGGTGCCAAGAACCCCCCAGGCAGTTCTGATGGGTGGCAAGGCCCAAGAACTGTTGCCTTAAACCAAGGTGTGACTCACCTCCTAAGACCTCACCGCTCAGAGTGTGGTTCATGTACGGGCAACTTTAGCATCACCTGAAAGCTCATTAGAAATGCAGAGTCTCAGCCCTGCTTCAGATCTGCTGACTCAGAATCTTTTTAACAAGGTCCTGTGATTGGTATGCATGCGAGAATGTGAGAACCCCTGCTTTGAAAGCTTTACTGACTCCTTCATCTGTTTCTAACCTGTTGCCATAGTCAGCCTTTCCTTTTAGAAACCTGTGCTTGTGCTGGCTCTTGAACTTCCTTTCCCGTCTCAGCGTTTGATTTGAAAATTGAGATTTTAGAGTGTATGTTCTTTGGTATGTCTCAGATTGACGTTGCCAAGATGTATTGATTTCCCAGTCTGTAAGGCCCTGTGTCCAAGCAGGTGTCCTGGGGGTGCTCAGCATGCAGCTCTTCTCCTTCTGACTGTCAGGCTGTGGCCTTTCCTTGCCCTTCAGTGGCCTGCTTCCCCAGCCTGTGGCTTTGACTGTTTTTTCCTTTCTGGCCCTCGACGGAGAGCTATTGGGCATCAGAGGCTTCTGCAAGAACATTCACTTCCCCTTGGTTCTGACTTCCCGTTTGAACAAGACAGTTTGTCAAGACAGCCCTGCATGTGATAAAAGCTGGCGTGGGGAGACGAGGAGCTGCTTGGCAGCTGAACTCACCCCGAGAGCGGGAAGCCTTTTTCCTGGAGGACAGGATATAGTTGTTTAGGTCGGACTTTTTTTTTTTTTCTTACAGGAGGTAAGAGAGAAACAAGTAGAAACTTTGACCCGAATTATTTATAAATTCTGAGCTCCCACTCTTCTTCATACTCTGATTGTTCTTAAGCACATCCTGACATCACTTGCTCACCTTCAAACTTCAGTTTTAATCTTTCTCAGTGCGAGGGCCCCCTCTTCATTGCTTTGTTTTCTCTCTAGGGCTTACCTTGTGACCCAGCTGGGTCAGTGCAAAAGTGGGGGTAGATGTGGCAAGGCTGCTGGCTCTGTTCCGAAGTCCTTGACCTCTGGCAGAATGGTGCCTATGGCAGCCTTTCTGAGATGAACACAATCCTGAGATGGTTCACATGTAAACCTCAGTGATAGGAATCAACCGAGATCTTCTTACCTTAACTTTTAGGGAGTGACTGGTTGGAGAAGAAGCAGTGTATGAGATTATTTTAAAAATAAATATTAAGAATTTTGGGGGACAGAGAGCTTGCCACCATTCTTCACTCTGACCCCCCGCCCCCACATTCGGCAGGTGATCTTGCTGCTGAAATAATTTCCTGCTTTTCCTGCTATTCTTCCCAAGCTCTATGGAGAATTTTATGAGGGGGTATTTACAACTCTTTTTTCTGTGGCAAATTATTATAGGAATCCCTGTTATTCTTCTGTGTCTGGATTGTCACCTGTTAAATTGGCACACTGGGTCTCAGTGCTCTGTATTAGTGAAGCTGTAAAACTACATTGAGCAAATAATAGTAATTTACCAGGTTGGCTTGAACAGTGAAATCTGAGGGAAAGCTGGGTAGCTCCTGTATTGAAAGCATGAAGATGACTGAGAGCACGGGGAGTCCCAGGGAGGGGCTCAGGGGCCTTTCTCAGCCCACCTACTTAAAAGGATCAGTTTTTCAGCCTTTTTCCTCTTATCTTACAGACCAGTTCCTCTCCTCACTCAGCGGTGTCCAGGCAGGTGCGAATCAAAACTTCACAGTCAGCAGGAGATATAAATACTATCTACCAGCCCTCCGAGCCCAGAAGCAGGCACCTCTCTGTCAGTGAGTATTTCACCCTTTTTTCCCTCTCATCTAATTTATCTGCCCATGTTTTTTTACATGTTATTTAAAAAGATGTATTAATTGGAATTCCCTCTGTATCGCAGCAGGATCAGCAGTGTCCCTGCAGTGTCGGGATGCAGGTTCAATCCCTGGCTTGGCACAGTGGGTTAAGGATCCAGTGTTGCTGGGGCTGTGACGTAGGTCGCAACTGTAGCTCAGATCTGATCCCTGGCCAGGGAACTCCATATGCTACGGTGCGGCCAAAAAAAGAAAAAATAGGTATTAATTTAAAAAAATCATCCAACATTTTTTGCCTGCTACTCTGTTCAAAATAATCTTCCATGCCTTTCTTTGGGAATAATAAAGTAGAGAAATGAATGGAATCCTGACCTTCCAGGAGCTTACACTATAATGATGCGATGGCGTAACCAAATTCCTTTTCAGTAGCCCTGGAAAACTGTCCTCCTCGCGCATCTACTTGAAGGCCTCCAGCGGCAGTCTGTCCTCATTTTTTTTTTTTTTTTTTTACAATTCTTTCCCCAACGGCTTGTGGAGTTAGGAGTCAGACCCCAGTTTGAGTTTTGACATCAACCTCTTTGTTGTGATCCCTGGGGAGTCCTTATGCTTCCAGGAAGATGTAGACCAACGAAACTCCTGGAGAGTTGAACTAAGTTGTCTAGGAAGGACAGGAGTCTGTTGAAATGGTACATATCATTGTCTCACTAGGAAGAAAGCTGTGTAGCTGCTGCCAGGTCTCCACAGGAAAGGACTCTAAATCAGGTCTGTATATTATACTAGGCAATACAGTATTCCTTTGAATCCGTTTTCCAGTCTGAAGAGAAAGTTTACTTCTTGAATTACGCAATTTGTATCAAGAGGGAAAGAGAGAGTTTATTTCTTGAATTGTGGAATTTGTATCAAGAGGGAAATCTGAGAGTTCCTGTTGTGGCTTAGTGGTAATGAACCCATATGCATAAGGATGTGAGTTTGAACCCTGGCCTCACCCAGTGGGTTAAGGATCTGGCATTGTGAGCTGTGGTGTAGGTCGCAGACGAGGTTCAGATCTAGCGTGGCTGTGGCTGTGGTATGGGCTGGCAGCTGTAGCTCTAATTGGACCCTTAGCCTAGGACCTTCCATATGCTGCAGGCGTGGCCCTAAAAAGCACAAAAAGAAAAGAAATGAAAAAATGGGGGGAGTCTAGCCTCTTCACCATTTGTATTGAGGTTGTTGCCCTAATGTTGCAGAGACCTCTGCAGCTGTCTGTACATGTTCTATTCATACATGTAGAATTGCATCAAACTGACCTTCTCTCTGGAGAGCTTGAGCTGAGCTTGGGGAGGTCTGAGTAAGAGCTTGTCTGTCACTGAGCTTGTCTGGGAGTGATAAGCCTCCTGAGGGAGCAGCAGGAGAAATGTGTTTCTGAAGCACTGACTTTGCCTCACTGAGTAATTTCTGGAACCCTAGCAAGCACTAGTAGTAAATTTGCCAAGCAGAAGGTCTGTGTATGCGTTTTTTACTTCTCTAACACTGTGGATGATTGGTGCTATGTTTTCAGTAAGCTGGCTGAGGAGAGAGCCAGCACCCCAGCAGGGAGATCTTATCCAGTGCGTCTCTGGTCCTGGAATCCAGGTGCCCTGGAGTCTGAGAATCTCTGCTAGTTTGGCCTTTGTTCCAGAGCCCTTGTAGAGAGTGAAGAGCTGGAAGGGGGCAGCATTGCTCATTCGTGGAGTAAGCCGTAGGGACTGATTTGGGGCAAGTGCCTATGACTTATGTATGAGGCAGTGGCTAAGTGCTGGGCCATCACTAGGGATTATATATGGAATTTCCTTGTCTGCGAGTGCTGAGGAATAAGATTTCTATGAATGAGTTCCTGTTTATCTAGAGAATGGGTGGCACAGCCTCCCAGCACACATCGATCCTGGGTTCCTTCATTCAGCAAGCAGCATGTACCAGCCTTTGGGTAGAGGTCCGTGAAAGGCCGAGGGTGGTGTGGGAGCACAGAGGAGGCAGTAATCAGGTCTGCCTGGGACTTTGGAGAACAGCTTTCACTGAAAAAAGAGGGAACATCAGAGTTAACACGTGAAGGAAGATTTACTGACTATGAAGTAGAGACAGATACTCCAGGCATGAAGAAGAGCATCAGCCAGGCATGATCACAAAAGAAGGTGGTGGATTCTGAGAACCGCAGTGGTTTGGAAGGGTAGACTTGACGAGAGAAGCAGGTTTCACCTGCCACTTTCCTATAAAGCTGGAAAATGGCAGAGATTATTTCTAACTGGAATGACCTGGGAAATGCATTCTGGGGAGGAGCTGTGTGAGATGGATTTTTAGAGATTATGAAGGATTTCTATAGGCAGGGATGAGGGGAGAGGGCATGTCAGTGATTTGCTGGTTGAGATCTTAATTGTCCTTCAGATTGGCTGATGAATTTGGAGGAGAAGTAGAGAAGACTGAGAAAGGAGGCCTGCCTTGACTGAGGGGCCTTGACTGCACGTGGGCTTCTTCGGCAGGTGGTGGGAAGTCACTGGGAATGGTGACCCCTTGTGCACATCTGTGTTATAACGCTTATCCCATTATCTTATTATATCGCTCGTCCTATCAAACTGCGTTTTTATTCATTCGTTTATTCATTCAAGAAATGATTACCAAAGTACCTGCTATGTGCCAGCATCATGGTAATCAAGAAGACACAGCTCTTGTCCCTCTGACTGTTGTACACCCGTGGGAAGTCAGACCTTGCTTGTCATGGTGTGATCCATCTGTAATTATAGTCAGTGACCAAAAGGTGTGTGGTGCTCCGAGCACGTATAGCAGAAGGATTTGACCTGATTTCAGGGCCAGGGAAGCCTTAGGCAGTGACCCATAGCATGAATGGCAGTAACTCAAAGGGGATGCAGGGAGGACAGTTCCAGGCAGGCGAGCAATGCATAAGGAGGCCCAGTAGCAGAGGGACTGTGGTGCCTTGAGAACTGAGGGAAGTCTTGAGGCCTATAGAGCTGAGAAAGGGGGAAGGAGGCTGAGGAAGGAGGCAGGGCCTTGTGGACCATGAAGAAGGTTTTGATCCTTACATTGAAAGCGGTGAAATTCCACTTCAGGGTTTTTAAGTGAAGAGGACTGGGTGGCATGACATATTTGGATTTGTATTTTGAAGAGATTGCTCTGGTTGTATGTAGTATGCAGTGTGGAGAGCAGATCGGAGAGGGCAGGCATGGATCCAAGGGAGCCCTACTGGCTAATGCAGTGGTCAAGGTGAAAGGAGACAGAAGCTTGGACGAGGCTAGTGACAGTAGTGGAGAGAGGAAGGAGCAGATGGATAGGAGACATGTACTAGGCAAAACCGATAGAACATGGCATTGTGGGGGTAGTGTGGTCTGGGAACTTGGAGGGTCCCTGAGATCCTTTTAGGGGGTCTGCAAGGTCAAATAATAATAAGACATGATTTGTCTTTTTACTCGTTTTCTCACAAGGATGTAGTGGAGTTTTCCAGAGGTTACCTGCCTGAGGTAGTATCATTCCTCTGGCTAATGGAATGTGTGGTTGTGCATTGTGTTTTAAAATTTTTGACCGTTAATTTCTAATACAGTGAATATCAATTAATATAACCCCCATAAATAAAAGATTTTTGGTGTCTTCAAATTTAGAATTGAAAAAGGGCCTTAATGGAGTTCCCGTTGTGGTGCAGTGGAAATAAATCTGACTGGGAACCATGAGGTTGCCAGTTCGATCCCTGGCCTTGCTCAGTGGGTTGAGGATCCGGCGTTGCTGTGAGCTGTGGTGTAGGTCACCGATGTGGCTCGGATCTGGTTGCTGTGGCTGTGGTGTGGGCCTGAGGCTACAGTTCCAATTAGACCCCTAGCCTGGGACTCTCCATATGCTGCGGGTGCGGCCCTAAAAAGCCAAAAAAAAAAAAAAAAAGGAAATGGGCTCTAAGACCAAAAGGTTTAAGAACCACTATGGTATTGGATTGAATTTTCAGGTGTTGAGAGATCAGGGCATGTTACTGGCTTATGGCACTACCTTTCACCAAGTCAGGAATGCTAGAAAAGAGCCTGGCTTTGGGCACTGAAAAGGGCAGAGTTAAAGTTTTAGGTTGAATTGGAAATGGCTTTGAGACAGCCAAAAGGAAATAGCAAATGGGTGGCTAAATATACAGATCTCCAGCATAGAGGGGAGAAAACTAGAAATAGAGGAAAAAATTGGAAGTTGTCAAGTTGAAGCCATGGGTCCAAATGAGAGTTTATAAGCAGACTACAGAGTGAGAAGAGGGCCTCGGGCTGAGCCTTGGGAACCCAGACAGTGGTCAGTAGAGAAGGATGAGCCTGTAGGTCATTCAGTTCCCAATGCAATATTTACAGTAATGAAGAAGTTCAAGGTAGCCCAACCCAATCTTAACTCTATTTATTTGAGTTTCATTCTTACTTTGAATTGAAATTCTGCCTTCTCCCTAGTACTGCTCTCTTGAGCAACATAGATAACACAGATAACATCTTTCATATGACAGTTTTTCAAATATTTGAAACCAGCTATCATGTTTACCTTTTGTTTTTTCCATCATAATATACATACCTTGAATTCCAGTTTTTTTCAAGCCAGTTAGTCTGCTAAAAAAAAAAGAAAGAAAGGAAGAAACAAACAAAGAAACAGAGAGAGAAAGAAAACCTGCTAGATAATGTGTTAACCCAAATCCAGATAAGGCAAATAGAATCTCCCTATGTGAAGCTACCCTTTCATGGGTCTTTGCCTAAAAAATTCTGTCTACCTTTGAAGCCAGCCAAGCTCAGGCACCATTTCTTCCATAATATATTGGGTGGCACCCTTAAGTCATGTAGCCAAGCCTCAACTTGAGGACTTCTCCCTGCTGCATCTGACTCCCATTTGGTCTAGTACCTCTGTTCTTACTCCATCTTGCTCCTTGTCCTGCCACTGCATCCCACAGTGGGGCCAGCCAGATTGCAGCCCCTAAGGAAGGGTAGCTGATGTGGCAATCACTTCTTTCAAGGAGTTTGGCCATGAAAGAAAAAAAAAAAAAATAGGTGGGCTAGCAGCTTCAGGCAGTGGCAGAAATAAGGTCAGGATATTTTTAGGCTAGAGATCTGAGCATGTTTCTGAAGGAAGGCACAAAGACAGTTGAAAAGGAGTTGGAAAATGGTGAAGAAGGGACCGTAGGGGAGCAGGAGCTGGGGATGAACTGGGGAGTCCAGGCAGATGGCTTACAGTGCCTTGGCAGGAAGGAGGGGAGCCCTTTTCCTCTGAGAATAGAGGAAGAAAAACTCAGGTAAATGGGGAAAAAAGGCTAAGGGGACTTATAGTGGCACCTGGGCGATAATGAGTTATCTGTACGCAGCGCAGACCTCCAGTCCTGGTGCAGATTTGCAACCCTGGAAACAAGGACTGCAGAGTTAGTGACCACATACGCAGAAACAAAATGGTCAGCTTCTTTCATTTCTGTGAGTTTTTTTTTTTTCTCCTTCTTGCTAAAAAACTCTTTTGTGATACTAGATGAGACCAGAAATGTTCAGTGGTGGTAGAAACTTCAAAATAAAATGGGAGTTTTGAAAGTTGAAACATAGGATGTTCTTAGAGTCTTATGGATGAAAATATCGAGAAGCTCTGTTCTGCACAGCCAGGTCCAGTGTGAGCACACTGGGAAATATTGGTTAAGATTTTCCATTGAAGAAGAAAAAAAGATATGATTCCTCCCCTCATCTCATCTGCTCCCCAAGAGAGAGCAGAGTTTAGAGAAAATAGTTGGTGGCCAAAAAAAGCTATCTCTTTGTACTTGCAATGACCTGCACATTAACACTGACCCAAAGCCCTAGAACTCCCTGTGGAGGCAGCTTCCTGACTGCATCAGCTTCCTGACAGGAGTCTCTACGAGGAGGGCTAGACTCTGAGAGTCTGTCTTTCAGCATTGAGTCAGAGAACAGAGCAAAAGAGTCAGCCATATCCGAGGGTAAGAGTTTTGCTCCAACTCCGCTGCTCTGGATTAAGGAGGCTAGCAGAGAGCTAGCAGGCCCTAGGAGGAATTCAGACAGTTGGCAGCTTAAACTCCTGTATGGAGAGCCTTCATGGGGAGCTGTGGGCCACTCCTAACATGGGATTACTACTCTACTCTTTTACTTCAGCTGGTGCTAAGAACGGGCCCCTTGGCCTGATGAGATTAGAGCAAGATCAGGCTGGAATGCCAGGGAAGGGCAGCCCAGAGACCTGCCATCTCTCTTGTCTGCCTTCCGAGACCCAGGATGAGCTGTGTCTTGCATAGCATTGTTTGTGAGACACTCTGACTCACTGCTGTCCCTCCTGGTAAACACGTGAGCATCAGTGAGTCTAACAGTTCTGTATCCTGTTCTGTTCAGGTCCCTGTCTCACTTGTTCTCAGCTGCTGTTTGTGTGTCTCACTGGCCCCTAATTCTGAAATGAAGATAAAAACAAAACTGAAAATGCTCTGAGTAGTTCTGCCAACTCCTGGTTTTTCCATTCGCTTCCTCTGATAGCCATTGGTTTGGGGAGACTTCCCTTTCCTGCCCCAAGCTGTGGGCCTGTGCACAATAGCCCCTGGCCCATTGCCCATCAGATAAGAAGGCTGGCTCTCTGCAGGCAGCAATGTGTATTGGAAAAAGTGAAAGTCTCTGGCTGGAAATAAAAGCTCAGAAAACCTTTGCTATTTTCCCTCAGCCCCTCCTGGGTCTGTAATGCTGGCCTCATGTGGGCTAGTCCCATCCTACCTACAAAACCAGGGGAGAGTTCAGTGGCAGCTGGTAAAGGAGGGAATGGATGTCATGGGGCCACGGACCTTTTATCCCAGGGACGTCTCACCCTAGACACTCTGAGTAAGGGTGTCAAATTGAGAGTAATTCAGCCACTCTGGGGATAGTTTGGACCAATGTCTGGGATTTCATCAGTTAGAGTTTTTCTTTCTCTTGAATCAGTTTTTCACAAGAGAAATTTTTTGGTTTGTTCTAGGTCAAATTATGTAATACCTTTTCACTCCAGAATGTATTGGTCAGGGTTCAGTTGCACAGAACAGAATCTCCTCTATCTAGTTTGAGGAAGAAGGCATTTAGTGCACATTCTGAAAATCATGGAGAGTGAGAAACAGACTCTTAAGTCTAAAGACATAATACGCAGGGAGTTTCCGTCATGGCTCAGTGGTTAACGAATCCGACTAGGAACCATGAGGTTGCGGGTTCGATCTCTGGCCTTGCTCAGTGGGTTAACGATCCAGCGTTGCTGTGAGCTATGGTGTAGGTCACAGGCGCAGCTTGGATCCTGCGTTGCTGTGGCTGCGGCATAGGCCAGTGGCTACAGCTCTGATTAGACCCCTAGCCTCGGAACCTCCACATGGTGCGGGTGTGGCCCTAAAATGACAAAAGGCAAAAAAATAAAATAAAATAAAAATAAAGACATAATACCGAGCTCCTCCTCCTTCTGTAATCAGGAGGCTGCCAGATCCAGAAGCACAGGATCTCTCTGCTTTGTCCATACACCACTTACATAGGGATACCTGCATCTGTCTTGACATCACATCAATAGAAACCAGGTGTGGTGCAGCACACCTTGTGCCGCAGCGGAAAAGCCAAGACTTCCGGGACTGTGCCCAGAAACAGCAGGAAGCCATCTAAATCTCACACAAGTGCATCTGACTGGCTAAACCTAAAAGAGGTCTTGGAAATAATAGCTTTTAGGAGTTCTTATTGTGGCTCAGCGGTAACAAGCCTTACTAGTATCTGTGAGGACGTGGGTTCGACCCCTGGCCTTGCTCAGTGCCTTAAATATTTGGTGTTGCCATGAGCTGTGGTGTAGGTTGCAGACTTGGCTTGGATCCTGAGTTGCTGTGGTTGTAATGTAGGCCAGTAGATGCAGCTCCGATTCAACCCCTAGCCTGGGGACTTCCATATGCTTCGGGTGCAGCCCTAAAAAGACTAAAAAAAAAAGAAGAAGAAGAAAAAAGAAATAACAGCTTTGAGCTGATTATCTTCTGAAGCACACTAGGAGGATAGAATGGATCTTGAGTCTAACCTATTTTATCTGCCACATAGAATAAAGGAAACAAATGGAATTCTTCTGAGGTATATAAGGTAGATAGTTCTCCCCATTTTTGCAAATGAGGTGAAAGTTTAAATCGTTTAGCTTATGAGTGAGAGAGCCTCATTTGAACCTTTGTTCATTTAATTTTCAAGTTTAGACTTTTCTCACTTTTCCTTGCTGACCTCTTTAGGTTGCTTCTGCTGGTGACAAATGTTGTCAGCATAGTGATTGGATTTCCATAGAACTTGTGGGCTGCGAGAATGTTATCCAAAGCCAGAAGTGGGAAGCAGGCACTAGGCTAATGTTTGTAAGCCAGGTGTTAAGTAGTGCTCTGTGTTTTGAAGCGTGGTAGGGATTAAGAAAACCATCTTTTTTTTTTTTCATGTTTGCACTGGAAATGGCCAGCTGCATGGATCTTTGACTTCTCTTCCTCAGAAATATAGAGTACCTTTCTTGTTCTAGATTTCCCTTTACCTCCATCTTGTCATTGCCCCCAGGCCCCCTGTCGACAAGATTGCATCTTGCATCCCTGAGCGCCAACTCACAAGTGAATCCTGGACAGAACAACTCTGAATGTGAGCTGCAGGAAACATGGCCCTATGTTTCCCTTGTGCTGTCAAGAAGTCGCCATATTAATATGAAATAGATTTGTGTATATATATATATGTATGTATAACTGACTCACTTTGCTGTACAGTAGAAATCAAAACAACACTGTAAATCAACTCTCCTTCAACAAAATAAAGTAGAAATCCCCATTTTAGCCTCCCTCCTGCTCCTTGCAGAAAGGCTGTCACATTTCCCCATGAGTGGGATTCCCTCCTTGTCTGTTTAGATTGCTTTTGGGGATTGCATGTCTTGTCCAGTTTAGGGTGAAGTTTTGCTTTCTACCTCTGTGTTGAATAGCATGCCTGCCCTTTTTGTAAATAAATTATGGTCTTTGTACTGGGAGTCACAAAGCCTGTTTTCTATATGCAGCACCACCATTAAGTCACTATGTGACTTTGGCCTTTGGCTTCCCTTCTGCTCACTGTGGACGATGACAATGCGCCTCCACTGCAGGGGCTTTGTGAGGAGGGAAGGAAAAATAACAGCGTGTAGAAAAGAAAAAAAAAATTGTCTTGGCTGATTTTATTACTCTTGATAGTTCATGGCACAGTATCCCTAAATTTACACTCTGAGCAGTGTCAGTTTCTGCCAGGACTAGAAAACTCGTACAAATACTGCTCTACAGCACAGGGAACTATATACAATCACTTGTGATAGAACAAGATGGAAGATAATATGAGAAAAATAGCTTATATATATATGTGTGACTGGGTCACTTTGCTGTATAGTAGAAATTGACAGAATATTGTAAATCAACTGTAATGGATCAAAAAAAAAAAGGAATTAACTCTCAAAAAAGGAAAGAAAGAAAACTTGGACAGACTCTTTCTTCCATGGGCTGTTTGAGATCATTTGAAAGGCATGGTTCAAATAAAGGAAAGGTACTTCTTGATCTCAGAATTGGCAGCCTCTACCCTGTGAGTGTAGTACTGAGACTGGAATCCAGCCTAATTCTATGCCTGCCTACAGAGCAGTTTTGTTTCTGGCCTCTGCTCTGGAGGCAGGTTGGGAAATCAGGCTACCAAGAGCCTCAGGTTAGCCTTCCCACCCAAGACAGTGTTTTTAGGAGAGAGTCTACATTGATGCCTCCACAAGAGATTGGAAGTGCTCTTGGTGGCGGATTCATTAAAATATCTTCCCTACAAAACCAAATGAACCATATATTCTGAAGAACTTCATATAGAAGAATGAGGAGTCAGTTTTTTGAAGGATGAAGGATCTTGGGAGTTCCCTGGTGGCCTAGTGGTTAAAGGAAAGGATCTGGCATTGTCACTGCTGTGACATGTGTTTGATCCCTGGCCTGGGAACTTCCACATACTGCAGGCATGGCCAAAAAAAAAAAAAAAATCAAGAAGGACTATCTTTCAAAGAGCAACTCTACCCACCGTTCTTTGACTTTTAAGTATTTTTTTCTTCCTTCTTGGGGTCCTTGAATTAGGAAGAGGAGCCGCCTGGCTCGGGAAGTTTCCTTGAGCCTCAACACTTGTTAGGCCTGCCCTCTCTTCCAGGATGTTCAAGGAGCCAAACCGGCTTTTGGCTTTCTATCCGCTTCTGCAGCAGACACTTGGTCTGAGCTGATCCCATTTCTGCTCCTGCCAGGCTGCAGGTCCTGAGCTCTGCAGTCAAAGGTCTTGTTTCTGTATTTTAGGCTCCCAGAACCCTGGCCGAAGCTCACCTCCCCCAGGTTATGTTCCTGAGCGGCAGCAGCGCATTGCCAGGCAGGGGTCCTACACCAGCATCAACAGCGAGGGGGAGTTCATCCCAGAGACCAGCGAGCAGTGCGTGAGTATAGTACAGGGCTGGGGTGTGTCTTGGGGTGCACTGACCAAGGTTATAATAAGGGGGTTCTCAGTGGGCATGGTGTGGAGGTGAGGGACTGGAGTCCCATCTGGTAGCTTTTTTGTAAACCAGGCCTTCCAAATATGGATTATTCCTTTTTAGGGGCCAAATATCAATTCCTTCCAAAGATAGGATCTAAGCTACCCTAAGGAGCCTCCTTGGTGTTGGATATGCATTTGACCTTTTTCCTCCTCTGTGGTCCTCTCACTGGTTTCCTTACAGATCACCCTTCTGCTGTTTCTGTACTTCTTTACAACCACCTGTCATTACAGCAGAGTTGGTTTTTTGTTTGTTTGTTTTTTTAGGACTGTACCTGCTGCATATGGAAATTCCCGGGCTAGGGGTTGAATCAGAACTGCATCTCCTGGCCCACACCACAGCCACAGCAGCACCAGATCCCAGCTGCCTTCTGCATCCTACACCACAGCTCACAGCAACGTCAGATGCTTAACGTACTGAGTGAGGCCAGGGATCTAACCTGCGTCCTCATGGATACTGGTCGGATTCTTAACCAGCTAAGCCACAACAGGAGCTCCTCAGCAGAGTTTTAACATTTGACTAATGCTAAACCGACAGATTTTTTTTTTTCTCTTTATTTTTTTTTTTAGGATCACTCCTGCAGCATATGGAGATTCCCAGGCTAGGGGTCGAATTGGAGTTACAGCTGCCGGCCTGCGCCACAGCCACGGCAACCCCAGATCCAAGCCATGTCTCCAACCTACACCATAGCTCATGGCAACACAGGATCGTTAACCCACTGAGCGAGGCCAGAGATTGAACCCACAACCTCATGGTTCCTAGTTGGATTTGTTTCCACTGCGCCACGATGGGAACGCCTAGTTTTGCTATTTCTTGATGAAAGGTAGGGAGTATACCAATCCAAAGCAGGATTGGTTACTTTGGGTGAACTTTTATGATAGTAGACAGCTGTATTATCTATCGCTAGGTGAAATAACTGCAAACTTTGCAGCTTTGAGTTGGAAAGCAATTCTATGAAAGTTGTTCATGAATTTTCATAGTTCTGATATTTTGCTTCTGTATGTACATGTTTAACTTTGAATCTCAGGTAATGAGTGCTCTGACAGTGAATATCCCTCATGGGCAGAATGAAAGGGAGATTGGTTGGAAAAAACGCTAATCTGGAGGCTTTTTGTTACTGTGTTTGACCAAGGGCCGGAGAACTGTTTTAACTTACGTGGATACCCATTGGCTCTGCATGGGAACCAGGGACTGGGAAATTTTTGTTCTGCATCAGCTGTGCGCTAACTGGTTTCATGACTTCAGACAGTTCTCTTAACCTTTCTGGACCTGCAATGGCTTTTCTATAAGTCGAGGGCAATACTTGTCTTTGTAAATTATAAATGATGGAGTATAAACAGAAGCATTATGGTCCCACCCAAACGCACTGGAAGCCTCCTCAGGGTAGTACTGTCTCCAGCACCAGGTTCCAACGTTCACAAGCCAAGAAAATGCCAACGAGAGAAGAAGCATCTCTGCTTTGCTCTCCTGGCAGAGCTCCTTGGGATGCCAGCCAGGCATTTTTCTCCCTCTTGGAAACTTGCCTCTCAAACTGTGGGGGAGAATGGTACTTTCCTAACCATTCCTCACACTGCTCAGGCAGTGAAAGGGCACTTTCATATTTTGGAAAAAAAGGACCGTTTGCTGGCCTTGGCTGGGATTGGGGCTGGGGTATTATTGTATGACTTGCCTTGCAGATGCTGGATCCCCTGAGCAGTGCTGAAAATTCCTTGTCAGGAAGCTGCCAATCCTTGGACAGGTCAGCAGACAGGTATGGAACTGTGGGTGGTTCTAGGGTTAGTGCATAGGCATTTTTTGAACTGGTGAGTTGAGGAAATAGAGTTAGCCAGTGTGTGTCTCTGAACTAGACACTGGTCTGTAGGCCTGTGGTTAAAAATGTCCTGCTTGGAGTTCCCTGGTGGCTCAGTGGGTTAAGGATCTGCCGTTGCTACTGCTGTGGCTCTGGTTACCGCTGTGGCACAGGTTTGATCCCTCATCCAGTAACTTCCACATGCCTCATGCATGGCCAAAAAAAAAAAAAAAGCAATACTTTGAGGAGGGACCAAGGCAGATTACACTAGAGGTTGGTTTCCTCTGCCTTAAAAATGAATGACTGAATGCATAAGTAAATAAATAAAATGTGATGCTTCTGGGAAGGAAACCTTTTTCTGGGATTCCTCACCCTCTCATTAATTTTCCAAACACCAGAAGGATGTTGTGTTTGTATAATTAGATGAATGTAATAGTAGGTCATAATAGCAGCTCACATGCTCTATTAAATGCTTACCTTATTGTTCCAAGCGCTATATATATTTTGACTTCCCACATCATACATGCTGCTCTTATATACCCTTGACCTCATTGCTGAGATCTGAACTGAGAAGCAGTGGACCTTCAGTGTTTGGGGGACAAAATCGAATTATCACCTGTGGATTTATTTTAGTTTAGTTTTGTTTTTTTTTAATCTCCAAGTGTTTCTGGTAGAATAAGAAACTGGAATATAAACACCAGAAAACAAAATATCCAGACTGCCTAGCTTATCATACTGGCTGCTTGGTGTGTAATCTTGTTCTTCTACTTGGAGAGGGAACAAGTGCTGTCCTTTACACACCACATGGTTCGACAGAGCTGCCTTGCCCCTCAGTAGGGGTGTTTGGAGGTGGCTTTGGCACTGACCCAGCCAGTCTCTCTCCTAGACCTTGTTATGTCCAGGAGCACATATGACCATGTCTGGCCAGGCTTAGGGCTATGGTCAGAGGCTATGAGCCAGTTTGGGCTACTTTCTTTTCTTTGTGTAACTGATTAATTGCGCATGTGGGTACTCAGCTTGAGACCATGGCCAGATCTGTACTGTGTGTTTCCTAATAGACCTGTGTGCTGGTGAGCGTGGGCTCTCCTCTAGGTGTCATAGAACACAGTCGTAGTCACAGTCCCATCTAATATGTAGCCTTGTTTTGGGCTTGCTTTCCAGCCAGGAGAGCAAGAAGGCACAGGTAAGAGTGCCAGAGTTGCTGCCACAAACTGAGGACTCTCCCAGGACAGGGACAGACTCTGGCTTTGGACTTTCTCCTCAGCTTTGTGGCCATACTGGTGGGGGAGGGAGGCGTGGGAATGCACCACAGAAGGTCTAGCGGTTGGAAAGTAGGGGACAGCCCCTGTATCACTGTCTTGAGAGTTTCAGACCTATGACCTTCACATAAGGTACTTTCACGTGAAAGAAGGGACCGTTCAGGTGGATGCTGGGAAAGATAGCTCAATTTACCCACTTAATTCTTGAGTTTTTCCTCTGTCTCTCCAGTGCTTTGTTTTCCTCTTCTTCTTGGGAGTCAAACTCAGTGACCTGGACTTACTTCCTTGAGGCCCAGCCTAACTTGAAGCCAGGGCTTTTATTTTCCCCTCATGGGATCTGGAGCAATGTAGACCCAGCTCCACCAAATATTAATCAGGTAGCTTTGGACGAATCCTTTAACCTCGCTGTTCCTCAGTTTTCCCCTTCTCTACAATGAGATAGTGCTGATTAGTCTGAAAGGAAGATGGTGGATATTATTGCTATCTTTTTATTTTTTAATGACTGCACTTGTGGCATATGGACGTTCCCCGGCCAGAGACTGAATCCGAGCTGCAGCTTCAGCAGCGTCAGATCCTTTAGCCCACTGTGCTGGACCAGGAATTAAACCTATGTTTCTGCAGTGACCTGAGCCGCTGTAGTCTTAACCCGCTGCACCACAGCGGGAACTCCATTACCCCTATCTTTGTAACTGTCCTGGTCATGGGATTTTTTTGTAGCTCTTCCCCAATTACTGAGTTGGGAGGAAAGGACAAGGGAAAGCTCTGTGCAGTCAGAGTGGAGGTCGGTGTCCTGTCAGATGTGAGCCTCGGACTAGTAAAGAGAAAGTAGGAGGCTGAGCTCAGAGAAGGGCTGCTTCTCTCAACTCTGCTTCCCACTATGTGCGAAGGAGTTAGAAAAAGGAGTCTATCTGGGTAGTCTGCCTTCTGCCCCGTGAGCTCCTGTGGAGGTGCCCTGAAGTCTGCTTTGTGATTCATTTTGTTTTTCCAGCCCATCCTTCCGGAAGTCACGAATGTCCCGAGCCCAGAGCTTCCCAGACAACAGACAGGAATTCTCGGGTGAGTTCTCCGGAGCCTGGATGAGCACCATAGGGTGTCTGGCTGGGGCTGCAGACAGTCTGCTCTCGGTAGCTGAGTTGGGGAGAGCGACCAGGGCTATCTTGTAAATCTCCTTGGGCCTGATGCTCTGAGGTCTCAGGTGACCTAGAGACTTAAATGGATCACTCACATTGGCCTCCCCAGAAGTTAATGAATTCTCTCTCATACTCAGATAGGGAAACTCAGTTCTATGACAAAGGGGTCAAAGGTGGAACCTACCCCCGGCGCTACCACGTGTCAGTGCACCACAAGGACTACAACGATGGTGAGTGCGCCTCTACCCTGTCCCCTGCTGGCTGCCTCGGAAGGGACGTGGTTAGAGCTCTGCCACAGAAAAGCCACTGCAAGGGGGTGGCCCAAGCAATCCAGGCCCCGTGTTTCCTTTATTCCTGAGGAACTGAGCCCAGACTTCAGGCAGCAGAGTCAGCGTTTTAAAAAAGAGGGAGGGTGGTAATTGTAGACGCTGCCTTTGGAAACGCTGTGCTGTCCTTTGTCCGAGTGCACAGCGTCATGCTCCAGGGCACCAGCTCTCCAACGCCCTCTTCTGTCCCATGACAGCAAACGGAATGGAGCTTCCATAATTTAGGATTAGGGTGCCAAAGAAAACACAGTCCAGCTGCGGATTGGCCCTGTGAATGATGTGGGGTTGAGGGCCAGCCCTGCACCTTCCCTTTGGCCAGGTTTCCCTGAACCATCTGTGGCTGCTTCCTAATTCCTGCTTTTGATCTGATTCTCAGAGTGCTTGAGACATTAGCCATCCTGGTACAAGTCCGGTGGGAGGGCGGATAGGATGGACCGGAGCTGGGTTACGACCCGGTTTGCACATTCAGCCTCGTGGCCAGGGGTCTGACTTGCTCTACTCTGGTCCCTGCACCCCTTTCAGGCAGAAGAACATTTCCCCGAATACGGCGTCATCAAGGCAACCTGTTCACCCTGGTGCCCTCCAGCCGCTCCCTGAGCACAAATGGCGAGAACATGGGCCTGGCGGTGCAATACCTGGATCCCCGAGGGCGTCTGCGGAGTGCAGACAGCGAGAATGCCCTCTCTGTGCAGGAGAGGAACGTGCCTACCAAGTGTGAGGAGTGGGCCCTGGCCAGGGGGAGGCAGCTCGGGGGATGCTCAGACCAGCTGGAGGCGGGAGGCCAGTGGGTCCCCGGGGGTTGTTCAGCTCAGCACTTGGCTGCTCTCTGGCCCATGTGCACCCCGTGGGAGAGCCTGCGGGTGGGCAGCAGATCTTCTGGACCTTAGTCCTCACTTCGCTGCCGTGTGACAGGCCAGTACTCCTCTTTGGTCTTTCGTTTTTTTATGTTTAAACTGAAGAGCGGTCTCCTTAATCCTTGACATAGTAAGATATTTGGGGGCTTTGGAAATACAAAGGTATTAAATCAATTTACGTGAGCATTTAACCATGATTTCAGCTAGTTGTCTGCTTCTTTGGATTGGGCCTTAAGGTCTGCTAGACCAAGGAGCTGGGCCTATTCAAGACTAGGGGAGAGCTACTGTGCTGAGATGCGCTGGTGAGGGGTGGGGGTGGGGCTTGAGCCCCTGGAGAACAGGCAGGATATCAGTAAATAAGCTCACGAACTCTAATGCTCTTCCCTTCTGTTCTCCTGTAGCTCCTAGTGCCCCCATCAATTGGCGCCGGGGAAAGCTCCTGGGCCAGGGTGCCTTCGGCAGGGTCTATTTGTGCTATGACGTGGACACAGGACGAGAACTTGCTTCCAAGCAGGTCCAATTTGACCCAGACAGTCCCGAGACAAGCAAGGTACTGCCTTCCCCGTGGTCTGACTTCCAGTTCCTCTCTCTCGACAGAATGCCTGTCTTGTTGCACAGACTAATTGCCCGAGGTGCTACAGGTTGCTTCTCCTATGCTGTCTGTCCTGGCCCTGGGGAGGGACTGGGTGTGAGGAAATGAGTTGGTGCCAGATTACCACACAACCTAGACGGAGAGGTGATGGCCAGTGCCACAGAGAGCAGCACCTGCCCCACCCTCACCGGATATGCCTCTCTCAGCCCTTGGACCAGGAAGGAGCCCGTCTTTGGTGCTTAGCTCTGGATGTAGCCTTCCTTCCAGTCTGAGTGGACAGATGCTGCCCACAAACCCATCCCCTGTCCCTCCCTCTGCCGTCTTCCTGCATGGGAGTGCCACCGTCCCAAGGCTTAACCAGCATTGTGGACGAAGACCAGGCAGTGGAGAAAGTCCCCCTTTCCTCCAGCTGAGGTTCCTAAGGCAGCCAGGCTCCCGAGGTCACTGACTAGGGCACGTGAGCTGATCCTGGGCAGGGAGAGCCTAGGTGACCACTGGGCCCCTCCCCTAGGAGGTGAGTGCTTTGGAGTGTGAGATCCAGTTGCTGAAGAACTTGCAGCACGAGCGCATAGTACAGTACTACGGCTGCCTGCGGGACCGTGCCGAGAAGACCCTGACCATCTTCATGGAGTACATGCCGGGGGTATGTGCCCCTCTATGCACATAAGAGACCTGACCTGGGGTTGGCAGCTGTGGAGGAGGGGGTCCCTTTGACATGGGTCTCATCACCTGAGACTTCAGAGGCTCAGGAGGGAAGATGAGGGCAGGATTTGGATGCAGTGATGGTGTGGGCCGTGGTGGTGTGGGATGAGAAACGCCCCGACCACCCTAACCCGAGGCTGACAGGGCAGCTGTGCTGTCTAGTAAGTACCGCCTTTACCTGGAACACTCAGACCTCCCTTCTGGATCTTGGTCATCTGTTGCTTAAGGGAAGGACTGTCTGGTACTTTTCTTCAAGCTGCCTGACAGTTCTCCGCGAAGTGCCTGGCACATCGCAAATGGGGATTGGATGAATTACTCCTGTGCCCTAATGCTGGGGGCTGAAAATAGCCTCGCCCCCTTCCTGCCCCCTTCATGCCATGACTCCCTCTGACCCCTGTGGCTCTAGGGCTCAGTGAAAGACCAGTTGAAGGCTTATGGAGCTCTGACAGAAAGCGTGACCCGGAAGTACACCCGGCAGATCCTGGAGGGCATGTCCTACCTGCACAGCAACATGATCGTTCACCGGGACATCAAGGGTGAGCAGGGGCAGGCTGTAGACTTCCCGAGACCGAGTCACCCGGGAACTTTCAACCTGGTCATTTCAAACCTTCTGAACCCTAGTTGCTTCCTTTGGGGATTGGTGTGAAGATCACTGAAGCAATTTGGGGTACTAGTGTGAAGTGTTCTGCCGATGTTGGCTATGGTGATGACCATTTGGTACTGCAGGGCTGAAGCTTCCTGTCACGAGCCTCTTTGCTCTGTGCAGTTCAGATCTAATTCATGGTAGCTCTTACTCTCCCCAGCAGCTCTTTGACTTGGGAGGGAGGGACAGAGGGAGGATGGTGGAAACACCCAGGGGGTCCAGGGTTGCAGCCTCTATCCTTTCGTGCTTTAGGAGCCAACATCCTCCGAGACTCTGCTGGGAATGTGAAGCTGGGGGACTTTGGGGCCAGCAAGCGCCTGCAGACCATCTGCATGTCAGGCACAGGCATGCGCTCTGTCACCGGCACTCCCTACTGGATGAGCCCGGAGGTGATCAGCGGTGAGGGCTACGGAAGGAAGGCAGACGTGTGGTGAGCACTGGCGATGGGACGGGACCCCATCTCCCTGTCTGGGCCGTAGTGGCTCCAACTTAGAAATGAGGCTTGGAGCCCTTGCAGTGTGGCAGGAAGGAGTGAGAATTCACCTCTGGCCAGCGAGGCCGGGATGCAACAGTACAGACAGTAGATGGCTTGTGTTTGTTATTGCTGGGAACTTAGGCCATGGAAAACACCCCTGACGTCTGCTAAATCCCTGGAAGAACTAAGATCCATTCTGAAGGCCTGGCTCAGTCTCTAAGCAGTGCAGGCTTCCATTCCTTCTCGTGCTCAGATGGCTGGCATTTGCTCTCCTGACTTTGTGTCTGCCCTTAGTAAGGGCCTGAAAATCGTTAGGCCATCTCTTTCTCTTAGAACATGATTGTAGTGAGCTGAATAATGGTCCCCTTAAGATGGCCACATACTAATTAATCCCGGCGGCATGTGGAAGTTCCCATGCTAGGGGTTGAATCAGAGCTGTAGCTACTGGCCTACACCACAGCCACAGCAATGCGGGATCTGAGCTGCATCTGTGACCTACCCCACAGCTCACACCGGATCCTTAACCCACTGAACAAGGCCAGGTATCGAATCTGCGTCCTCATGGATGCCAGTCAGATTCTTTTCCACTGAGCCAGGATGGGATATCTACAAAGGTTCTTATAAAAGGAAGGCACGGGGGGTGGGGATAGTTTCTGTTGTGGCACAATATGATCAGCAGTGTCGTCTCTACAGCGCTGGCATGCAGGTTCAGTCCCTGGCCCAGCATAGATTTAAGGATCTGGCCTTGCTGCAGCGTAAGTCCTAGCAGTGGCTCAGATCTGATCCCTGGCTCAGGAACTCAATATGCTGCAGGGCGGCCAAAAAAGAAAAATAATTTTTATTTATAATTGAAAAAATAAATGAAGGCAGAAGATGAGATCCGAGCGAGTAGTAGGAGATGTGACAAGAGAAACGAGACTTTGGAGGGATGCAAGGAAGGGGCCATGAGCCAAGGAACATAGGCAGTCTCTAGGAACTGGAAGAGGCAAGGAAATGGATCCTCCCCTCAGAGCCTCCAGAAGGAACCATCCCCACTGACATGTTGATTTTACCCAATGAGACTAATTTTAGATTTAAAAAAATTTTTTTTTTTTTTTTTTTGCTTTTTAGGGCCACACTCAGGGCATATGGAGGTTCCCAGCCTACATCACAGCCACAGCAATGTGGGATCTGAGCCGTGTCTGTGACCTACACCACAGCTCACGGAGGCACTGGATCCTTAACTCACTGAGTGAGGCCAGGGATCGAACCCACAACCTAATGGTTACTAGTGGTATTTTGTTTCCACTGTGCCACAATGAGAACTCATAATTTTAGACTTCTGATCTCCAAAACAGTAATAACTTTGTTGCTTTTTTATGCCACTAGGTTAATGGTCATTTATTACAGCAGCAATAAGAAACTAAGACAGCTATGTCAGGGCTCTTTCTGTCCATGCTAAAGTGGCTTTCTTCCCCAATCTCAAGAAGCACCCAGGTCGGTGTGGGCCAGTAAAGCCCATGTGGACGAAACTGATGGATTTTTGAAGCCTCTTCTGGCTTTGGGGACCCTTTATAGGGGTGTCAACCCTCAGCTCAGCCCCCTCCTGCCTCAGTGTGTTCTGAGAAGGGCGTCTCCTTTTACAGCGGCGGGCAGGGCAGCGGGAGCCTGGGGCTGGCTCTGGGGTGACAGAGGGCTTCTCTCTCTGCAGGAGCCTGGGCTGCACTGTGGTGGAGATGCTGACAGAGAAACCACCTTGGGCAGAGTATGAAGCCATGGCCGCCATTTTCAAGATTGCCACCCAGCCCACCAATCCTCAGCTGCCCTCCCACATCTCTGAGCACGGCCGGGACTTCTTGAGGCGCATTTTTGTGGAGGCCCGCCAGAGACCTTCGGCCGAGGAGCTGCTCACACACCACTTTGCACAGCTTGTGTACTGAGCTCTCAAGGCCATGCTGCTGCCGGCTGCTCCCTGCTGCACAGGCAAGGGGCTGCTGTGGGGCTCAGCAAAGTTGCTGCTTCTCCCAGGCAAGGCTGTGGACCGTGGAGCTGCAGTCCAGCCAGCGCTGTCTGTGCCCTTGCGCCAGACCCAGGTGGGGAGGCTGCGGCCTCAAGGACTGGGAGCCCCCAGCCTACCAGACCCGAGAGCTCCAGCGTCCTCAGCTCGGCCCAGAGGGGAAGGGGCTAGGAACAGTGTGCGAGGCACCGTGGGCCCCACCCTTGGGCCTGTGTCCTGACACTGCAGTCGGCACCCGAGTCTGGGGGCACAGGACGGACATGAGGGTCCGAATAGTGTTACTTTCATTCAGAGTGTTACTTTGTTTCTCCCCTGTCTGGAGACCATCAAGGCATCTCTGGGCTGGATGAGCCCACCCAAGCCTGAGGTAAAGCCCAGCATCCCACAGCCAGTGGAAAGCAGAGGCTTGGGCTCTGCTCCCCCAGGGGCTCCCAGGCCAGCTTTGCCAGTCCCTGTCCTTTACCAAAGATGAATGAAGCAAATGTTATGCTGCCTTATTCAGGGAAGGAGGAGCCTGTCCTACCTGACCCCGTGACCCTAACCCCCTCCCACCCTCAAGCAGGGGCCTGAGATGTGGAACTTCCCCTGCTGAGGGGGAGACCCAGTTTTGTCAATGCAACTGTCTCTGTTTTACAAGTTGGAGTCACTCTTACGCTGTGCCCAGTTTCTAAACTGGAGACTTTGTATGCCCTCTGGGCTCTTGAGTTCCCCTGCTGTGGGCTTGGGCATTGGGCCAGACTGAGCTGAAAGTTATGGCCTTTGTGCTCATGACCTGGCACCTGTTCTCTCACTAGAGCAGAAGGAAGATGGCTAACAGTGACGCCATCTGAGCCGTCTGGCCACCCCGAGCGCGCTGTTCAGGATAGAGGGGTTGTATCAGGTTCTGTGTAGGTCATGACCTGCTAGGCCAGAACTCTTTACCTGGTAGAGAACCTTTATGATGCCACCGATTGTGTCCAAAACTACAAGCTTTCTCCTGGCCAGCCTTGCCCACCAACAGAGGTCTCAGCCTCTGTTCCTTCTTACTCCTCTGGGGGAGGAATGGCAGCGGGGGTCAGGGAGCCAGTATCTCCAAGCAGCTTAGAGTTGGCCTTACTTACCTCAGCCTGGGCGCTGGTCCTTTTTTCCGGCCCCTCCCCTCCAAAATGTGCCTATTGCTAGAGCTCCTCCCTCTCAACACCCAGTTTCCTTGGGAGTTGTCACTAAAGGCCAAAAAAAGAAAAAAAAAAAAGCCAGTGCCCAGGGATGGGTCTCCAAGGAGCTGGGGATTAATGTGCCAGGCAGCTCTTTGCCAGCCATGCCCACTTCCCCGTGGGCATCAGAACAAGCCAAAGCCTTCGTTGTATGTTGACGATGCACTTTTATGAATGTAGTTTCTATCGCTGTTTTTAGCCTTTTCACATCATGTAATGTGAGGCCTTCTTAATTTATATCTCAGATCATATTTGATGGTTTTTATATATATCAATTCTAGACTGTTACAGGTGATGGACGCCTCAACAGAGAAGAGAAAAGGAAAGCAGCTGGTTTTGCAGGAATGTGTATTGCACGGTGCCAGCTGGGCCTGGGGTCCTCTGTTTCCATCTGCTCCCCCAGGGGCCTGTCAGGCACACCCAGCTGCCCTCTGAAGACGGTGAGCACATGCTCCTACCTCCACCTTGGCTTTTACCCCGGGTGGGGACCAAGAGCCCCGGGTGGGGACCGGCTCGACCAAAGCTGCCCGGGGGCAGCTCGGCCTCTCCACGACCCCGTCCCTATGGCCGTAGCACTCTTCTTGGGCCCATACCACCCGTCCTCAGTCCTTGACCCCCAACAGGAAACAGCGTGGTGTTGGCGCTGACATGAGACGACTCTGTCCCAGGTTCAGGCTCGAACAGGGCCCCACCCCCGGGGTCTTACCTCACAGGGAATGTTTTAAGAAACAAATTTGCAAACAAGCCAACAAATCCTGCAGCCCCCGCCTAAAAAAAAACAGAAGACCCTGATTTTTTTGTGTGTGTGCCAAAAACTGTGGACATGCTGGCTCAGCATCCTCAGGACCAAGCTGTTGCTTAATTTTAATTTATTTTTTTAAATTAAATAACCCAGATGAAAGTTGTGGGGCCTAGGATGGCCTGGCCCAAAGAATCTGAAGGGCAGTCTCCTAGCAGCCCCAGACTGGCCTTGGGAAGGGCCATGCCACCATTTGCTCATCATTCCGTGTGGTATGTTAGCCTTGGCCAACCCAACACGGAGAGGCCAGGGCTGGGGACAGTCCACACCCCACCGCGCTCCTGCCCCCCGCCCCCAGCTCTGTGTCTATGTCTGAATTGTGGATTGTGCAGAAGAACCTGCAGCCATAGTTATTTGACTATATCTTGACCGAGGGCTTGCAGTGCGAAGCCAGGCCAGTGTCGCGCATTACTTACAATAAAAGGGATCATTTATACCCAAGGGTCCTGTGGTGATGCTTTTGGTGCAAGAGCAGGAGGAGTAGGTGTTTGCTTGGGAAGAGCAGGCTAGGGTACCTGGAAACCTGCATCCCTCAGCAGAGGGGAACCTGAAGGGACTCCCAGAGGGTTCCTGGGATGGTGTGGCTTGGCTGGTACCACTGCTAGCTCAGAGGTAGCACCCCTCCTTTCCCCCACTCCTAGCCTCTCTGCTAAGGGTTGGCTGTTCCACCAGGACCGACTGAGAAGGCACTGTCGGCTCACCTGAGCCAAGTGTCACTGTGGCTGAGTTCCCAGGACCTTTGTGGCATGACTAGTCTTCCCAGCCCAAGGAAGGACTCCCCTGCAGTGTATCCTTGCAGAGCCAGATGAGGCACCTCCAAGAGTTACCTCGCTGGTATCTCCCCCTGGCCTAGCGCTGTTATTGATTAGCTCAGAGCAGAGACCATCCTTGTCCCCAGCTGAGGTCTCTGGTGCAGAGTTGGGTCTGCCCTGATGAGGCTCTCAGCAGCTCTCCTCACAGTGTGGGGTGCCATGTCTGCTTACTGTTAGCTCTGCCACTTCCAGGGGCAGTGTCTACTGCCACAGAGCATTGCGACCCACCTGCCACCAGAGTTTGAGGTCCTGAGTATTTAAGGACTCATGTGGGGTGGAGGCAGCAAACCCTCCCCCCTCCCGAGTCTGCCCTCTTGTTCAACTCACATAGTCCACAGGCAGTTGGGAGGGAATCAGGACAGTTGGGCCTGGGGGGGTCCCAGTTCCTCCAAGCTTGGCTTATTTGCTCTGCCGTAAACTTGTCCCTCAGAGGAGCAGATGAGCTGTCTCTCTTTAGTCTACTTGGGATGGTGACCACGGCTGCCCCATTCCCTGGAGCTTGAAAAAGCAGGAGGAAGATGACAGATGGGGAGAGAACAGGGACTAGAAGACCTCTGACAGAACTTGCTGGATCTGCTGGTTCCCACCATATCTTCCTGATTCCCAGGGCCAAGGGGGTCCAGACGAGGGCTCAACAAAAGGATTCTGTCTCACACCCCAACACACTCAAGTGCAGTAAGGCTTGGCCCCATCACCCACTGACAGCCTGACCATCCCAAGGATGAGGAGCCGTGTTTAGTCAGCGAACACTCTAGGTTTGACAGCATGGACACCTGCCTGGGAAGAGTACCCCCTTTCTCTGGCTGCCTGACCGGCCTCTGACACCCGTCACCACCACACCCCACCACCAAAGCCAGAGTGCTCTGGGCTGACCCTGTCACCTCAAGTCTGTGTCCTTCCTGTCACAAAGCCCCCCATCCGGCCACATAATACACAGTCAGGATCTGTTGAAACATGTTTAAAACAGGATTGATCACAACAGTCAGAACCAACAGAAATAGGGGAAGAAGGAGCAGGACCCTGCCAGCTCCCTGCCAGTCTCTGTGGCTCTCAGCCTGGCGGATGCTTTAGCTTCTGCTTCTTCAGTGGTGCAAGACAGTCCCAGGCCCTCATGGGCACGCCCTGCCTCACCTTTTGGGGGGGGGCTCTACCTCCCCTCCCTTCCCCCCTGGGTCCTGGGGGGCATCTGGAGATGCCCACCAAGGGGCATCCTGGCTCACCTCCCTCCATTCTCCATGGCTCAGGACCAGGCTAAGGGCAGAGGTAGATGGGGAGACGTGGGGGCTGCCCAGGGCCCCAGGTGGCAGTGAGGGAACTCGGGACCCTGAGGGGGCCGTGCTGACTCCTTGCTGAAGAAAAGGCACCTAGATAGGGAAGCTGAGTTTGGGGGCCTCCAGGGGGGCCATGGGGTGAAGTGGGGTAGGCTGAAAGAAGCAGGAGGCAGGGTGCTGAGCAAACCCCAATCCTGGTTCCCAAACCCTGGCCCACTGAGGGAGAAGGAAAAAGTCCTGGAACAAAGCCCTGTCCCCATAACCCTCTGCCTGAGCAAGATGGCCTCACCCCCCTTCCCACCCTGCCCCAACCAGGCCTGGGGTCCAATCTCCCACCCTTCCCACTGCCCGCTCCAGGCCCTCTATGGAGGAAGGAGGTGGGGGACCATCAGAGGGGCCTCAGGCTGTCTTGGTGCCGGGGTCCACCTCCTTGTGGGCCCAGAGCTCCTTGTGCTGCTTCCGGCCAAAGCCTTCATCGTAGTTGCCTTTGCTCTTAAACAGCTGCTGAAAGTGGGGTTTGCAGTAAAATTCCCCATGCAACGCCGCGTAGCTGCCCAGGCTGCAGAAGCAGAATAGCTGTGGTCAGGGTAGGGCAGGGCTGGAAGGAAGGCCAGGGCGAGGGTAGGGAAAGGGCGCACCTGAGCTTGGTGTGACAATGCTTGCAGCAGAAGCAAGAGTTGTGGAAAATGAGCTTGTCGGCCACCAGCCGCTCCATGGGGTACACAGTCTTCTGGCAGGCAGTGCAGGTCTCCTTCACCTGGGCCCGAAGGCTGAAGGACTGTTCCAAGAGAGACTCCATCAGAGACCTGACTAGCACCCATCCCGTCCTCCCCGCACATGGCAGACTCAGGGCCCTACCTTGGAGCGCTGAACAGTACTGCTTCCTCCGCCACCTTTGGCTTCCTGAGGGAGAAGACAGTGGGGCAGGGTCAGCTGAGGAGTGGCCCTCCCCCGCTGCCCCCCATCACCAGACCAGATCCCAAGGACACTCAAGGAGGAAAAGGGAGACAAGCAAACACGCCGCTCCTCACCCATTCACCCCCGGGCCAAACACCTGTAGGAATGGAGTACCCTCCCACCCGGCGGATCACCTACATGAGATGGGGTGGCCTGGGCGGCTCCTGCAGCCTGGAACATGGCTCGTTGGAGGCGATGGAGGCCCCGGGTGGAGACGCGGCACCCGCAGGGTTCTGCAAGGGGAAGTCGGTTGGGAGGGCGCCACAAGCCCTTCCCCAGCTCGCAGGGTGGGGGTGGGGGTGTTTACAGTCAGGGGGCTGGGGGGCTGTGGTTGGGACTTTCCCTAAGTCATTTCCTGTTGCTCTGGGTCTTGCCACTTCCGCCCCTCACCCACTCATCGCCCCCCCTTGGCCAGCCCGCCCCCCACGAAGCTCCCCAGGGGGCAGGGGTCCCTGAGTGAAACCATGTGGCGGGGGAAGAACAGAGTGAGTTGGCAGCGGCTAGGGGAAGGGCTCCGCGCAGCCGCCTGAGCGCCCCGCGGGCTCTGACCTCGCAGGACACGAGAGGAGGTCAGGGGAGAGCAGGCCCGGCCTGACCCCGGCTCGACGCCACCCAGCTCGGAGGCGAGCACTCCCCGCTCCGCCAGCCCAGCCCCTGCACAGTGCTCGCGGGCTGGGCCACCCGCCCGGCGCGGCCAAGCCGGCGCCCGCGCGCCCCGCTCCTCGGCCCCGGACCCCAGTCTCAAGACCCCCGCGGACCCAACCGAGGGCACCCTGGCCCCGCCCTGGCCAGAGGCCCGACCCGAAGGACGCACGCTGGCCTCGGAGCCCCGGGCGAGAGCGACGGGTTGAAGCGCTCGGCGCTGGGACCCCGTGGGCGGCGGCCCTAGCGTCCACAGCCCCCACCTGGGCCGCCCGGATTGCAAGCCGGATGCCGGCCCCTCCCCCGGCCCGCCCGCGTGTCTCACCGGGCCCCGGCCTGGGCCGAGGGGCGGGGGTCGGGCTCCGGGGGACGCCTCGGGTGCGAGGAGCGCGCGGGAACGAGCTGCCGCGGTCGCCAGTGGTCCCTGAGCGGCCGCGGCCGCCAGCGCCTTATCACGGCGCCGCCCCCGCCGGCCCCCGCCCCGCGCCCGCCCATTGGCTCCGCCGCGCCCGGAGCCGCCTCCGGGGCCCCGCGCCGCCGCCGACCCTTTTCTGCGCTTTGTCTTCCCCTCACTCAGCGTCCCTCGCCTTTGTCTGCTCCCTACGCGGACCCCGCGCTCCTCACCTCCTAAAGACTTCGCGTTCGCCATCCTCGCGAAACTGGCCGCCCCGTCGGCCCGCTCCGGACGGAGGCAGGGACCGGGGCCCGAGGTCCCGCATCGCAGACCTCGGGGCGGGGCAAGCCCAGGTGCAGCCGCTGTGGTCGCGGGACAAATGGCGCTCCCAGCGAGGCCCCCGCGACGGAAAACAATAACCAGGCGCGCCTGGGCCTCTCGCTGCTTCCATTTTCCTGTTGCAAGGGCCCCGCTGCCCGAAGGACCCGCGGGGGCGGCCGTAGAACCCCGCCCAACGACCCCGCGCCGTTCCCACGCCCCTCGTGCGCGGAGTCCTCCCGCCGCCAAGAGCGCCTGCGCGGGCGCGGAGGAAGATGAGGGGGCGGCCGGGCACGCGGTACAGCCACGCTGGGCTGCGGGGCTGCGGGGCTGCGAGGGAGGGATGCGCGGCCCGGTGTTAAGTCACCTGCGGCCACTAGACCTCAAGCCTTCTCCCGCCGCCCCGGAGACAGGGGCCTGGGAGGCCGCGCCTGTGGCGCCCAGAGCGGCGGGTGCCGCGCCTCTGGGGCTGGATTTTGTGGGTTTAGTCTTCCCCCGCCCCTGCGAGAAGTGAGGTTACTTCTTCCAGGGAGAGAGTCCCTTCTTTTCTAAAAAGCAAACCTGGGTTCATGCAAACATCACTTGACACACAGGGTGAGACCTGAAGACTTGAAGTGACTTGTTCCGAGTACCAAAGCTGGAGGAGCAGGGCCGGCATGAGAGGCCAGGGCTTCTGACCCCAACCCGGCTCCTGCCTCCCTGGCCCTCTGGCCTAGCCCGCTGCCCGGGCTCCGGCGCGCGCTGCACAGCAGGCCTGAGGCACCTAGGAGGAACCTGTGGGGCAGAGCCTCAGCTCTGCTGAGAAGCCACCTCCTGGTCGCATCTCTGTGAGGACACCAGTGACCTGACTGCGGGGCTGTGCTTGACACCAGGCTGGAAGCTACTTCATGAAGTACAACCCTAAACATAGCTTGTTCCCGCACTGTGGCAGGAATAGAACTGGCGGCTCCAGAGCGCAGCCCACACGCTTGTCAGGGAACAGAACAGCTCGGCAACGCCAGCCTGGCGGGGGAGTGCGGGAGGCAGCAGGTGTCCCCAGCCCCCAGCTGTTCCCTTGGCTCGCTCAGCGCACCCGCGCTGTGCTTCACTTTTCTCCTCAGACTCCTGAACGGCTGTGGAGGAAGATCGGTTTGGGCTGAGCTGCAGGACCCCGCCGGGGTGTGTGAGACAGACTTCTAGAACTCTTCCTAGGCGGCATCTTTCCCGGTCAAGCTCCCACACCTGCTGTCGGGATCTCAAGGGGGGCTGTGCTGATGCAGGAAAGGCGAAAGCCCCAGAGCACAAGGCTGCGCTGGGCTGGCACGCGGGCACTCCCTGGCTGCCCGCCGAGGCCCCCTTGCCCGCCCAGGTCCAGCCGAACCCCCAGGCTGAACTGCGGGGTGGCGCCCACAGAATCAGCACTTTGGGCCCTGAGGATGAGCTAACAGCAAGGTGAAGCAAGCAGTTCAGAGAAAAGAAAACAAGCGATAATAGTGTTAACAAAAGGGAACTTGAGGTTTAGAGGAAAAAAAAAAAAAAACCCACGAGCTGAGCAGGACGGTTGGAAATAAACGTGACCTGGCCTCACTCCCGGCCAGTTCAGGTCTCCTGCTCCCTCACCGCTGGGGCCGTTCCCTTCTCGTCAGTCCCTGCAACTGCCCAAGGGAAGAGGTTTTCCGTTTTTTAAACTGGTGTTACAATTTCTGAGGAAAGTGAGGGCAACAGATGGGTCAAAACAGCTACAGGGGAGAGGGAGGGGCACTTCCTCCATCTGGCATTTGCAGTGCCTGAGCTAGAGATGGGCACACACCCCATACCGCCGGGCGGGGAAGGGCGCAGCTCGGGGTGCTGCCAGGAAGCGCCACGGAGGAGACTGAGCTGAGAGTCAGCCCCCAGCCCCCAGCCAGGATGACGGAGAGGGGCCGGGGCCGGGGCCGGGTCTGGTTCTTAGGTTACCTGCTCTTTGAGTCTTCCTTCCAACCGTAAGGAGACACCATGAGTCTTGTTACAAAACAAAGCCCTTCCACCTCCTTTCCTGCCAAAGGTGAGCCTCTTCTGCCCGGACTCCAGGGACCCGCAATGGTCCTGGGGAGGGGCTGGTTTCCAGCACTTCGACCTTTCCAGCCCCGAGGCGGTGTGACGGCCCCAGGCTAAAATTAACGGCTTCAACATTAGAGAGTTAAGAGGAATCTGTTATGGGTTTTAACAGAAATGTGTGTGCTGCGAGGCTGTCTAGTTAATGAAAGAGGTCACTGCCGTGTTTCCACAGCCCTGGTGGGACCACTCTTTTCTTCGGATGGCAGAACCCAGGGCGGAATGACTCGTGTCCAAGCCTGCGGGGCCAACACACGTCACTCTCCAGTGGACTCTCTGGAAATTTTAATTTGTTCTGGCAAGTAAACTAACACGGCAGAAGCACTTAGCCCTCAGGCCAGGCAAGACATTATGGCCCCTGGAGGAAGCACCGAGACAGCTGGCAGGAGGCAGTGAGATGCCTCTTGGGGGGAAAGGAATGAGCTCCACAGATGAACCACGGGAAGGTTTTAGGTACCAGGGCCCAAGCAAAAAGGGGGATGAGGATGGCCTGCCTCAGCCTTAACCTAGTGCTTAAAAAGAAAACATACCCTTCCCTTTGGCTATTAGGAAGAGGTCTGAGGGGGGTCTTATTGCTTGCCCCTCCATGGACCTATAGGATCTGAGAGCGTAGGAAAAGAATGGAACCAGGCTGGTAGGAGAGCGAGAGCGGGAAGAAGTCACACAGCTCTGGCTGGGCGTGTTAAATCCCGGGCTTGGGCTTCAGCCCCCAGGGCCGGAACAGCATCTCCTCCTTCTGAACGAGTCAGGCCGCCTGAGCTCACAGGCCTGGGAACGTCAGCTTTCCGGCCCCTCCCGAGCCCTGCTTGTTGGGGTTCCCTTGTGCCTCAACAGCCTTGGAACAGTAAAGACAAGTCTCTCTCCAGGAGTTTCCTTCCCAGTCAGTAAGCAGGCCACTCTCCTGGCAGAAATATCCTTTCCCCAGGCTGCACCCAGGGGGCGGCGACGTGGCCAGCCCTCGGGAAGGGCCCCTGGAGGCTCACGGCCTGGGATGAGAACGCGCACCTTCTTCGGAGGCTCAGAACTCCCAGTCGTCCACCTCCAGCTCTTGCAGGTTGGTTACCAGGCCAAAGATTCCGCTGTGCTCCTGAGACTGGCTGCCTTCAAAACTGGTGATCGGGGTGACAGGGCGAAGTAGCTCAGGCAGGGCCTCGGAGGCACGTCGCTTGATCTGGGGGAGGAGGGTTGGGGGTGAATCCTGTTGCTTTGAGTCCCAGGACTCCAAGGGGCAAGGGACCATGGCCCGGGGACAGATGGGCTGTCGGGGCCAAGAGTGTCTATGAGAGGAAGGAGCCACACCTTGGAGGGGCTTTGGAAACGTGGCCATTTCTCTGATTCGAAGGGAGGAGGAGGGACTATCTGAAGAGCCCAAGCAAAGTGGACTGACGGGGGACTGAGGGGAGCTGGAACCACAGGCAGGAAAAAACAACAACAGCAAAGAACCAGGAGCCCCGGGAAAGTGCTACTGTACCTGCTTGAAGAAAGAATGGTTCAGGAGGGTGCTGGCACTTGGTCTGCAGAGAAAGCGGAGGAGCCGGGCATCAGCCTGCACCCCAGGTTTCCCAGATCCCGCTGCTCACACCTTATCCCCGTGCTGCTCTAGCCTTCCGTCCGCTCACCAGGAAACAGCCGGCGCGGCCCGCGCCGCTTCCCAGCAAACCCTGTGCCAATCCTCCTGTGGGGGCGCTCCTGACTCCCCGGGGAACCCAGAGCTTTACTGGGTTCCTGGGGGACCGAAGCATCCTCTCACAGCCCGCCCTCACCTCCAGAGCCCCCGGCAGAGTCCACTCCCAGCCCAGTGCATATACCTCACGTCCGGGTTGCGCTGAAGGCACTGCTCCACAAAGTGGTGGAAGTGGGACGAGAAGGTGCGGTGATACGGGTGGGACGGCGAGTCGCCGTTGGAGGTCCTGGGGGTGCTGGTGGCCAGGCTCTCACTCAGGCCGGGGTTGGCCGCTGAGCGCGGGGTGCCCAGGGTCAGCTCCTCAGCGGGAATGGTGCTGGTGTCCAGCAGGCAGGGCACCGTGCCGTTCAGCTTCTCCAGCAGCATCTGGGGGGTGGACAGAGCCAGGGCCTGGGCTGGAGGGGACCCCGGAAAGGCCCAGGGAGTTTCTTCACAGGTGCGCTTTCCCCACACACGAGGGATTTGCGGGGAGTAAAGATGGAAGTGGACTAAGTCTGCCTTTTCCACAGGAGTGCTGGCCACCGGCTCGGCAGCCACGCCGTAGCGAGGCCGAGCCGAAGAGCAGGGTGGCCAAAAGGACCCACCTTCAGCGCGGCTGGAAGGAAGGGGCCTGCAGTCTCTCCCCGTTTCTAAGGCATCAGATCTTTTTAACTCTAGAGCCCTCACCACAGGTCAAGGAGGCAGCCAGGTCCTTTCTTTGAGGCCCAGACCCAGTTTGCCACACCCGGCTGAGTCCGATGGGGTCCATCCCAGGTGCTGGCAGGGCCACGTCCTGGGCTGTCACTGCAGTCCTCAGACTCAGTACATGTAAAAGCAGCCCGCCTTGGGGATTGCTGTCCTCATGAACCTCATCAACTGTCCAAAGCAGAAATCCTTCTAGAACTGTGTTGTCCGGTATGGGAGCCACCAGCCATGTATAACTATATTTAATTGTTTTTGTTTTGCTTTTTTTAGGGCCAGCCCACAGCATGTGGAGGTTCCCAGGCTAGGGGTCCAATCAGAGCTACAGCTGTTGGCCTAAGCCACAGCCACAGCCACAGCAACACCAGATCCAAGCTGCATCTGTGACCTACACCACAGCTAACGGCAATGCCGGATCGTTAACCCACTGAGCAAGGCCAGGGATCGAACCCGCAACCTCATCACTCCTAGTCAGATTTGTTTAGGCTGCACCACAACGGGAACTCCTAACTATATTTAATTTAAATTTGGTTTAAAATTCAGTTCTTCAATCTCACCGGCCACATTTTAAGTGCTCAAGAGCCACAGGTGACTAGCGGCCACCATGCTGGACGGTGAGGACGCAGGACATTTCCATCACCTCAGGAAACTCTACAGGACACTGCTGTTTCTGGATCTGTGTTGTTTACCTTAAACAGTCTTCCAAATCTTTCCTGAGCAACTATCCTGTCTTAGGTTTTCTAGACTCCCTGCCTAGGTTTCCATACCCTCCTAACTAGTCTACCAGAGCTAACCTACCTGCGAGAGTCATCTTTCTTTCTTTCCTCCTTTCTTTTTTTGTCTTTTTGCCTTCTCTAGGGCCGCACTTGTGGCATATGGAGGTTCCCAGGCTAGGGGTCTAACAGGAGCTGTAGCCGCCGGCCTTCACCACAGCCACAGCAACGCGGGATCCAAGCTGCCTCTGTAACCTACACCAGAGCTCACGGCAGTGCTGGATCCTTAACCCACTGAGCGAGGCCAGGGATCGAACCCGCAACCTCATGGTTCCTGGTCGGATTTGTTAACCACTGAGCCAAAACGGGAACTCCTAGAGAGTCATCTTTCTAAAATATGTAACTGATGCTATCACTCCTACACTTAAAAGCCTTGGGTGATTCTCCACCTGCTTCGGGACAGGAACCAGATCCCAGGAGAGGCACGCCTCATCCTTCACCACAGCCACAGCAATGCGGGATCCGAGCCACATCTGTGAACTATACTACAGCTCAAGGCAACGCCGGATCCTTAACCCACTGAGCGAGGCCAGGGATTGAACCTTCGACCTCGTGGTTACTAGTCAGATTCACTTCTGCTGAGCCACAACGGGAACTCCCCCTGTTCTTTCTTGACTCTGGGAATTTGTACACACTGTTTCTTCTGTCTCAAAGAGTTTCCTTCCAGTTCCCATTCTTCACAGTTAATCCCTACTTGCCCTCGACACTCAAGTGTCACCTCCTCCCAGAAGCCTCCCCGGGCCCCCTCTTCTAGAGCTGCCCTTTGGCCATCATTTAGCTGCTCCTGTCCCCACAGGGCAAGCAGCCTGTGGGTTCAGGGAGCGCTCGCCCAGAGCCCACACCCCCGCCCCCACCCCCTCCTAGTTCTAGATCATGCTCCAGGCACTAGGGACCCAGGTAATCCATGCCCAAACAACACAAGAACACTTTTTGGACTTGGTAAGACCTGGATAAACCCCTCCCCTGGGTCTGTCTCCATGTGGTAGACAAAGCCACTGGCTGTGTGTACACCTACGAGTGGCCAAAGGGCGGCCATTAAAAGGGGCATGAACAGGGAGTTCCCGTTGTGGCTCAGCATTTGACCCCTGGCCTGGGAACCTCCAAATGCCATGGATGCGGCCCTAAAAAAAAGCGGGGGGCATGAACAGAGGCTGAACTTGCAAGATAGAGGCTGCAAAAGTATTGGCTGGAACATGTTAGCATAGAACCTGCAAAGTCTAAGAATTCTAAATTAGAAACTGGCCTTCCAGGTATACTGATCAAGGGAAGAAGACAGAACATATTTTATATATTTATAAAAAGCTGTTAGCGTGGTTTATGTTTTTAATAGACACCTGGTATGTGGGCTCCCGGCCCGCGACTCCTGCGCTCCCCAGGATCCATTACCCGCAGGGGTCACAAAGGGAGGTAAACAGCTACACCGCCTCCCGCACGGGGGGGGGGGGCTCTCAAAGGGAAGGACTGGGCTTGTCGTCTTAGTGTCCCCGGCTGGCTTCCTGAGTGTGGCAGGTCCCCAGCAAGCGTTTGAGGAAGCAGACAGGCCGGAAGGAAACCCCTGGGCTGCAGGCTCACCTGGGTGGCGGGCATATCCTTAAAGGGGACGTGGCCATTGGCCAGTTCACAGGCTGTGATTCCCACACTGTAGATGTCGGACTTGGCATCATAACCCTGAAGATTCTAGATAAGGAGGAAAGAGCCACAGGTCACTCCACTATAGCTGTTGTTCTTAGAAAAAGAAGCAGGGAGGACAAAACCTGGGAAGAGGAAAAGAATGCCTGGCCCCAAACTGGGGCCAGCCGCTAAGACTTTCCCGGCCTGTACTAGCGCGGCGTCGCTGCCGTGGTAGAAGAAAGGAGCGTCTCGGTGATGCCCCGCAACGGCAGGAGGACGTGCTCGCGCTCGGCGTGGGGACGAGGAGAGCACCCAACGCCTCCCCTTAAGACGGGAGCGTCTCCGAGGGAGCCTCTGGTGCAGCGCGGGACCTCGGGGGGGGGAACGACACCACCTGCCACGGGCTCGAAACGCCCGTGTCAGGAGGCCGCCCCTTCCCGGGGGTACCCCTCCTCCCTCCAGGCACCCCTCACCCCCGGAAATTCCTGGAGGCCTCCCTGGGGAACCACAACTTGGCGCACAGACCTGCTGCAGGACCTCGGGGCTGAGCCAAGGCAGAACCTTGATACTGTACTTGGGGAAGTCGTGGACCACGCGCTGCCGCTGCCCGTGGCTGATCATGCTGAGGTTGCTGCGTAAACCGGACAGGTAGACCTTCCCGTCGGCAGAGATCAGAACGTGGCTGGCTTTGACGCTCCTGTGGGGCGGGGGGCGGGGGGTCACCAGGCAGTAGGGGCCCCTCACACCACAAACGTTTGTCTTCACAAAGTAGAGCCAGCCAGCTCTCTCCCCTGGGGGCGTGGTGTGTATGTGTATTATACTTGTGTGTGTGTGTGTGTGTGTGTGTGTGTGTGTGTGTGTGTGTGTGTATATATATATATATGTGTATGTATATATAATACATGATAGATTTTTATGAAAAACTTGGAAACATAAAAAAGAAAAAATAGGAGTTCCCGTCATGGCACAGCAGAAAAGAATACGACTAGGAACCATGAGGTTGCAGGTTTGATGGATCCCTGGCCTCGCTCAGTGGGTTCAGGATCCGGTGTTGCCGTGAGCTGTGGTGTAGGTTACAGATGTGACTGGGATCTGGCGTTGCTGTGGCTGTAGCGTAGGCTGGCGGCTAGAGCTCCGATTAGACCCCTGGCCTGGGAACCTCCATATGCCATGAGTGCGGCCCTAAAAAGCAAAACAAAAACAAAAAAACAGCATGACCCATTTACATACCACTAAATTTTAAAATCTGTATTTTGTTACAGCTCTTTTATGCTTACAGATCACTGCTTACTCTACCATCTACTGCCTTTAGTCTGTACTTTTTGTTCGTAGGTATGCATAAAGTGTATCACGATTTTGCATGCATTTTCTGTTGACCTAATGGTACTGTGATGCAACCCATTCTTCTGTTATATTTTCAAGAACCATCTGTGTTGCCAACTATATACACCTAATTGCTGCTTCTAATTGCCACCTGCATTCTGGGGTGGGGTCTAATGCTTACTAATCTGTTCGTCCAGGAAAGGACACTTGTGCTACCTCTAGTCACCATGGATGTGAGCAAATGTCCCCGATGCACCTGCGGACAAGTTTCTTTGGGGGGTGCACCCGGAGCTACGACTGACAGTCCCGGTTCCGAGTGACCCTGGCGGGCTGTGCTGGGCCACCTCCTCGCGGCACTGGTGCTCACCCAGCCCATGAATCACTGCCAGTTCCGTACATATAAGTTAATAGCCTCCTATTTTAATTTGATTTTCTGATTCTTGTAAGATTTAAGTGTCTGTTCATATGACTGTTGGTCTTTTGGGTTTTCTCTTTTATAAACTGCATATCCTTTGCTCATTTTTCTATTGCTTTGCTATCCTTTTCCTACTGATTCATAAAATTTCCTTGTTACTAATCTCCTGTGTGTTTAGACAACACTAACATCTTCCACCTGTGACTCCTTTCTTTGTTCCTGGTGTCCTTTACTGAAGAGAATGCTTGAGTCTTGATATAAGATATCAATTTTTTTTTTTTTTTGGCTTTTTAGGGCTGCTCCTGCAGCATATGGAGGTTCCGTTCCCAGGCTAGGGGCTGAACCAGAGCTGTAGCTACCAGCCTACATCACAACCACAGCAACTCGGGATCTGAGCCATGTCTGCAACCTATACCACAGCTCATGGCAACGCCAGATCCTTAACCCACTGAGCAAGGCCAGGGATTGAACCTGTGTCCTCATGGATACTAGTCGGGTTCGTTAAATACTGAGCCACCACAGGAACTCCTCAGATTCATTAATTTTTTGTTTATGTTTTGTGTGTGTAAAACATTTAGAAGTTCTGGTATGGCCCAGGTCACAAAGACATTTCCTCACCTTTCCTTCTATCTAAGCTGGTAGTTTCCATTAGGCCTTTAATCAATCTGAAGTGCTCTTTGCAGGGATCCTGGTTTTACTGTCTTCCCTGCCATGAGCCGCTTTTCCTGACGTCACCTCCTAAGCCACCTGCCTTTCCTCCCGGCTCCGGGCAGAGGGCCGGCTCTGGGCACACATACCAGTACAGATGCTCCAGGGAAGGAGGGGAGGTGTGCAGAGGCCCGCGTCAGATGCTCCCCACGCACAGCACTAAGGACCCAGCTGCCCGGAAAGAGAGAATCAGTGGCTTCGGCACCGACTGTGTACTTGCTCTGCCCCCAGCAGAGGCAAGGGCAGGTTTCCAACCTTAATTCAAACTCTGTCTTCACTAAGTTCAGTCAACCTTCACCTGTTTCCTTGAGGGCTTCTGGGCCCAGATCCCACTCTCGGGAAGGGTGAATGGGCCCGGGAAGCACCTGTGCACATATCCCATGTGGTGGATGTAGTCCAGGGCCTTGAGCACCCCCTGCAGGATGTACGCAATGGCCAGCTCGTTCATGCCGTCCGTGAAGTGTGTACAGATGAGGTCCTTTGCAGAGCCTGGAGAATCGTGGTGACAGAGGGGAGGGTCACAGAAAAGAAAACAGCACACGAGCACGCTGACAGCAGAGCTCTTAGAACCCCTCCCTGCCAGGACCCCTTTCCCACTCACCATACGCCATGAATGATGTGACAACCCACAGTTCATTGTCTGCGATAAAGGTGGCTCGATAGGGCAGGATATTGGGATGGCTGAAGAGCTTAGAGACATGGAGCTCCCCCTGAAGGCAAAGGTAAGCCGCAGTCAGAGTCAATGGGCACCGAGGAGAGATGCTTAATATGAAGGGGGCAGCATGAATGGTACGGGGACCTTGGCCTTCCAAGGTGCCACCAGCACGAGAGGAGCTGGGCTCTGACGCCTTGGCAGGGAAGCCAGCCCTACTTCACCAGCTTCTGCCAAAGTTCGGCTCTGCCAGCCAATCCTACAGCCAGTCCTAAACTCCCCGCCAACAGGGCAGCTGCTAACAACGCAGCAGAGGGCAGCAGATGAAGACAAACTACGGACTGAAGTCTTAGGGAGATATAAGCTAAGCTCAGCATTAAGGGCCAAGGCACAGAACTCCGCTTTAAGATAACAGAACAAAAAACTGTTTTCCTGCCGTAACGGAAAATGTTATCAGTAGAAACAAGGAAAGAAAGCCTTAAAGAGCAAACAACAATATAAAACATTAGAAGAGATTCCTTAGTGACCTCAGGTTGAGAGTTCCCTTCCTCAGAAGCCTCTATAGGAAGTTTAAGACCCATGGAATTTTAAAACGAATTTGGACAAAACACGTGAAAAAAACAAAACAAAACAAAAAAAGCCCAAAAAACTGTATAGGAGTTCCTGCCATCCTGCCATGATGCAGTGGGTTAAGAATCTAACTACAGCAGCTCAGGTCGCTGTGGAGGCGCGGGTTCAATCCCTGGCCTGGGAACCTCCATATGCCTCAGGTGTGGCCATGAAAAAAACATTTGTACAAAAGAACTGCAAAAACTCCAGGGTCCGGGCCTCTGGGAAATGAGACAAGGCCACATCGGTAGCACCGTCTACCTGTCCACGTTGCTCGACAGAATAAAGAAAAGAACCACCAACACTGCAAGTCAACTATCCTCCAAAAATTTTTTTTAAAAAAAGAAAGGATCACAAAGGCCAGGATGCTCTAGAACAAACTCAGATATATTTTTTCCCAAATAACTGAGCTGAGACTGACTGTTCCATTCTCAGACCCACAAAACTACCCTGAACACATGAACTGGTGTTGGAGCAGTTGAGTGTGAATTCAGAAAAACATGATTGAAGAAGGGGCGGTGGGGCTGCCGATAACTGGACTGAAAATATATTGACTCCGGCCCTGAATCTAAGGGGTTCCCAGTGCAAACCTTCAACTGTGAAGAAGCATCCAGTCCCCACGCAGCTACCACGCCTGTGGCCTCTCCCAGTTTAACAAGAGGGCACCTACTTGATTCTCTGGTAGAAAAGGAACCTCAGGCGAAAGGACACGATGGGCTGGGAGGCGGTCACCCGAGGCACCCGAAAGAGACTGTCGTGGGGGAAGCCTGCCTCTGCTACTTACCAGGTGTGTGACCAGGGGCCAGTTACCTAGCCTCTCTGAATGGCAAATGAATAAATGGACCACAAGCAATCTTTAGAGAAGGAGAGGGGAATATAGATTAGGCTGAGCAGCATTCTAGAATCCTTAACGCCAAATGCCAAGATTCTTCACTAAGCGCTCCCACACCTTCTTGGTTTGGTCTTCCTTCATTTCCTGCTACTGCAACAGATGGACGTGAGAGGCGCCTTGTAATTACTACCGGAACTAGGAGCCCACCCGCCGAGTGTCACAGTCGCGTTTCTTTACCTGCAAGAATGTCACCATCTCATTGGAACACGCTTCTAGGTTAATCCTTCGTACTGTCACATACTCTCCCGTTGGTTTGTACCTTGCTAGGTTCACTGTCATCAGGTCCTCGAATCCTTTGCCTGAAAGAAAAGAGGAATGCCATAAACAGGGACAACAGCAGCAAAGGTTTCCATCTTCCCTAAAGAGACTTGATTTTAAAAGAAAATTTAAGTTCAAACTTTCACTTCTGGGAGTTCCCGTGGTGGCTCAGCGGTAACAAGCCCGACCAGTATCCATGAGGACGCAGGTTCAATCCCTGGCCTCACTCAGTGGGTTAAGGATCCGGCGTTGCCGTGAGCTGTGGTGTAGGTCGCAAATGCGGCTGGGATCCCGCGTTGCTGTGGCTGTGGTGTAGCCTGGCAGCTGCAGTTCCAATTAGACCCTTAGCCTGGGAACCTCCATATGCTACTGGTGCGGCACTAAAAAAAGGACAAAATTTTCACTTCTGTTGTTTCTTGATTTTTCTTCCATCAGTTCTTTCTCAGCCAATTATTCTGTGACCCAGGACGCCAGAAGTGTACAGCCCGAAAGAAAGGAATTGAGAAGAGCTTCTTCACCAGAATGATTTCTTTCCCCCATGCTTGGAAGAAGAAAACTAAAAGAGACCCACAAGAGCCAGTTTTGTCACCACGAATCCCGCTAACTGGCTGACAGCTTCGGGCACACGTTCGTCTGAGGATGCTGGGCAGGCTGCAGCGGTCCCCTGGGGCAAGAAAGCAGCGACAGTCCTGGACGTTACCTATAACGGTGAGCAGCTCGTAACACCCTCCCTCTGGCAGGAAGCTACTCATGATCTCCTGTTTAGAGAAGGACGCTATCGACTCTGAGCTCGCCTCATTGGTCTAAAGAAAAAGAAAAATAGGTTAGTAAGTGAAACCTGGGGTGGGTTGGGAGCGGGGGAGATGGCACTTCAGACCCACGAGGAGACTAGCATTGAAACAAACGTGTAAATTCTGATTCCGAAGCGAAGAAGTAGTTCCGGCACTACTTGATGAGAAATGTAAGGGAAAACATCAGCTGTTGAGTGCCGTATGCTGCACTACTATCGGGGTAAGTGAGTGTGAAAGCTCCCTACAAACAGGGTGGGGACAAGGGCCAGTGCTAGTAAACAGCTGATTGTGTGTCCTTTCCAACAACTGGCTTATTTGCTAAAAACCGTGAAATTCTTACTTGGGAAAGCATGTCTGGAAAGAACAGCACATTTAGAAAAGAGAAGGGGTGAGGTGAGTAGTTGGGGGATTCTCTTCAATTTCCTGCTGCATTAGGGTCCTAATTTTTAAGGTCCTGACTTAAGAAAATCCCAAAGATCAAACGGACTAAATCTTCAGGAAACCAGGAGCCCAGGCCAATCATTTCCTGACATTTCCTAAAGCCAGAAAACAGCTAACACACTGGGCTGGAGGCAAGGAACAGGGCTATTAGGTCTCAGTCATCATCCAAGGCAGCCAAAGTGACCCGCTCCCTCATTCCTGTGCACTCCAGCTACAAATGAAGCTGGGTTCTGGCCATTTAGCATGTGGCTGTCACATCTGAGGTCTCGATGGGACGTGCCCAGCAAAATACATGGCAGGCCGACAGCTCTTCCTTCAGCTTAGTGCACTCAGTTTCTCTCTTCCAGACCTAAATTTACCTGCATGATTTAGGGACCGTGAGTATTCTTCTTTCTTTTGCATACTCTCTCTTCAGATGTGTCTAACTGAAATGAAGAGCCTTAGGCCGGCTCATATTTCATATGCTCATATTTCATATTCATAAACCTGCCCTCTGGTCAGGAAAAGGTCTTTGAACACATGAGAGGCTCTTGGCTCAGCATGAATCAAGAATGTTCTGACATGGTGTAATCACCTCGTGGGGGGTCCCTGATGTTTCAGGCACATCTGGTTTCAAAACAGTTGATGTTGCCCATAGGGAAAGAAACCAAATGGGGTTCTGCCTCCGGCACCACTTGCACTGACAATAAGAGGAGCTAGTCAAGCAAAACTGAGCCCTGTTAGCAAATCACAGGCTAAAAGTTAATTTAATCAACTCTATATTTCAAAGATTCACCCACATTGCTGTGTTTAGCCATGCTGTACAGTCATGTTATATTCATCTTGTGAACATGCCTCAGTTTATCCTTTCAATGCCGATGAGCTTTGGGGATTACTTTTCATTCTATGTTATGAATTGTGCTACTAAAAACATGCTTGAACATGTCTCCTGACGCATGTATGCAAGAGTCACACTAAAGTTTATGCTTAGGTGTGGAACTAGAGGTCACCGAGCATACAAACTCTCAGCTTCAGGATGTGATGCCAAATTGTTTTCCAAAACGGTTGCACCAATTTATGCTCCCACCAGCCATGCATGCAGTTTCCATCTTTTACTCAACACCTGGAACAGTCAGACTTAGTTTTTGCCAATCTCACTGTGGGTTTGACTTACGTTTCTGATTGCTAATGAAGCTGAGCATTCTTTCATATATTTATTGGCCATGAGGGTTTCCTCCAAAGTGAAAATGCCTCTTGTCCATTTTTCTACATAGTTGTTTTAATGCGGGATTTCCCCAAACTAGACCCCGTGGAACACTGATGCTGGCGGTTAATGCATGAAAAAAATTTACATGTCCAATTAAATTACAAAATGCAGCACACTGCCTCTCATGGACAATCGCAAGGGGTACTTGCATATTAAAGACTTTGAGAAGTTCTGTAGTTTGACAGAGTTTAACTCTGTTTAACCTAATGTTTCCCGAAGATACCTGTCTGGAGAAGTTTCCTCTACCTAACATCTGTGAAATTTGGGGAGGATAATTTGAGAAAGCCTGTTTTCAGTAAAACATACATACAGTCTAATGCAAAGACTCTAGGCTTGGGGGCCGAGAAGAGGCCGAACGCGAACCCAGCCACTTGCTCTGTGACCCTGGGCAAGCCCCTCTAACCCCCGGATCTTCGTCGGCTCATCAATGGAATAATTCCCACTTCAGAGTGTCGTTGTGACAACGAAATGAGATAAAATAAGCAAAGAGCTTATTGAGCGCTACTGGGTGTATCATGGGTATTCAGTGGATACGGACTCACTTCTCCTCCCTCTTTTGCTGTCTACTTTGTGGTCCACTCTCCTGTTCAACAAGGAAGATGGAAGAGAGAAAATGGAGAATCCTAAGTACAGCTTGATCAATAGTTAAATCCGTTTGATTTTGGTTTTTACATGTACCTGTGTTTTCAAATGTTCTGAAAACAAATTCTAGAATCATTTAAAAGCCACCGTCGCTTCTTGAAAGCATCTTGTCTTTGGAACAATCTGAAGATACTGGTTACTACATGCCAGGTGCCTCACGCAGGCGAGAGAGATCCAGACAACCAAGGGACAAAACGGGGTGGAGATCTGAGCAAAAAGCCTAAACCAAGAGCTCTGAAATGGCGACTTCCCGTCTGTTGAGAATTTAAGTTGCATGCTGAGTTAACCTTGACCTTATCATCTTAACCTTATACCTCTGACCCGCTGCACATCCTCTTGCTCTGCAGATGCTGCTTCCTCAAGCATCAATCTACTCCTCAACAAAACTGGTGTCACTGGTTAGCACGAGACCCAGGGACTTGCTGTCAGACCCAGCCGCCTTCTCTGGCTTTAGCCCCTTCTCTATCAATAGCCACGGGATTCGGTCACTGCTGACTTTTATGACTTCACCCCACACCAGGCTGCCCTGACTCCCTGCACCTGACCCACGCAAATGAGCACGCTCCAGTTCTAGCAAACTCACTCCAGCCATCCCTTCATTCGAGACACTCCTGCCCTACTCCTTCCCTGCCCCCACCGTTTTCTCATCGCTGCTGCCTCCTTGTCACTGTGGTCTCAACTTAAATGTCATCTATTCATTGAAGACTCTGTCCAGCCAAAGCAGAGTAGGCCCCCAGTCACTTTACTATATCATCTCACTAGATTTTCCTCACTGCGATCACTGCGGCTTTCTTCATAGTGACAGCTGCAGTTTATTTCGTCTCTCGCCTGTCTCCTCTACTAGAATGCACGCTCCTGGACAGCAGGACTTCATCTGTCTTTTTCACTAATGTATTTGCCCCGACAACAATGCTGGAACATACTTTAAAAAAGAATCATTTAAGCAATGTTTGCACTGAGGAGGTTTTCTGCCCATGACCTTGTCATGCCCATGGGCTGAGGAGGAGAGCAAACGTACCAGCCAGCTCCACTGGAGACGGCTCAACATACTGACCTGCCCTGGCAACGCCAGCCCTCCTAGAACACGTTCACTAGCTCCCCTGCTACCAGGGAACTCTTCAGACTGGAATCTGACACCTGCGTGTGAGAAAGTACTGCCTTTTTTTTTTTAAGCAGGTAACAATATGGCCCCAATAAGAACAAATCTGGAACTCTGTTTTTGAAGGTCTCTCCTCTGATCTCTAGGCAAACTCCTTAATGTTTCTCTAATTTAAAAAAACAGGACTATGAAGGACAGAAACCTCCTGAGATTAAAAAAAAAAGAAAAAAAGGCATATGCACTTTAAAACATTCCCTTTGGAAAAACTACATATAAGATACTTAAAAAAAAAAAAGACATATTGTACAAAGCTAAACACTAAAGACACACTTTTGTTGAGCCCAGGTAGGGAGTGATTCATTAAGCTACTGATACGATTAGTTCATAACTGGACAAATATTTCTACTCTCTTTGTTGACTAGAGAAAACTGCTTAAAAGTGTTAGTTTTAGAAAATGAAATTCTTTAGGTAACTGGGAATAGGAGTTGACTGGGCGATCCGGAATCGCACACAATGAGCTAGGCCGGTGGTTGCTGCAGCTCCTCCACCGTTCTGTCCCCAGCTCCCTGGAAATAATCCTAAAATGGAGGCTTTCTACTCTGTGGGTGTTCTATGGTCTGAGCTCCAAGACAGACTGACCTTATTTAGGAAAAGAAATAAACAGAGGCAATATTTTGAAAGGAAGAGGTTTGGTCTGATTTTACCACAAGAAACGCGGTTTAGTCCATTATACTGTTTCATATATAGAAAAGGTCAAAATTCAGATGAAAAGGATGAGCTGTTTAGTTCATTCTCTTTAAACAGAGCGTGGCGTAGTTTTAGTAGTGTGATGTATCATCTCAAATCACCTCGAGAAAGAAACGAATTCTGTCAAAATCTTTTCTTAGTTTCCCCCCACCATGAAAAGCATTTTGTTCATTTGGAAGCATCTGGAAAATACATAAGCTACTGGTATCCAGAAATGGCCCTAAAATGATAACTTTGTTTAAAGAGTTTAAAACGAAACACAATAAAGCACACAAATATTTATGAAATGCCCAACAAATAAAAACATTCAACCTTCCACAGGTTTCACACAGGATACCTTCTGGTATAACACTGACAGCTGTGAAAATATAGTAACTGCGTATAACTGGCACTGTACTCCGGAAAAATACCTAACTGATCCTATAGGGCATGTTTTTGGTCTCCTGACTGGAAAAATATCTGGAGCTGATAGAAAGGTGCTCAGCCAAGTCCAGCCAAGATTTATTCAAAGAGAAATTAAATTCCTAGTCAGCAGCGTTGTCCTCCACTCACCGTGGGGTTGCCTGCAAAGGGAACAAAGATCTGCCATCTGGAAAGAGGACGGGTCTGTGCAGAAAAGGGCTCTTACCCTCTCTTTATAAGATACTGGTTCACAGTATCAAAACCAGCTTGGTTCCCTGTGGTTATGTCCATCGGTAAGATCAACCAGAAGAGTAAGAAGCAGGGCAAGAGTCTTGAAACTTCTGCCAGCAAAATAATACATTTTCTGTTTTGCACCTCAAAATCTGGAGTTTTGTTGTAAAAGCGGCTTTGAGGTCCTGCCTTATAATCAAGACAGGATCTATATTATTCTCTGTGGACCAAAATCTATTACTAAGGATAGAAAATTGAGACCCACTGGCCACTAAAAATAACCACGTGTTAGATTGTCAAAACTTTCTCTCTCTTTCTGGAGGGGCGGTGGGTGACTGGCAGGGCTAGGGAGGGGAGGAGAGACAAAAAGTGCCGGAGACCTTTTCAGTTCTCAGAGTCACACACCAGAAATCCTGGGTGAAACCTGAATCCCCTGCGTAGAAGAATTATACCACAAATAAAACTCCATGACAGGTGAGCGGAAACATAAAATGATAAGCCAACCCAAAAAACACACAAAGTTCCACAAGCCGTCTCCATGCAGTAGCCACGGTGCTAGAGCCTAGAAAATCACTTACTTTTCTCCGAGTGTCACCCGGAGGCTGCTCTGGAGTAGAGAAATTGATGGTTGGCATTTTGGTTTTTAGCGGAAGACGCACGCACATTCAGAACAGCAATTATTGTACTTAGGACTACATGTATTAATAGAAGGCATTAAGAGTCATTACAGAGAAAAATGCCTGCAGCGCTGCATATAAACACACAAACACACAGAGACGCACGGGAACTTCGCTGCAGATACACAGGATTTTACACACAAATCCGTGGCTCTGCGGAACTTGGCCAGGCTCTGATTCTATGGATATTCTCTACTGAGTACAACTCAACTGCTCTAGCTCTGGTCCCACAGTGCACATGGTGTCACTTTCAAAAGGCTGGTTTCAGAGCTATACAGTGAACAAAACATTCATTACGAAATTATAGACGTGGTTGGCTATTTCCCAGGGATTGTAGTACTAGAAAACAGGTTCACCCAAAAAAAGGCAAACAAATTTTAATACAGCAATATGTGCCTGTGGGACCATTACCCAATTTGTACCTTTGTTTTTCTTTTTTTGGCCACTCCCACAGTATGACACAGGGGTGACAATACTTAGTCCTTAACCGCTGGGGCAATGGGGAGCTCTCATTACCCAATTTGATTCTCCAGTTACATACATTCTATTCTGAATGAGAATAATGCAAGAGCTTTTTGGCTCTCTGCTAATCCTGGTGAAAACAAATAAAGCAAAGAAACTAAAAATAACTTTCTGCCCCCAAAGAAGACAAGTTCTGTATCAGTGCTTTTGATTTTCTTCATTGTATAAAAGTGATGAAAAAGATTTTTTACTGTAAAGTACTGGAATAATTACACATTTCCAAATAGCTTAAATTATATCGCTAGATATTGGCTGCAGAGTAAATTAACCTCAGTTTATCAAAATAAGATCTTTGTGTGTGTGCCTTGGACAGAGGTTTTCTGGTTTGCAAATGGCAGGAGCAGTTGCTTAAGACATTCTGTCAAAGGTAAGAAGCCAGATGAACAAATTAAATGAAGTCAAACCCAGTCCTCTGGAGCAGAAGGCAAATTCATTCCAAGCTGTATAAACCTGGTAAGAGACACTTTATCGAGCTGCAAACAATATACAGAAAACTCTCTTCGTCCTCCTCAGATCAGACCCTAGGGAATTATCAAAAGATAGCCAGAGATTCTACACTCAAGATGCCAAAACCCAAATCCATGAGCCTAATCCACATAACCGGAATATTTTTAACTAATTAACGGTACACTGGACTTCCAGGACAATTTCCATCAATGCTAATGCTTACTTCTAAATCACTATATTCCCATTAATGATGGGAAGAAAACGAGAAGAGGACCAGAACATAGTATTTTTGTTCCACTGACCTTTACTGTGCAGATTATTTTTATTCTTTATGACTGAAACAAAACTAACTCACCGTTTTTCTAAAATCTCATTTGTCTTTTATACAACCCCTTGACAAAGTTCATGAATGGATTTAACTCCCGAAGTTCTTTGGGTGGCATTAGGGAAAATAAATTAATAGGTACCACCTAGTAACTAATAAGTTTAAGTTTTTAGTTACTGAAGTGTCTTGGGGTATTTTGGATCAGTTAACCAATCTATTCAATCTGATAACCCACTTCTTTAGCTACAGGAGTGGAAGAGAGTTTCTCGGTGTTCAGGCACAAAGAATGGGGCTTTACTACTATTAATTTTATAGAAAGAATTTTCTTAGCTTTAAATTAAGATCACGGTTACCAAGAAGCTCAATCTGAAAATAGCCAACGGGGGAAGTTCCCGCTGTGGCTCAGTGAAAACAAATCCTACCAGTATCCGTGAGGATGCGGGTTTGATCCCTGGCCTCACTCAGTGGGTCGGGGATCTGGCGTTGCCGTGAGCTGTGTGGTATAGGTCACAGACACGGCTCGGATCCCGAGTTGCTGTGGCTGTGGTGTAGGCTGGCAGCTGTAGCTCTGACTAGACCCCTAGCCTGGGAACCTCCACATGCCGCAGGTGTATGGAAAAGAAAAACAACAACAACAACAACAACAACATCCAACAAGAAAATAGCCAAAGGGCAGTACCTGGCTCTGTTAAACCTCAAAACTGCAAACCTACTTTACGTCTGAATCAGTATTTAGATTTTACAATAGGAAGTTAGTATTTTTGTCCTGACAGATTTTTTTTCCTTAGTTAAGTCTAATTTCTACCATGAAATATCAATTAGATTGATCAGTAAAACCATAACTTTTATATCACTGCTACCTTTGTCCTGACTATAATTTTATTTTTTAAGTCTTCAAGGCTAGAGACTTTTAAACACCTAGTTCTTTTCTTTAAAAAATACATATGTCAACTAGACAATTACTTAGAAGAAACAAGTGTGCTTTTAAGGAAATTCTGGCTTTCTAACAATCAAAACAGGCCAAGAACAACTCCCAGATTGGTTCTCAAATTCTGGGGAAAACATGGATTCAAAAAGGAGCCAAATAAATTTAACAACTGGAGCCAAATAAATATAACTAGCCCTTAGAATTGCTAATGTCTATAAATCGATTCAATCAGCAAAAGGGTAGAAAGATTTATCCTGAAGTGATGGCTAAATGCCATACCGTACTTACCTCCAAAGAGTTCCAAATCTCTTAAGCCCTCAACAATGAACTTTTCCGAGACCCACCGCTAAAGAGGAAAACCCCAAAGAGAATTAGTATTTCTCCCGAGCCACAAGAAAATTAGCTATCAGCCATAGATAGACAAGCAAAAACACAACTACAAAAACAGAATCATGCAGTACAATTAAGCTCCATTACTATGGAAAAGTTCTGAAAAGAATCTTGGATTTAAATCAGCTGAAAACAACAGATTAATTCCTTCTCTTTTCTTCTTTGCCTAATTTGATGAGCAAGTCTTAAATACGACATAGGAAAAATAAGCAGTACTGATCCTAATGATGAAGAATGCTTTTGTCCTTTCTATACATAAAACTGCCTTGGGTTCCATCTTATTCACCCCACGGCTGGCTATTACACTACGTGGGGATATTAATGCCAAGTTGAAAACTATTAGTGGAATTCACAACACAGAAAACGGAGATGAAATAATTTTTGCACACGCCTCTGTTAGTTTGTACAAGGAAACAGCAAGCTGCATATTCTTTCATCCACTAGGATTTCTAAAGACAGCACCAACATTTACACTTTCTACCAAATTTACGAGGTTCAAACTAGCCATCACTAATCTATGGTTCATTTTACTGGCCTGTTTCAAACAAGGATTGAATTTCCAGCATACTGATCAGTAGTCTGGTTTCACCTGAATCAGGCTAAGTTGAAACAGAAAAGCAGCTCACATGTATAAGCATTGGGATCAAGATTGTATTTCACTTAAGGGCTGGTATTAAAGTGGCTTAGCAGTATTCTTTCCACTGGGTAGATTTCAGGCCAAGGAGCGATTCTGGTTTTTTTTTTTTTTCCTCTTAATTGCGAGTGAAGTTTACTCAGTGAAGTAAACATAAGAAAAAGGAAAATTAAAGAGCATTCAGAAATAAGTTGCATAGTATGGACTATGAATTAAAACTATAAAGTCATTCTCCATCCTTGTCTATATCATTTTTTTCCCAAATTAAAAAGAGAAATAGCACCCTATGTTTAAAAAGTTGACACAAAAAATTCATATGCATTGTACCAGAAAATATAATTTATACCTTAATATTGAAAGAAAGTGGTACATTCATGTCTCATAGTGCATATATACTGTTAACAGAATTTTAAAATAACTACTAATGCATTTAGAAACAAAGGACTAGATAATAAATAAAATAAGACAGTCCTTCGTGAAATCATGGAAGCTTATACAGAAGCTAATAAACCCAGTGTTTGTTCTTGAGGTTGCTTTAGCTAGTAGAGTTCTCAGGTGTAATAAAATTTTCCATGTTTAAAAAGTCATCAGTTAAAACCTATAATTATACTTAGAAAAAAGTGTTCCAATGATTACAATTTGATGCTGATTTTTAAAACACAAACTCACTGAAAATACACAGGAAATGGCAAATCATTAGCCATTAGGGTACAGATCTACAGGGAAAAGGGCCATCAACTCATTTAATGTTTTATGACTCTTAATCATAAAATAAGCCACCTTGTTTCTTCTCTGTCAGACAAGCTGGTGGGTGTATTCTACAGCTGCGGTCAGCCTGCCTGCAAGCTCTTTTCTCAAGAGGGGAGGTTGTAATACCTGCTTTGCTTTCTGCACCCCTCACTTTCATATGATTCTGTGCATCATATAAGAAAGCCACCTAAAATATCTGCCAAAACACACTGCTTTTCAGAAAATAAAAATAGTAAAGGCAGAAAAAGAGAAACACTCACCCTAATTCGCTCTGGTTTACTTACAAGAAAAGACATTTGTTCCTAATGTGTAGACCTACTTCAATTTCAAAAATTTAAACCTAAAAGGAAAATAGATATAGATTGAGTTAGTCAAATCTCCCCTTTTTTTTTTCTTTTTCTTTTTTTTTAGGCCATAGTTATGGCATATGCAAGTTCCCAGCTAGGGATCGAATTGGAGCTGTAGCTGCTGGCCTACGCCGCTGCCACAACAACACGAGATCTGAGCCACATCTGCAACCTATGCTGCAGCTCACGGCAACGCCAGATCCTTAACCCACTGAGAGAGGCCAGGGATGGAACCTGCATCCTCATGGATACTAGTCGGGTTCGTTACCACTGAGCCATGTCGAGAACTCCACGACTTACCCATTTTAAACATTTACATACTAACTTCCTACCATGGGAGGTGAAGACTAGGATCTCCTACATCACCTTCCTGCACCTTACTTTCTTGCCCTCATGCTCCCAACATAGTTCTGACGTAATTTTTGATTACAATAATTATACTGTAATCACAACAACAGTCCACACTTGCAAACATGGTTCTTAGCTGAGGCAAAGAGAGATGACCATGTCTTCTTGTTCATTTCCTTTTTTGGCCACCCCACGGCATATGGAATTCGCGGGCAGGAATCAGATCCAAGCCGCAGTTGTGACCTATGCCACAGCTGTAGCAATGCTGGATCCTTAACCCACTGTGCTGGGCCCAGGACTGAACCTGGAACCTAGCGCTCCAGAGATGCCACAGCGGGAACTGCTATGTCTTTTTTTTCTTTTTCTTTTTAGGGCCAAATCCATAGCATATGAGTTTCCCAGGCTAGGGATCGAATTAAAGCTGCAGCTGCCAGCCTATACCACAGCCACAGCGACTCAGGATCTGAGCCATGTCTGCGACCTACACCACAGCTCACAGCAACACCGGATCCTTAACCCACTGAGCGAGGCCAGGGACCAAACCTTTGTCCTCACAGTTACTAGATGGGTTTGTTAACTACTGAGCCACGGGAGGAACTCCACATGTCTTCTTTCTTATACATATATTTTCTTGCCCTGGAGTTAATAACTGCCTCCTTTTTATTACTTGTTTTCCCACGTTGTCTATTAATATCTTCCAAATACTTCAACATTTCTGCTATTAGTCTTATCAACATAGTCCATACACTCAAACTCATCCATTCAGTCTTTCCCTGGGGACGGCCTTTCCCTTTCCAAGGCCTCAATCTCCCTGCTGCGATCTGGACTAGCTGCTTTTGAGGCCAGGGGTACTTAGCCTCATTAGTGTGTAGATTTGGATCTTCCAGTTCTGGGGAATATTATTTCTTTGACAAGAAATAGGAACAGAAATTCTAATAGTTAAAGGTGCACTTCTAGGGAGTTCCCGTTATGGCTCAGTTGGTTAGGAATCTGACTAGTATCCATGAGGATGTGGGTTCCATCCCTGGCCTTGCTCAGTGAAGGATCCAGTGCTGATGAGAGCTGTGATGTAGGTCGCAGATGTGGCTCAGATCTGGTATTGCTGTGGCTGTGGTGTAGGCTGGCACCTGCAGCTCCATTTGAGCCCCTAGCCTGGGAACTTCCATATGCCGCAAGTGTGGCCCTCAAAAAAAAAAAAAAAAGGTTATCTTTCTAGGATTATCCCCTAATTTTTTGGAGGGGTGGGAGAATCAATCTATTTTATTGAGGGGCTTCGGGGGAGGGTTGAAGGGCTGGGAGAACAATGAGATCCGACATCCTCCCGCCTGGGAGCTCTTAGCTTCACAATTGTGGACCTCCCGTAATTTTATTTTATTTATTTATTTATTTTTTGTTTTTTTGCCTTATCTAGGGCCACACCCGAGGCATATGGAGGTTCCCAGGCTAGGGGTGCAATCGGAGCTGTAGCCTCCAGCTTACACCACAGCCACAGCAATGCGGGATCCAAGCCACATCTGCAACCTACACCACAGCTCGCGACAACGCCAGATCCTTAATCCACTGAGCGAGGCCAGGGATCGAACCCGCAACCTCATGGTTCTTAGTCGGATTCATTAACCACTGAGCCATGACAGGAACTCCCCTCCCGTAATTTTATACTTAACTTCACAACTCTCTAATTTCCAGGAGACTTTTTCAAACATTATTTTCCAATCTTTCTAATAAGTTTTAAACGTCCCATTTCTTGAATGTATTTCTTTTCATATCATCCTGATCTTATTTTATGTTTGCTACTTATGGTTAAGAATTTATATCTAGAATGGCTAAAAGCATAATACATCATGACCAAGTGGGGTTTACCTCGGGAATAAAAGATTGGTTTAACATTAAAAAATCAGTGTAGGGGAGTTCCCTTCGTGGCTCAGTGATTAACAAATCCGACTAGGAACCATGAGGTTGGGGGTTCGATCCCTGGCCTTGCTCAGTGGGTTAAGGATCCGGCGTTGCCGTGAGCTGTGGTGAAGATTGTAGACGCGGCTCGGATCCCGCGTTGCTGTGGTTGTGGTGAAGGCTGGCGGCTACAGCTCCTGTTAGACCCCTAGCCTGGGAACCTCCATATGCTGCGGGTGCGGCTCTACATAAAGGCAAAAAGACAAAAAAAAAAAAAAAAAAAATCAGTGTAGGAGTTCCCATTGTGGTTCAGCTGTTAGGTAACCCGACTAGCATCCAGAAGGATGTGGGTTTGATCCCTGGCCTCGCTCAGTGGGTTAAGGATCTGGCGTTGCCATGAGCTGAGGTGCAGGTTGCGGACGCAGCTCGGATCCTGTGTTGCTGTGGCTCTGGCATAGGTAAGCAGCTGCAGCTCTGATTGGACCCCAAGCCTGGGAACTTGCATGTGCCGCAGGTGCAGCCCTAAAAAGACAAAAAGACCAAAAAAAAAAACCAATCAGTGTATACGAAACTGTCTTCGTTTGAAGTTGTTTGCAAATGAAGAACAATCAATTTTGGAATTTAAAAAATAAATCAATGTAATTTTACCTTATTAACTAAGTAAACAAGAAAAAATACAATCATTTCATAGGGAGAAAAAGCATTTAACAAAATTCAACACCAATTAATGTTTTAAAAAAATTCTCAGTCAGGAGTTCCTGTCGTGGCTTGGCAGTAATGAACCCAATAGGGATCCATGAGGTTGCGGGTTCGATCCTTGCCCTCGCTCAGTGGGTTAAGGATCTGGTGTTGCCGTGAGCTGTGGTGTAGGTCACAGACATGGCTCAGATCTGGCATTGCTGTGGCTGTGGCATAGGCCAGCAGCTGCAGCTTTAATTCGACCCCTAGCCTGGGAACTTCCATTTGCCGAGGGCGTGGCCCTAAAAAGACAAAAACAAACAAAAAACCCCCAAAACTTTCAGTCAATTAAAAATAGTCAAACAGGAATAGAACAGAAATAGAATTTACCAAGTCAACTTGGCAAAAAAGATATGTATAAAAAATTTATATCTGGAGTTCCTGCTGTGGCTCAGCAATAACTAACTAGTATCCATGAGGATGCAGGTTGGATCCCTGGCTGCATTTAGTGGGTTAAGGATCCGGTGTTGTCATGAGCTGTGGTGTAGGTCACAACATGGCTTGGATCTGGCGTTGCTGTGGCTGTGGTGTAGGCCAGCAGTTGCAGCTCCGATTTGACCACTAGTTTGGCTACCTCCATATGCCATGGCTGTGACCCTAAAAAGACAAAAAAAAAAAAAAAAAAACACAAAAAACCCCCAATTTATTTCTCTATACTACCAATGACCAATTAGAAAATGAAATTAAAAAAATAATACCATTAACAATACCAACAAAAACAAAAAATAATTATGAATAATCTTAATAAATGATGGCTAAGACCTGTATGTTTAAAATTATAAAACTGTAAGAGGAATTAAAGATGATCTAAAAAGAGATATGTTATGCATATAAACTGGAAGACTCAATACTGTTAAGATGTCAGTTCTCTCCAAATTGATCTATAGATTCAGTGTAATCCTAATCAAAATTCCAGCAAACTTTTAAAAAGAAATTGCTAAAGCTGATTCTAAAATTTGCATGGAAGTACAAGGCACCTAAAATAGCCAAAGCTACTGAACTTAAACAAAGTCAGAAGACTTACAGTACCTGATTTCCAAACTTACTTTAATACTGCTGTAATCAAGACAGTGTATTTTGGTCTAAGCATAAACAAATGGATCAACAGAATGTAATAAAGAATCCAGAAATAAATCCATGCACACATGGTCAATTAATTTTCAAGAGAATGGCCAAAGTAATTTCATGGGGAAAAAATAGTCTGGATACAATTTGATATCTATTTAGAAAAAATGACCCTTACTTTAAACTATCCACAAAAATTAACTTGAAATGAACCACAGAACTAAAGAAAGAAGGTCAATTATAAAACCTTTGGTAAGTTTTAACTAAAGAAAACACAGAAGAAACTCTTCATGATCTTGGGATAGGTAAAGATTCAAAAAAAAAAAAACATTGAGAACATGAAATAGAAAAATATGACACATTGATCTTTATCAAAATTAAAACTTTCTACCTTTGAAAAACACCACTAAGAAAATAAAGACTGGAAGAAAACACTGTGTGTGCACACACGCACGTGTGTTTGTCTACAACGGACTTTACAGAATACATAAGAATTGCTATACTCAATAATCAGACAAGTCAGTTTAAGTGATGGGCAACAGCTCTAAACAGAATATATACAAGTGGCCACTAAGCACATGAAATGCTGTTCAATGGCGCTTATCATCAGGGAAATGTACATAAAGCTGCTATGATACTAAACGCCCATTAAAATGGCTAAAAATAAAGACTGACAATACCAAGTGTGGACAAGGATATTGACCAACTGGATATCCTTGCTAGTGGGAATGAAAACAAGTATGTCCACTCTGGAAAACAGTTTAAGTTCAGTAGCTTCTTATGACCCAGTGATTCTGCTCCTAGGTAAATCTCCTCAAGAGAAATGAAAACGTATATTCTCATAGACTTGCACACGAATGTTCATGGAAGCATTATTCACAACAGCCTCACACGGGAAACAATCCAAACGTCTACCAACTGGTAAATGGATTTGAAAAACGTGGCCTATACACCAATGTAATACTATTCAGCAATAAAAAGGAACAAACTACTGATATAGGTAACAATATCATGCTGAAAGAAGTCAGGCGCAAATCTATATATTGTTCCCATTTATATGAAATTTTAGAAAAAGTAAAAATATGACAGAAAGTAGATTTGGTCAGCTGGGACTAACAGTGAGATGAGGAGCCAACTTCAAAGAGACACCAGATAACTTTTCGGGGTGATGGAAAAGTTATATATTTTTACTGTGTGGTGGTTATGTGAGTGTATCTGTCAAAACTCAACAAACTACTTAACATAGATGTACTTTGTTACAGGTAAATTATATCTCAATAAAGTTGATCTAAAAAGTAAAATGACCTGGAGCTCCCATTATGGCTCAGCGGTAATGAACCTGACTAGTACCCAAGAGGATAAGAGTTCAATCCCTGGCCTTGCTCAGTGGGTTAAGGATCAGGCGTTGCCATGAGCTATGGTGTAGGTCACAGACACAGCTCGGATCTGGCATTGCTGTGGCTGTGGTGCAGGCCAGCGGCTACAGTTCCGATTCAACCCCTAGCCTGGGAACTTCCATATCCTGCGGTACAGCCCTAAAAAGAAAAAAAAAAGTAAAATGACTATAAAATAATCAGACATGTTTCAGAAGAATCTAGAAAAAAGCCTGCCAAATTTCAAATTCCTATCCTTTCTTTGAGGTGGGCTGGGGTTGTGGGGGGTTCTGGTACTGGTAGAGCAATGGGGGTGGGGTCTTAGTCTGGTACACAGAATTCTAGAAATCCTCAGAACTGCTTCAGAGAAATCAACGCAATGGTTTTCAATCCAGGGGAGTGAAGAGGCCTTTCAAAATCATCTATAGATTTTTACCAAATTGCATTTATTGTCACCACAACCTTCTTATAGAAACCCCATGTTAAAAATCATTTATCCTGTCATGAAACAGTAAAAATATAGATTGAATTTGAAAAAGAAAAAGATTATTAGAATGCACACTGTCTAGTAACATTAAACACAAAGCACTGTGCCAAAGAAATATAAGAGGAATCAAGATCTATATCCACGTGTAGTCTACTAAAAGAAAAGAGAATATTCATGTAGATAGAGACAATTTTTACTCTCAAGAGGAATTACCTATGGCTCTGGAAAAAAAAAAACACTGGAAACAGAAAATGAAGTCAGCTTCAAACCACTGTGTAAACAAATATAAGTGCCCATTTGGAGAGACCCAGAATTGGTTCGAGGCTGCCACTTCAACAGCTTTGATAATGATCTGAACTATTGGTTCCCAAACGAGGATGTGTTTCAAACTGATCTGTGTACTCCCTCCTCCAAAAATTTTAACTCGGCAGGTCTGGGGAATGCACAGGCAGAAATGCGCAACTTCTGCTTTAGTTCAGCAAAGGGGAAGACAGTATTGAGACGTGGTACCCCTGGATGGTTTCATTGCAGGGGTGGGTCTTGAATATCAAATAGGACTTAGAGAAGACAGGAAATCCAAGCATGAATTATTATTAGCTACTGATTAGTGCTTGGTTGTCCACAGGTGTGTCTCTTGGTTTCTAGAACAGTGTCTAGCACAAAGCAGGCACTCAGTAATACTGAATGATTGAACAGATGTGCTGAGCGGTATGCCAGCACTGTGCATATACTCTCCAGTTAACGTGCAGGCAGTTACAGAAGCAGAACTCCATATACATGAGAACAACAAGCCTTAGGTGTTATGCTAGAGGATGCGTTCTGTTCAGGAGGCAGCAGGAAGTCAGCGTAGGTTCTGAACAGAAAGATGACACAAAACCGAAGTCTAAGGTAGTGTCTCTCAGACTTTACAATGCATGCAAATCACTTGAGGATCTTGTTAAAATGCAGATTTTGATTCAGAAGTTCTGGAGAGGAGACTTGTTGTTCTCACAGGCTCCCATAATGCTTGTAATGCCCTTGACCCATGGACCATCATAATGCCTAACAATTGAGAAGCCTTGTTCTAAGGAACACTCTAAGGAATATTAATCTACAAAGGGAAGGAGAAGGGGAGGTGAAAATAACCTGGAGAAAGGAATGCCAGTTAGAATACAATTACACTGGACCACCATGTGGTGATAAGAGCCTCTGGCAGAGAGAATGTTAAGAAACAGTGGATAGGGGAGAAGGAAAAAGCAGGAAATTTAGTTCGTAAGGACACCATAAGCCATCTAGCCTATCCTTCACCCTTTGGAGGAAGAGCTTTTAAAAACTCCTGGATATAAGGTTATCTGGTCTCTGCTTGAAAACTCATGCCAGAGACACACTGCCTAATCAGGGAACCCAGAACCCATTCTACCTGTCAACAACTCTGACGACGCCGTTTTTCTGTGTCCAAGTAACTGGGAAAAAATAGTGTGTCAAAGCCAAAATAAAGCTCCGAGGTGGAAGTGCTTTTTGTGGAAAGAAGAGTTTGAGTTCCCATGTCATACTGAAGTTGAGAAGAGAGTTATATATCTCAAGGGAAAATACACAGCCTTCAGTTAGAAAATTAAGACTGATGCTTAAAAGAGGGGTTGGAGATGGCTATGAGGACTTGGAAGTTCGCAGCTAAAGCTATAAAGTGACAGAAATTCACTCAAGAAGAAAATGCTGAGAAAAGCGAAAGACTGGGGAAACAAGTTTTACAACAGGTCCATATTTAGGACACAGCACTTAAAAGACAGGTGGGAGATGGAGCTCCAAGGAAAAACTTTAAATATCCTGTTTCCCCTTGTGGATCACTTTCACTCCCCCAGTCTGGCTTATTTTTCCATTTGTTTTGTCATCCACAGCACAGGGAAGTTCCTTGGAGCCCAGGCAATGCTGTATCCTTAACCCTTAACTCACCGTACCCCTGGGGGTCAAACCCCTGCCTCCACAGTGACCTGAGCCACTGCAGTGTGTCATTAACCCACTGTGCCACAGCGGGAATTCCTGGTTAACTTTTATTTGCCCCTCACTACTCATCTTAGGCACTTCGTGCTACAGCAAGTCCTCCCGGAGAGCCCTGCCCCCCACCTGTGTGGGATATTTGGCCTTTTGTATTCCTCCCTTATACATACCACACTCTTAATTGCCTATTTAGCAGCTTCCTCCTCCAGAACTGAGACTCTGAAGGTAGAGAATACATCTTGTTCAGTCTTGCATTCCCAGGGGCTTCTATGCCCAACACTTAAAACCTGGGCACCCCTCTATCTGCTAAATTAGTAACTGTAAAAACAATAAAAGCAGCAAGCACTTACGGTGAACTTATGTGCCAGGATCTGTGCTAGATGCTTCACGGAGACGAGCTCACAGTAAGTATTATCATCCTCGTTTTATAGATCAGGAAATTAAGACTCAGAGAGGTTAATACCCAAAGTTACTCAGACAAGTGGTAGAGAACTCACTAGGTTTGTTCCAACGCCTGTGCTCTAGAAACCGTGAGTGATAATAGAGAAACTTGGGGAGAAGTGTCCAGACTGTGTATGCCAAGATATAAGGACCAAAAAGGCATCACCTGATTTGAGGAGGCTGCTGACCAGATGCCAAACAGTGTAGAAAGAAGAATTCCTTTACCTTGATTTAGTTTTTTCCCCTTTTCCCTATTTTCGTCACCGGTTTTTTAAACTTCCTCCATGTCAGGGATTACAACTATAAACAATGCCTTTGAGCCACAATACCTCTAAGAAACCTAGTTCAAGGGTGGGGAGCAACAGACATAAGCAGTTCAGTACTTATGGGTGAATAGGCTCCTGGCCTGAAGCAGGTAGTCAGAAAAGTTTCAGTTTCTTCAACTCTCAGGGAGGAGAAATAGTCTGGAGGGGGGTCTCCAAAGGAAAACATCACTCAGTCAATAAAAAACTGTCTTAATGCCACAAATACATCTTGGAACAGATGTTTCAATAAGAAAAGGACCGATTAGAACGGCTTTTCCTTTCTTGGGAGAAGTCAAGTTTGAATATGCTAGGGTATCTTAGCAGAAGTCTGGGCAGAGAAGTTCCCCACTTCTGAAAACGTGAACAATTTTATTTCACCACTCCCCTTCCCTCGAGCTCACTTCTTACAGTGAGCACTTAAACATTTTGGAAAGCAGGACAATCAGAAGCTCTATTTGGGCTGATTCAGGGAATACCTGGATCTCTTTCCTAAAACGGACTTGACCTATCTAGCCTGGGAAGAGATGGGAATGCGGGGGAGGGGTTGCGGGGAGAGTGCACCACCACCACACGCCGCCTCTTGGCTTGATTAAGAGAAACTGCCACCTGGGCCGCAGGTTTCCCACCTGAAAATTAGGGGGCAAGGGAGGGAACGCACCCTCGCCTCTCCTGCCGGGCAACTCCGCTCGGGTGTGTCTGGGCCAGGCCCAAGCCTATTCTGCTCTCAGGCTGCAGCCCCTCATTGCGGGAACCGAGAAGGATTCGGGTGAAAAGGGGCCCGTGGAGGGCGCCGGGGTGCTCGGGATGGCGGCTCTGAAAAAGGCTGCCCCTGAGAAGATGGAATCGGCATCAGAGCGAGGAAGGACTGATCCCTGGAGCGCACCAGGCGGTCCCGCCAGCCCGGTACCTGGTCCTGGAGTTAGCAGGCAGTCCCGACCCAGTCTCAGCTCCGCCTCCTTAGTTTAAGGCCGCGCTGCCGCCAGGCCGGTTGCTGGGAGGGAGGTACGCAACGTGCCATGCGCAGTAGAGGGACCCGGGGAGGGCTGGTAGGGAGAGCTCCGCCCCGCCCCGGCCCCGCCCCGGCCCCACCCCGGAGCTGGACAGGAGGCCCCGCCCAACCACTCCACGGAGCGCGGGAGCGGGGTCCCTGCTCGTCTGAGGGAGCGAGGAAGCTCCTCCTCGCCCCGCCCCGCCTCTCCCCTGCCGCGCAAGTGGGGCAGTTCCGCCTGGTTCCCGCGTCGTTTCGGTGCGGCGGGGTTCTGCAATTCTGAGTTACCTTTCTACGCGCAGCGCACACGTGAAGGCATTCGACTTCCAACAGAAGGGACCAGTTTCCTCCCGTGTGTAGAAGCCAGAGACCTAGCTGGTCGTCGGTGTGGGCTCGGGGTCCGAAAAGGGCTCCCAGAGCCTACGTCGCGCGGCAGGAAGGAAGTGGGATGATTTCGATAATGAAGAGTCAAGGGAGCTAGAGCAAGCCACTGCACGGCAACACTGGCTGCTGACTTGGCTACTTTGAGTACTTTTTTTTGGTTCCTTTCCTTTGTGTGGTGGTACTTTAGTGAAACAAACAGATTCATACTCTCAAATGCCCCTCACTCTGGCCTCTGGGGCACCAACTTGACAGGCTCCAAAGGGGAAAGACATCTTTTCCCTATGCCAGATTCTTTATCTGTAAAAGAAGGAAAATAGCGCAACCAATGAGAACTATCTTTATCCCCGCTCTGGGTCTTTTTGTCCTGGATCCTTGGTGGGGGTTTTTGATTTGTTTTTTTGGTGGTGCCCGAGGCATGCGGAAGTTTCCGAGCCAAGAATGGAACTCGCACCACAGCTGTAACCAGAAGTCACAGCAGTGACAAGGCTTGATCCTTAATCCGCTGAGCCACCAGGGAGCTCCCTGTTCTGGATCCTTTGATCCACAACTCTGAGAGACATGTTCTGTCTGCAGAAACCTGTCAGGTTTGCCTTGCTGGGGAAGCTAGCCTAATCCGAGGCATGCAGCTCTTGAGAAAGGATGAAGAAATAAGTGATGGAGCAAGACTCCTTCTGTGAGACTTTTTTTCAGTGACTCCGCCCATGCGGGTGGGGGTGGGGTGGATCCCAAAATGGACATACACCGTCAAGTAGTGAACGCTCACCCATCCCAGCTATGGCCCTCGATATACATTTATACCGGTCTAACTTCCGAGATGGGGGAGAAGTTGAGCTACATTCAAATAGGAACCGTCAAAAATCTGAGGCGAAAATGAACGTGAACTTAGCCAGTGCATCTCAGGGTCTCCCTGAATTTTACCCTCATTACTTTGATTGCATCCAGTGCTTTATAACATTCCGAAGCAATATCCTCACTATTCTCTATCAAATACGATACTTTTCTCAGCAACTGAAGTAAAATTCCCTGCAATGATCTTTTTTTGTTCGTTTGGCCTTGCCCATGACCTATGAAAGTTCCCAGGCTAAGGATAAAACCCATGCGGCTGCAAGGACCCAAGCCGCCCTGCAATGTTCTTTTGAAAAGAACTCCTTCACCAGTTGTCTTTAGTATTGAGGGTATTAGAGGAATCAGTGTCTGAAAAGATGCCAAACTTGATGCAGCCATCACAATGGGGAATTTAAACACATTAGTACTTGCCATCTAATACCCAGCCCAATAGCCATGTCCTTTCCTAAATGGATGTCATTTGGTCAAAGGGGCTAAAAGAGCTTCATATCTTCAACTACGCACAAAAGCTAGTTGGAGAAACTTTCAGCCTTGACTCTTGGACCATTTCAGGGAGCAAATTTTCTTGCAAAAGGGCGTCCTAGAGCCATATAACTTAGAAAACTGGTGTAGTAAAAGGTCAATTTTCAAAGTTTACAAACGCAGTCTGCACTTGCTTTGCTTTTGAATCCTGAGATGTACAAGCTCCCTAATACTTACATATAATACTCCCTCACTTACATATAATAAGGGTGGGACTCTCTAAGTTGAAAACATGATAGGAAAATAAAGTTCTCCCTTAAGCAAAGTGGTACAACAAATAACCTAGGCAGACGTACTATTTATTACCTGATTTCCAAATAACACCTATCTGGAGTTCCCATTGTGGCTCAGTGGTAAAGATCCTGACTAGTATCCAGGAGGATTTGCGTTCGATCCCTGGCCTTGCTCAGTGGGTTAAGGATCTGGCATTGCTGTGGCTGTGGTGCAGGCTAGCAGATGCAGCTCTGATTTGACCCCTAGCCTGGAAACTTCCATATGCCGCAGGTCCAGCCCTAAAAAACACAGAAACAAAACAAAACAAAAACACTAGCATCCAAATAACAACCATCGAAGCAAATACTTTAAAAGGACTGGGTGTCTTTTACATAAATGTTACAATCCTTGGAAAAACAAATAAGTGAAATTAAAGAGGACAATTAGTTTAATTAATTAATTTATTTATTTTTTGCTTTTTTAGGGCCACACCTGTGGCATATGGAGGTTCCCAGGCTAGGGGTCGAATTGGAGCTGTAGCCGCCGGCCTCCTCCACAGCCACAGCAACACCAGATCTGAGCTGTGACCTACACGACAGCTCACGGCAACGCCAGATTGTTAACCCACTGAGCAAGGCCAGGAATTGAACCCGCAACCTCATAGTTCCTAATAGGATTCGTTAACCGCTGCGCCACGGGTAAACTAACCCCGACCCCCATCCTCCCAGCGCCCTCAGTAAACCCTGTCAAGTTTTGCTGAGGAACTCCAGGACAATTAATTTTAAAAGATGAAAATAAAAACTAATAATGTCCATTAAAAGCAGTATAGTAGTAGATACAAGGTTCTCCTTTTCAGGGAAAAAACAAAACAAGACAAAAAAAACAACCAAACTGTCTTCTGAAATTGGTATTACTTTTCAATTCACATAGCTGAGAATACGGCATTCAACTTGTGCAAAGATAAAAACATCAGACTTTTCCAAATGCAAATAAATCTTTTGCCCATCACCAAACTGTAGAAAACTGAGAAAAGTAATACTTTTCACTATCGTTTTAGCAGTCTATAATAGAAACCACTCCTATGGGTATAATTCTCTCCTCCCTCTTACATCCTTTCAAATCATTCAGAATCAGTGGGGACAGGAACAGTAAGGAACGAGAATCTGGGATGATAAAAGTACAGCCTTTCACCCTCACACCAATATCAACAGATCCTTGTACAGCACTGCTCTAAATAACTTTCACATTACCAATTCCAATTGAATGAGTGGAATAAGATGGTCTAAGTCCCATCTAAAGAAGAGTTTCACATCCAGTGCCTGACAAGGAAAAGTTCTATTTCTAAGGAAAGAGAATTGTAAACTAACCCCGACCCCCATCCTCCCAGCGCCCTCAGTAAACCCTGTCAAGTTTTGCAGATGAAGTTAGAGAGCTCTGAAAGGATCTGGTTGGTTTCCACTGGGAGAAAGAAAAGCGAAATAGAGTAAAGCGAAAATATACCACTTGGAGAATAGGCCTCGATGGTACCTTACATTTTAAAAGTGCTATCATCTACAGGACAGATTTACATATACTACCTCTTGTTAACCTGCATGTGAGGGAGGCAGAGAAAAGACTATCCTTACTTTGTAGAAGGAAGAACAGAACAGAGACTCATAGAGGTTAGTGGCTTGCCCAAGGTCAAAGAATCAGTAACTGGTTTCGCTGTCACTAAAAGCCAGGTCTTTAATCTTCCAGTCCGGTGCTTGTTTTGGCATCACTAAGTGCCCAGGCAACGCAGACAAGATTGGAGGGCTGAATGGTTTTCCAATGTGTGACAGTCACTAGCATTCTCCTCTCTGTTCCCTTAGTCATAGGAGAGACAACACTGTGTTAACTCTAGTAGGGGACTTTGGGGAGGAGTCCATTAATGACATACGGGGCTCTAAAAATATAACATTCTAAAAATAACTGGTAACAACTAAAGGGTCATTGTCAATGCCAGTTCTTTCCAAGGCAAAGCATTTCAGTGCTCACTTTTATTGGACAGGAACATTTCTATGGGCTTATACGCTTAAAAGGCAACCCCAGAAAAGTATAGGCGGCACTCTGAGACTTTTGTCAATTAATTTAATATATGTCCATAGGTAGTTCATATGAATGCTAAATTACAAAATTAGCTGCCATGGTCCAAAGGTATGGGACTTTAAGAACGCTTTTATCAATCAAAAGATAGCTAAGCATATCATCTTTGATATCTAAAATGCATTTTAAACGTTTGTAAAACAAGCGTAATTCTAAAATTATATAGCATTAAGGTAATTAAATCTTATGTTTTATTTTTTAATAATTTAATTTCATGAACTATTAAAAAAATATTGTATCTGCAACTCCCAGTTTGCACATTTCTGCATTAACCTAGAGAAAAACCCATGTGAGACGTTTCCATGCAGTTACAAAGGCAGTAGCATATGCTGTTTTCACAGCAACTTGCTATTGCCTCACAACACACCTGCACATAACACATCAACAAAAAATACCCACCCACCCCTCTCCCACCAAAAACCCAACCCTTTCCCATCCCCAGCAAAAATTACCTGGTACAAGCAGTGACTTAAAAAATGCTTTCTTAGTAGGAAGCATTTATAAAATGCAGAGATCTGAACAAGCTAAATGCTCGTGCAGCTAGAAGGGCCTCTCCCCCGAGTTCCTTCAAGAGGCAGAAAGAACTCGCAATTGTTTAGGAAAGCATATTCACAGCTATTTCTTTGAAAGAATACACCCAGCCTCAACTGTGGAAGAGATAAAAGCAGAAGGAGAAGCAAAGGGACACAGCCATAACGCAAAGAACAGAGCTTCTCCGTGAACATCCAATAGGCTGTGCAGCAACCAAGAAGGAAAACATGTGAGTTCACATAGACCACTGATCTCATCTAGGTGAAGCAGTTAATTTTTCATGCATTTGTTTTAAGAAAACATACAATCACTTACAATTCAGCATTCACAACGTCATCAGCTCGTGGTATCAGGTAAGGAGAAAATCGTGCTCCTGTACTACCTATCCCTAAATTTTCCACGTACATGTAAGTATCCTAAAGCCTACAGATATCCTAGAGTATCGTTGCCAGCACCTCCCACCTACAAGACACACATTGAACTAGTCCCTGAAATTTCAAAACCACATTGTGTTCTAAATTTTACTTTTTCACAAGTTTAATGTAGACACAAAAGAAAACACAAAAAAATGTTTATTGTGCAATTCCTATAGTTATTTGTGGAATCTTGGTTTAGAGTCAATCTTCACAGCCATTTCAACTGCCTAGTTTAAACAAAAAGCAACAATCTATATACCTATAAATTTCATGATATTTCTTCAAACATCAAAGCACTAAAAGTACTAATAATTCACGTTATAATTTTTTAAAATGTTTTAAAACCACACAGATTTCATATACGTTCGTTTTATAAAATAATCAAAACAATTTGATTATCTGGAAGAAAATGACGGAAACAGAGTCTTTCAATGCATCTATAACCTTTGTAAAACTCCAAACCAAAAACAGAACAGATGATGCAATAAGGATTCCTCAGTCACTGGGAAACTTTAAGATGAGATATGAACGGGTATTTTTTTTGTTTTCTATGAATTCAGAGCTTACAGGTGGCATCAGGACGCAGATCTCTGGGATAACTTCACATGGCTTTCACTTTGATTTGTTTCATTTTCATTTGCTTCTTCTCCAATTTCTTTTGCTCACGTCTCAAAGCAGCTTCCTAGAGAGAAAGAGGGGGATCCAGACTAAGATCTGAGCCCTTGTTTTAAAACAAAACTAGAATACTGCCTATACTATTTAGGCTAGCACCACAAACATAGTTATAAGCATTGCTAATGCATATACTGGTTAATGAAAATTAACTTAAAGGAAACTAAAATCTCGTTAGAGAGAAATTAAACACTACATTTAAGCTGACTTTGTTATTCTGCTCTGATTTTTCCTATACACAAGAAACACTACTCCAACTTTTATCATAACATATGTATCAGCTAAGGATTTGTATTTCAGTTCAGAAAAATCTTAAGATTTGTTTGCTCAGGTAATTAATTGTAAATGTCTTCTTATTAGGACAGACGCTATGCCCAAGCATGGCACTTTTTTTTCTTTTTTTTCCCCAAAGACAAGTTTTAAGTTTTATTGAGGACAAGGTTATATACAAATCAGAATTTTCCCTAAACACTTTTCAATTCATAATGTTCAATTGGGAATTTCTATAACATTAGGACTTGGGAGGTTGTATAAAAAGAAAAAGAAGCTTTAAACACATTATTTTTTGCTTTTTTTTTTTTTCTTTCTCTTTTTAGGGCTACTCCTGTGACATATGGAAGTTCCTGGGCTAGGAGTTACTCAGTGCTGCAGCTGCCAGCCCAAGCCACAGCCATAGCAACTCAGGATCAGAGAAGTACACAGAATTATCTTCACAGCCAATACTGCACAAAAGACATCCTTACAAATCTTAGCTTTACCCAGCAATAAGAAGTTCATCTTACCTCCAGTCTGCGCTGTTTCTCAGGATCTTCCTCATTCATGATTCGTTCCTTCTCTGCTCTTTTCTTCTCTTCACGTCGAGATTGCGCAGCTTCCTGTCTCTGCACATGTGTCAGCTTCAAGAAGTTCTCCTCCACTCGAGCTCGGTTCTTGTCTGCTTTTTGTTTGCCCTACCCCCAAGAAACAGCATTCCATAAGAAACCCATTTCAATACAACAAAACCCATTTAGTTTTCTTTCCCTAAACCACTCCCATTTAGCACTGTCAGGTCATCTAGCAAAGACGCAATTACTGAAATCAATAGCTAACCAGTCCCACACCCCAGGAAAACAACAGTAAAAGCTGCCAACTTATAATAAAGGTTGCGGGTTCTTACTTCTCTGTTGAGTCGGAACTTTTTGGCTTTATCAATAGAATAAATCACCATGTTCATCAGGGGTAGTAAAGCCTCCATATCCTTTGGGTAAGTGTTACCTGAGCCAGGCACTGGAAAACAAAGCCATTTTCCCACTGAGTTAATGTCATCATTCATACTCCTAGAATTACTTTTTTTTTTTTGTATTAATAGATTCCTTTCTTCAAGTTTTTTAGACTGTCAAAATGCAGCAGAAAATAGAAGTTAAAATATGTAAAAGAATCTCTTAGTGAAGAAACCCAAAACTCGTTAAGGTGGCATGGGGTTACTTTTAATGTAGCTATCTATCATTTAGGAAGAGACAATACTCTCTTTAAGATCATCTCACAGAAAACAAAGAACCCAGACAGGACACAGAACACTTACCATTAAATGTAAACAATAGTGTCCTCTTAGTGTCAGGTAGCTTTAAAGGCTGACCTTCCCTGCCATAAAAGAAAAAGTTACTTAGAAAGAACACAAAACAGACAGACACGTTCCATGCACATAAGTCACTCAGTTCACTTAGATGAACAGATACCCACAAATAATCAGCACAGTATTTGGCTTGGCATCCCCAAGTCAAATACAATCTCAGAGCCTAAAGGAGCTTTACAGGTCATCTTGTCCACTCGTCTGTCTATCTGATGGATGCACTCTCAAGCGATCTTTATCCTATCCGTGAACACCTCCAGTGATGTCCCCGCCCGGCAGGATATATTCCATCTCACCTGGGGAGCCAGAAATGAGCCTCTAAAAGTATGAGGCCCATATTTTAAATAATTTTTTGTTTATTTTGATGGACTTCATGTTTTATTTCCAGCTCTTAACCTTCCTACAGTGAAGGATCTTATCTTCGAGTCAGGCTCAGAATACGTTTATACATAATCTACTATAGCATATATAATTTAGTTCTGACTCACCAAAGATTCCTCTTGGAACCTTTGACTTTCAGCCCCCTGCATCTCCCCCCCAAATACAAAACACTCCATGAATGCCACAATGTGGTATTTCGCCCACAGTGTTATTGTTAAGTGGAGAAAGGCAAGGATGATAAAACACTATCTAAAGGACTAAGTATGGTTACCCAAGTAATTCTGACACAGAACTAAAATCCAAATTGGCTTTTAACTGTACTCAACTCCACACTCCTGAGCCAAAAGTTTAGGTCAGCCCCAATTCAACACCAAGGGTAAATAAACTTAAATACGCTCTCCTGAGACAGAACGTGCAAGCAGACAACAAACTCAGGTCCCGAATATGCATATTCGAACAATACTATTATAAAGGCAGAAACTTTATGGGCATTAAGAGTATCTGACAATGCACTAGAAAGAATATAATCACCCAGCCACTCAAAGAAGGGAGCCAGAAAAGGCCATGAATTACAAAATGCACAGATTTACAATCAAACACAAGTCAAACATAATAGATTCATATCGTAAATTTAAAACAAAAACAAAAACAACTCTAAAGGACAGAAATCACCAATTGCATTTTCTTGGTATTAGCCATTCTGTATGGTTCTCATCTGCCTCACCCGAATGGGTGGTGGGTACATGCGGCGACATGCAAACTGGTGAGGCTTATCTGACGCCTCCCATAGGTTCTCAATTACCTTTACGATGCATGCAGTCAAAGCAAAGGAAAACTTGGATGCTGTCACCAACTTCCCTCACTCATTTGGGAAGGGAAATTGCAAAAGCACCTTGCAGGTGTTTCAACACAGAAAGCTGCTGAAGAAAATTAATTTCAATATTTTTATTTCATACGTACTCTTGCATAATTTTTGGACCAGAAAACTGGTCTGAAAAATGAACAGATTCAATCTTGTCAGCGTAGTGTGTAAGAAAGTGAACCATCTGAAATAAAGAAAAGAACATTTTTTTTAAAGTAGGTTTGATGTATTTTCTTTTTTCATAAAGATATTCACTTTAATCTTTACTTTTGCACAATATCATTAGGGATAAAACTTTAAAAAATTAAATTTAAATAATGACTCGGAGTTCCCACGGTGGCTCAGTGTGTAACGAACCCGACTAGTATCCATGAGGATGTGGGTTCGATCCCTGGCCTCGCTCAGTGGGTTAAGGATCTGGGGGCACCGTGAGCTGTGGTGTAGGTCACAGACTTGGCTTTCATCCCACATTGCTGTGGCTGTGGTGTAGACCGGCAGCTGTAGCTCCGATTCCATCCCTAGCCTGGGAACTTCCATATGCCTAGGGTGCGGCCCTAAAAACACAAAAGACAAAAAAAAAAAAAAAAAAAAAAAAATTTAAATAAAGACTCTTTCTACAATAAAACTAGTACCTTTCTTTGGTCACATCAATGATTAAAATTCTTCCTAGTGGAGTCCCATTATGGCTCAGTGGTAATAAACCCAACTAGCATCCGTGAGGATGTGGGTTTCATCCCTGGCCCCACTTAGTAGATTAAGGATCCAGCGTTGTTGTGAGCTGTAGTGTAGGTCGCAGATGCCGCTGGGACCCTGCATTGCTGTGGCTGTGGCCAGCAGCTGCAGCTCTGGTTCGACCTCTAGCCTGGGAACTTCTATATGCCCTAGGTATGGCCCTAAAAAGAAAAAAAGAGTCTTCCCAATAAGCAGCTGAAAATATACCTTAAAATAATGTTCTAAATACAAATGGAAGCATGAATATAAAATCTAAAATAATTTCAGAGAGGAGTTCCCTTGGGCACAGCAGGTTAAGAATGTCATTGAAGTGGCTCTGGTCGCTACTGTGGCACAAGTTCAATCCTTGGCCTGAGAACTTCTGTGTGCTGCAAGTGAAGCCAAGAAAATAATAAAATAATTTCAGGGGATTCTTCACAACCATATCCCCCAGAACTATCTTTGAGCTATCCTATATATCTATATATCTATATCTATATCTATATCTAGATATCTATATCTTTTTAGGGCCACACCTGCAGCATATGGAGGTTCCCAGGCTAGGGGTTGAATTGGAGTTGTAGCTCCACCATAGCCATAGCAACGCCAGATCCGAGCCATGTCTATTACCTACACCATAGCTCATGACAATGCCAGATCCTTAATCCACTGGGCGAGGCCAGGGATAGCCAGATTAGTTTCCTGTGCGCCACGATGGGAACTCCTATAAAATGTGCTGTTACCATATACAACCAATAGGGAAAAAAGCAGTTCTTTCTATATCCACCTTCTATACTAATGGAAACCTTAACGTTTTAATCTTTCTTTGGGCTGTGCCCACAGCACATGAAGTTCCCAGGCCAGGGATCGACCTGCACCACACAGCAGTGACCAGAGCCACAGCAGTGACAACGCTGGATCCTTAACCTGCTGCCCTACTAGGCAACTCCCTAACTGAACTTTTATTATTTATTTATTTTTTTGTCTTTTTGCCTTATTTAGGGCTGCACCTGTGGCATACGGAGGTTCCCAGGCTAGGGGTCTAACAGGAGCTGTAGCTGCCAGCCTTTCCCACAGCAACGAGGGATCCAAGCCACGTATGTGACCTACACCACAGCTCACGGCAACGCCGGATCCTTAACCCACTGAGCAAGGCCAGGGATCGAACCCACAACCTCATGGTTCCTAGTCGGATTCGTTAACCACTGAGCCACAATGGGAACACCACCTAACTGAGCTTTTAAAAAGGCACTAAATGACATGGTGATAAGGATTAAAGTTGTATCCATTCTTCAAAAAACCTGGAAGCCATTTGCTCTTGATTTACAGGGAACTCGTGACTAGTAAAATTATCTTTTTTTTTTTCTTTTTGTCTTTATCTAGAGCCGCACCCGCGGCATATGGAGGTTCCCAAGCTAGGGGTCTAACAGGAGCTGTAGCTGCCGGCCTTCGCCACAGCCACAGTCACAGCAACGCGGGATCCGAGCCGCGTCTGCAACCTACACCACAGCTCACGGCAACGCCGGATCCTTAACCCACTGAGCAAGGCCAGGGATCGAACCCGCAACCTCATGGTTCTTAGTCAGATTTGTTAACCACTGAGCCATGACGGGAACTCCTAAAATTATCTTTTTGACAAGTTAATCTATTGTTTCGAGAAGGTTTTTTAGTGGCTATGTGGGAAAGGAACGTAAACTGAAGAATTTGTACAGTGTAACTTTTAGGGAGACTGCCCTGTAAATGGCCGAGGTCTGCAAATATATGTCTCCTACTGTATTGACCTTTGTATCCATTATGCCCTCTGTGACTTCTCCCATCTCGGACAGGATGGCCAAGGAGTCAGGCAGTCCATACTTCGCTCCAGACTTAGGTTTGTCACTACAAAACTCACTCTAGAGAAAAAGGAATTGACAGTTAAGACATGATATTTTTTTATGCATACGGACTTTTTATTTTTCTCAAGAGAATTATATACTGACCCATTTCAAAGTGATGCTTAACAATGTTCAAGTGACATAATTATCCTATGCTCTGAAGTTGAATGTTTATATAATAAAGAGGCACAGTTTCTAAGTATTATTTGAGCTAGTAGAGCTTGACATACCAGATCCTGCATCTCTTTCTGCAGTCGCACCAAGGCTTTCCGAGTACCAACAGCAAACACATAGGTATCCATGTCTTCATCATTCATGGTTACTTTTATTTGCTTTAAAACAACAACAACAACAAAACTCATCCGTTAGGTCTGTGATAGGTGGATTTCTCAGACAGCCCTAAGATTCCCTCCTGCTGGTGGTGTGAGCAGGACTCACGGATGCGATGGCATTATCGCTCCCATGATTGCATTATATTACAGTTGACTTTGAGTTGATCAAAAGGGACAGTCTCCTGGGTGGACTGACCTAATCCAGTGAGCCCTCAAAAGAGACTGGGCCCTACTTGAAGAAAAAATCAAAGTGTGATAGGGCGTGATGGGATGGCACTACATGGCAATGACTTGAGAGTGACCTCCAGATGCTGACAGTGGTTCCTACTGACAACTAATTAGAAAATGGGAACTGAATTCTGCCAAAAGAATTGAATGACCTTGAGAAGAGGGGCCCAGGCCCCGGAGCTCTGAGTCACTGAACACATGGACGTACCGGCCGGGGGAGCGAGGGCGGTGCACCACCCTGCCCTCACACCTTTCCCGGCGCTTCTCCTCCATTTGGCTGTTCCTGAATTACATCCTTTACAATAACCTGGTAAACGTTAAGTAAACGGTTTTCCCGAGCTCTATGAGCCATTCTAGCGAATCTGAAGGGAAGGCTATAGGAACTCTAGACTTATAGCTGGGCAGACAGAAGTCCGGTGGCCCAGGACTTGAAACTGGCATTGGAAGTAAGACCGAGACCTTTAACTTGTGGCATCTGGCATTAACTCCAAGTAGATGATATCAGAATTAAACTGAATTGCTGGACACCAGCTGGTATCTGGAGAATCAGAGAAATGATTGCTGGTGTTGGGAAATGTCCCAGAGGCAGGTTTTTATACTCAGTTTTATTAAACAGTTTTTAATAGTTGATATTGGGCCAGGGAGATAAAGTTATAAGGCCAAAGTCTCTGGTACGACAAAATACGACCCTCATTAACTATATCTTGGTACGACAAAATACGACCCTCATTAACTATATCTTAAAAAGTATGGGTCAAAAATGACCATATATATGCGGAAGGAAATGTTAATGTAGCGAAATACAGCAAAGGCCTGGCAAGACGGCAGCTGCTAAAGAAAAGGTTTTCTGCTATTTCATCATTGAGGGGAAATTACGCAAAGTAACAACTTAAACAGAACCCCTCAATAAAGGGGCTAAAAAATATATAGAACCATGGATTTGTTGAGGTTGATGTCATTACAGGGGAAAAAAAGGTAAAAGGATGGCTGGCTCAGAGGTGCTACGTCAGGAAAGAAATGAAAATGACTAACACAGCTCACTAGAGAGTAACTTCTACAAAAGGATTGCTGAAGATGCAGCAAAACTTTCTCCTTTGAATTTTAATTGATGTGCCTCAAAAACTTCTGGATTAAATCATCAGTGGCCATAGTAGAAAAATTAAAGCTACAGGCTTGCAATTAAAAATGAGTTTCAATCCAATAAAAGGTTCCTAACAATACAACCCATACAGCAGTTATTAACCAAATACTACATTGTGTTTTGGAATACATGCATACATCTCTTGTTCTACTATCATATAGAAAGGAGAACTGGGTATTTTTATTCCCTGTAGCAGTGGGAGTCAGCACAGTTACTTATTGGAAGGATGAAGGAAAGAGGAATGTGGCATTTCTTCCTTCCTTCCTTTCTTTCTTTCTTTCTTTTTTAGGGCCGCACCTGCTGCATACGGAAGTTCCCAGGCCAGGGGTCTACCAGGACCTTCAGCTGCCGGCCTACACCACAGCCACAGCAACACCAGATCCTGAACCCACTGAAAGAAGCCAGGGATCGACCCAGAGTCCTCATGCATGCTAAAGGGGTTCGTTACTGCTGAGCCACAGTGGGAGTCCAGAATGTGGCATTTCTGATGAAGGACACAACTTACAGAGTAACATGTTACTTTAACAAAAGAAAGAAGACACATCAAACGTTAAGGTCACCAGATCATGTTATAATCTCATTCAGCCCGAGATGTATTACCTGAAGCAAAAAATATTTGAAAAGAAACCCACCTTACTGCCAAAAAAAGCAGACACAAGGAGCAGAGTTAGGTGTGAAAGCAAACTTTCTGTGACAACTGTTTTTCCCTCCATCATCCAGGGTGACTCAGTTGATCTACCTGGTGATGAAGCATTACTTCCTCCCCTACAAAAAGCACAGGTGTCTCCCCATATCCCACCCTACGCCACCCCCAGCTGTACACTGGGTGAAAGGTGATCCGTCTAAACAGAAAACGTTCTGTTTTTTTTGGCAAGGGACACGAGCTGTCAGAAAGTCCAAACAGAATCTAGGCAAGAAACGGGATAAGCTCTAAGAAGTTAGGGATTCAATCTGAACAGAGAAAATCAGCAGGAGGAATACATACCACTTGATCACTCACTGGTCTCATCATCCGGGCCAGGACATTCAGTAAGTCTTGTCTCTTGAGGAACTAAAAAAAAAAAAAAAACAAGAAGAACAAAAATCAAATCAAGACAACAGTTGTAGCTTCTATTTATTATAAAGAAAAGACCTAGGAGGCGGAATCAGATTCTTCATCAAACATACTCTACGTTTGCCAGTCAGTGAGAAGATGACATTGGAGTTCCCATTGTGTCTCAGCAGTGACAAACCTGACTAGCATCCGTGAGGGCTTGGGGTCGATCCCTGTCCTCGCTAAGTGGGTTAATGACCCAGTATTGCTGTGAGCTGTGGTGTAGGTCACAGAAGCAGCTCAGATCCGGCATTGCTGTGGCTGTGACAGAGGCCAGCAGCTGTAGCTTCAATTTGACCCCTAGCCTGGGAACTTCCATAAGCTTCAGGGGCGGCCCTAAAAAGACGAAAAAGAAAAAAAAAAGATATTTATTTATTTTGGGGGCTGCACCTGTGTCATGTGGAAATTCCTGGGTCAGGGATCAAACTTGACCCACAACAGTGACCCAAGCCACAACAGTGACAATGCTGGATCCCTAACCCGCTAAGCCACCAGGGAACTCCAAAAAGATGACTTTTAGAACTCATTTTAAGTCAAACAAAAAAATGAGACTAAACTTTGAGGACTTAGGGTAATTTTGAAAAAATAAAAGGAAGACACGCATTATATCAGAAATTCCCTACTTACCCTCAGCTGGATAAGCATCCCCTCACAGCACACTCGACCAGAACACCACAGGTTGTAAATGTGCTCGTTCTCCTGGTTCAGCTTTCCTGTGCTCGTGGCTTCTTTGTTAGTCCCATCATCCCCTGGGGGTAAAACCACTTACCGTGATTCACTGAAAACGCTGGGGTGTAATCCTCACATCACCTTCTACTCTGACCCCCAAATGGTGATAACTTTAGGGCAGCAAAACTTTGCTATCTCAGAGAACTCTCCTTTAAACACAAATTACAACAGATGGGGCTTCTACTTTTAAAATGCTTTACTCTAGCATTACTTTTGTGTTCTTGTTAATGACGGTCAGCTTTGAGAATAAATTTTTCAAGAGTAGGTGCAAATGGAACAAAGTCAGTTTAATTGTCTCTGCCAAAAGTTAAAAACAAAAAACAAACACATGGAGTGAATAAAAAAAAATACCATTAATACAAACTTTATCTAAGTTTGCTTTTCCTACAGCAAAATAATAGTAGTATTAAGCATTCATTATATTTTAAATATAGGAAAAGCTCAAGTTCCAATCATTTCCTCTTTTCTTTAATTAAGTGTAAAAAAAAAGTGTTCAACCTTACAAGGTAAAGCGGACTGACACAGCAAGTGAAAACACATGAAGAGAAGTAGAAGGCAAAATTAAAGGCTGTTTATTCCCCCCCCTAATTTCCAGGTCAAAAAGTACTCTCAAATAGGATAGGATAGTGGAACATGGACTTTGGAAACAGGCAGACTAGGTTCTAATACTATGGTTGCAATTTAATAGCTTAGACAAGTTTTAACATTTCTGGACTTCAGTTCCCTCCTTAAGACAGTAGAGACTGCATCCAATAGCAATAGTGTTACATGAAGATTAAATAAGAAATAATGTATGCAAATTACCTAGCACAATATAGTAAACAGTCCTGCTAAAGAGCAGAGGAAATGGATACTTCCTTGCTAAAAAGGGAAATCAAGTGTTCAAAGGCCAAGGTGAAGGTGGGTGGTCCACCCCACCCCTTACACCACCGCGACAGGGCTTCCTCTAAGGTACTTCAGCGAACACCTCTGCGGTGGATCTGAAACCAAAAGGGCCTAAAACCTGAGGGAATTCCGAAGGTTTTCTAATATCTAAAAGATGAACTGAAAGCAGCTGATATCTAAAACGTCAAAAATCTTTGCTTTTGGCCAGATTTTGAACAACTTGTTTTAATAACACTAATTGTCTCAATCTAATCTGAAGCTGTAGAGCAAATGTTGATAAGTGAAGTGAGGAAATTATTGCATAAATGCAATTTATTCAGTATGTAAAAACCTTACAAAAAAGAGATCCTTGAGTGGGGGGGAAGCACCCTCTTTGGCAGTCCATGAAAGCAGCAGATGCTTACACTGAGGGGAAAAAGCTGTTCTTACCAGGCAGTTTTCAAGCAGGTGGCTAGACTTGTATTAGCCTAACTTACCTACTAAGGTAAAGTTGTTCTCCAGAAGCTCCCTATGCGTGTTAAACCAGGCCTGAGCAAGGCGACTGTTTTTATTCTTCCCGATGATATAATTCATGATGTAGGCAAGCAGGCCAGTCACCATCAAAATTTCCAGATAGTAACTCTCCCAGCTGTTCTGGAGGTGTGCGGGAACCTAAGGAGGGAAAATCACTCCATGCAGTGTTGGCTGAGGCTGGAGGACGAGGCCTAACTCATGGGATGAAGGAGAATGAGAAAAGCCACAAACAGAAGCGGACACTTCAGATGACTGCCACTGAAGATGGCTATACTTTGAAAAAAATATGCCCATCCTGGCTTTCTAGGTCAGCTCTGTAAAAATCCTTTAAGGAACTGAGGATAGTCAAACGCGATGAAAAGCTGGAAAGCCCTCAGTATTAACCTTGATTCTGAGTCCCACCCCCAAATAGACCCAACGTCTATCCTCTTCATTCCCTGACAAATAATGCTAGGAAGGCTAAAATAAAAATATGGGGGTTGCTTCTCTATGTGCAAGAGTGTTATCAGAAGAAACTATGCCAAACTCTTTCCTGGCTCCCATTATTACATCAACTCTAGCTATAAGTCACTAACCATATTTCTGAGATTAATCATAGCAGGATATTTTGGCTAGTTGGTTAGTCTGGAATTCTAAACCTTGTATACCTACATCGACAATTGTTATTGGGTCTTTACTTTTGCTAGAAGAAGTATCTGGTTTGTCTTCATAACCTTCAAATTCTTCATCATCGTACGGTTCACTCTCGGTATCTCCCTCCTACAAAAATGAGGCACAAGCTGTTTTCCCTCACAAATGTCACCGGAGTTTTATAGGCAACATTTGTAGAGGAAAACAGAACATGAAAGCAGCAAGCGCAGAACACAGAGAAATTACATGTTTTAAACAAATGATGTCTCCCCACGCTTTTGAACCCTGAGTTCTAAATGATACAATTCTTACCCACCAACACCCACCCACCCCACTCCTTCCTTCATCCAGGCTTTCCGTAGAGGAGAAAAAACAAAATTCACCCTTTAGTGCATTTAAAAGATGGGAACATATCTCGAACATTTAGAAGAGCTCCACCTACTGAATCAAAAAGAACATTCCAGAGAGTAAAGCTCTCTCTAGACCTGGGTCCTACTTTTCATATCTGGGTGCTAGTTATACATTGTCCCATCCTTCCAACTCCCCCAAAGAGTCAATAAAAAGAACCCTTACCTGGGTATCTGCATCCTCAAAATCCCCTTCTTGGTTTTCATCCTGCCCTTCCAGCTCCACAGTTGTCTCGTCCTCATCATCCTCAGTGGTTATCACCCGTTGAGGAGATTCAGTGACAGAATCTTCTGGGACGTCCTCGAATTCGGCAAAGTCGTTATCATCATACTCCACTAGGTCTTCCTCATCCTCGAAGTCATCAAACTTTGCTTCAGAGACACTCCCAAATATCAAAAGGACAACACAGAAAGCGTGGAAGGCTTTCATTGCACCTTAAAAATGAGTCAAAATATACTGATCAAAGAAAAACATTTTCTTTGTAGATAGTTGAAAAAGACTCCCTCCCGCTTTCCTCTTATTTAATACCATTCATTTCAGACAGCATTATATAGAGAATAGTAAGGTGAGGCTCGGGAGGCGTGGGTTCCAGTCTGGGCTCTCTCACTAGTTATCTGTAAATTCTTGGACAAGTCATTTCATTTCTTTAGGTTGCTTTCCATTTACACTGTGTATTCAGTAAGCATTTTTTGAATGCCTATAAAAAGCTTTATATATAAACTGGGAAGGGGAATAATGAAATAAAGATGAGATGCAATGATTTATCTGTTAGTTGTAACAAAAAGAACACATGACTAGAAAAGCTATCGATCCTTAGATCAACTTCATGTGTGCATATCATCACCACCATCACCATCATCACCGCAAATACTGAAGACAAGGTGCTAGGTAATGTCTTAAAGGCTTTACAAAAGGCAATTAATTTAATCCTTGTAATAAACCTCTGAGGAAAGGAGCTTCAATAACATCCCTGTTTCACAGATAAGGAAAATGAGGCACAGAGACGCTAAGTAATAAAACCACCTGGTGACAGAGAACTATGGTTTGATCCCTGTTTTGCCTCTGGAATCCCTGCTATGAACCACTTCTCAGGCTGCTTCTCCAATGGAAGTCAGTGGCTGTGATTTTGTTATTTACTTAAAGCAGCGATTTTTTTGAAAAAAAAAAAAACAGTTCCTCACGTGCATGAAGGGATTAAATACCTCAGCATTTCATAGCTTTCCAAAAGAACACAAGGTATTCCACCATCTAAAGAAGTTTTTTTTTTTGCCTTTATGTAGAGCCACACCTGCGGCACATGGAAGTTCCCAGGCTAGGGGTCTAACAGGAGCTGTAGCTTCCGGCCTTCGCCACAGCCACAGCAACGCGGGATCCGAGCCGCGTCTGCAACCTACACCACAGCTCACGGCAACGCCGGATCCTTAACCCACTGAGCAAGGCCAGGGATCGAACCCGCAACCTCATGGTTCTTAGTTGGATTCGTTAACCACTGAGCCACGAAGGGAACTCCTAAAGAAGTTTTTGAACCAACAAATATAATGAAATCAGACTGGCAACAAAAATGTGCCAAATGATATGAAAGCAAGGACAATGAGGGGATTAAGATGGCAGAGTAGGACTGGAACTCACCTCCTCTTGAAAATAACAAAATCACAACCAACTGCTGAACAACCTCAACAAAACAGACTGCAAAATATCCAAAAAGATATCCTACTCTAAAAGACAAAGAGCAGGCCACATCGAGACAGTAGGAGGGGTGATTACACAATATAAACAAGCACATACCCACTGGGTGGGCAGCCCACAGACAGAAAAGGAACTTATATCACAGAGGCTCACCCACTGGAGTCAGAGTTCTAAGCCCCACGTCAGGTTCCCACGCCTGGGGATCTGGCATCGGGGGAGAAGCTCCCAGAGCATTTGGCATTGAGGGCCAGTGGGGTTTGTGTGCAGGAGCTCCACGGGACTCGGGGAAACAGAGACTCTTTTGAAAGGCGCACCCAGGCTTTCATGTGCACTGGGTCTCTGGGCAAAGCAGAGACTCCATAGGTATCTGGGTCAGACCTGCCTGCAGTTCTTGGAGCATCTCCTGGAAAACAGGGGGCGACTGTGGCACGTTGTCGGGGAAGGACATTGGAGGCAAGGGAACCAAGAACAGTCATCTGCATGAACTCCTCCAGAGGTGGCCATTTAGAAAAATCTGGCCCTACCTATCAGGGCTGAGAAGCCCCAGGCCAAACAACAAACCAGGTGGGAACACAGCCCCTCCCATCAGCAAACAGCCTGTCTAAAGACCTCAGCCTCTAATCACACCCAGGGACAAAGCACCACCCACCAGAGAAATAAGAACCAGCTCCACCTACCAGTGGGTAGGTACCAGTCCCTCCCATCAAGAAGCCTGCAGCCAGCCCCCTTACCAACTTCAGCCACAAGGGGGTGTTGTCATCCGAAGCAAGAGAGGCTACAACCCTATTGCCTGCCACAAGGAGACCACACCAAAAATCTATACAAAAAAGGACAATGAAAGCATCTTACCAAACATGAAGGCTTTATTAAAAAAAAAAAAAAGAAGATGTGAGCTAGAAATTGAGCGGTAGTTAGATTTTTAACTATTTCTAGTCCTCCCCTCTTACCTAAATACCAGCCCTGTATCACCAACTGCCTAACAGATATGTTCATTTTGATGCCCTACAAATCTTTTCTGTATAGGATCAGACAGTGGCTTTGTGGGCCACATACTTGTCTGATATATAATCTTCTTTAAAAAAAAAAAAACCCTTTAAAAATGTAAAAACAGCTCTTAGCTCGCAGGCTGTACAAAAATGGTCTGCCTCTCAGGCTGCATTCAAAAGGTACCTAAATTTCTCTATTTCTTTTTTTTTTTTTGTCTTTTTGCCTTTATCTAGGGCTGCACCCGCAGCATATGGAGGTTCTCAGGCTAGGGGTCTAACAGGAGCTGTAGCTGCCAGCCTTCGCCATAGCCACAGCAACGCGGGATCCGAGCTGCATCTGCAACCTACACCACAGCTCACGGCTACACCGGATCCCTAACCCACTGAGCAAGGCCAGGGATCGAACCTGCAACCTCATGGTTCCTAGTCGGATTCGTTAACCACTGAGCCACGATGGGAACACCAATTTCTATATTAATATCAATCTCGTATTTCCAGTCTTACTTGTTGTTTTGTTTTGTTTTGCTTTGTTTTGCCTTATCTAGGGCCGCACCTGCGGCATGAAGGTTCCCAGGCTAGGGGTCTAACAGGAGCTGTAGCCGCCGGCTTTCACCACAGCCACAGCAACGCGGGATCCGAGCCACGTCTGCAACCTACACCACAGCTCACAGCAACGCCAGGGATCGAACCTGCAATCTCATGGTTCCTAGTCGGATTTGTTAACCCCTGAGCCAACGACGGGAACTCCTCCGGTCTTACTTGTTGAAAAGAGCAAGATACTTAATTTCTCGCTCTTTCCCCTTTGAAACCTAATCAACTGTTAGATCCTGGTGTTTCCTTCTTTGATTCCCAAAGCCACTATGATAATCCAAGTTATCACCACTTACTCAAGAACCACGGCATTATCCTAAATGGTCTCATCTATCTTAACTCTCTCTACTCCCTACTTCTCCTTAAAAACCACCATTATCCTTCTGAAACACAACTTTTGTTACATAAGGATTCAATAACCACTGAATGCTAATCAACTCCTGCAGAATAATGTAAAAATTCTGGTTTTCACTGCTTTTCATAAAATGAACCTATCATATTGAATCAAATGTACCCTCACTGAGCACATCACCATGTCAGATACTGTGCGAAGAGAATTTAGCTTCAAGAATACATGTTATATATAGTATTATGACAGGAAAAAATTGAAACTGGTTAAATCATGCATATATATAAAAAATGAACTTACTTTTTTATTAAAAATTGTTACAAATGAAGTTAGAACCCATACTGTTAGAAGTAAATATACAAACAAAAAGTTTTAGGCGATCATACACACATCTTCATATTTAGTGGTTATCATGTATGATAGGATTATGGGCATTTTGATTTTATTTTTCTATGTTTTTGTAATAAAATGTTCCTTTAAAAATAAAAGCATAGTTCCTGCACTCAAGAAGAGGCACTGCAGACTGAGAAACAGCTACATTTTAGGAGTCTTGGTATGATAGAGCATTGGGTTTATAGAACCAACTGGGGAAAATGAGGCCTGAAACAGCATATTTTAGGAGTCTTGGTATGATAGAGCATTGGGTTTATAGAGCCAACTGGGGAAAATGAGGCTAAAAAGGCCAGGAGGGGCGAGATCACGACGACCTTTATTTATTTAAACACCACACTAGGAAGTTCGGATAACTGGAATCAACTAAAGGGTTTAAGTAAGAGAGTAACACAACCAGATTTGCAATTTAACATTGAAAGCTCAAATAAGGCGAATTAGAGAAGGGTATCTGAGGCAGGAAAAATAGGAAGAAGCTGAGAAAATTTGGAGATAAAACAGTGGAATTGGGAATGGACAGAAAAATAAATTTGACAGATATTTAACAGCTGGACAAAATCATCCTTGAGATTAAAAAAAATAAAGGAGGAAAAAATTGAGGGAAAGGCAATAAATTTAATTTAATTTACATTAAATTAAATTTAGTGTAAAAGTTTGGAGTGTTTTCAATCTGTACATCAGATGATTAACATTTATCTCTTAATTTTCAAAAAGTCCCTAAAAGGTTTTATAACCTATTTTATATAGGGAGAAAATGAAGCAGTTTGAAATTTAGGCCTGGAGTTCAGGATACAAGCCTAAGCTGAAAATAGAAATGGTGTGGGAACAGATGAGCTCTCCCTGAAGTATTCGAAGTTAAGTTTAGGAAAAAATAGGAGTTCCCACCATGGTGTAGTGAGTTAAGAATCTGACTGCAGCAGTTTGGTTTGCTACAAAGACGTGTGTTCAATCTCTGGCTGGGCATTGCCAAAGCTGCTGCATAGGTCACAGTTGTGGCTCGGAGTCAGTCTCTGGCCCAGGAATCTCCATGTGTTGTGGGTGGGGGGTAGAGTCTTCTGAAACACATCATTACAGCTAAGAGGTAGACATAATAGAAAGAATTGGAATGGGAAACTAAGAAGGAATGGTTAGAAAAAAAGAGACTCTGGTCAAAGAGACTCAAAGTCAAAGGAGAGGCATACTCCTAAGAAGGAACAGAGCTTGATTTCAACTGCTACAGAAAGTTCAAGTGAGATATAGACCAACAATTTCCCAACGTTGATAATGAAATCATTATTGGCAACTGCAGAGAAGTGGTTTAAGTATGGAAGCCAGGATGGAGGGAGCTGAGGAATAACAGAGTGAATGGGTGGCAAAGGGAATGTGTACTAATCCTTCAAGGTGCAGTGGGAAACCATATATAGAACACCATCAATTCATAAAGGAAATCAGTTCAATTCAAAGCCTAATGGAGTTCCCTTGTGGTGCACTGGGTGCTGTCACTGCAGCTGCTCAGGTCGCTGCTGTGGCACTGGTTCAGTCCCTGGCCTGGGAACTTCCACAGGCCTCCAGTGCAGCCTAAAATAATATAAAAATTTTAGAGTTCCCATCATGGCTCAGGGGAAATGAATCCAACTAGTATCCATGAGGATGAGGGTTTGATCCCCAGCCTCAGTTAGTGGGTCAGCATCTGGTGTCGTCATGAGCTGTGGGGTAGGTCGCAGATGCCACTCGGATCCCACATTGCTGTGGCTGTGGCTGTGCCTGGCAGCTGCAGCTCTGATTTGACCCTTTGCTTGGGAACTTCCTTATGCTGCAGATGTGGCCCTAAAAAGCAAAGCAAAAAACAAACAAACAAATTTTAAATAAGGCTATTGCCTAATACCTTGCAACCCATGGATGCTCAAGAAATATTCTTAGAATTGGACAAAATACGGAGTTCCCTGGTGGTGCAGTGGGTTAAGGATCCAGCCCAGTCACTGCTGTAACTGTGGTTACTGCTGTGGTGAGGGTTCAGTTCTTGGCTTGGGAATTTCTGCATGCCGTGGGTGTGGCCAGAAAAAAAAAAAAAAAGAACTGGACAAAGCTCATAAATTTTGAAAGGCACAAATGACTTGAGAAATGCCATCAAAGATAGGCCAATACTATATTCTTTCCAATATTTGATCTTTGATGTTAGCACCAGGGGACATTTTATGGGAAAACACAGCTGCCCACTTGACAAAAACCTTAAGGCAGTTGGTGATGTCTCCAAACACTCCTAGTTTCATATCAAAAGTGGAAGAAATATTAAAGAGAGCACATAGGCTGTTGGAGTTAGTTTTAGTTTAAAACATCAGCTCTACCATTTACCAGCCTCACGATCTTGGGCGAATTACTTACATCCCTGTTCCCACATACAAAAAGGGCTAAGCACTCACTGCTTGCCTCACAGAGCTGTAGTGGATATTACAGGAGATATGAGAAGGCTCTCAAATATCAGTTCCTATTACTTCCTTCTATTGTGCCTTACCAACATCCTTTAAGATTTAAAAATAGTTCACTTTTGGAGTTCCCCTCTTGGCGCAGCTGAAAGGAATCCCACTAGAAACCACGAGGTTGCGGGTTCGATCCCTGGCCTTGCTCAGTGGGTTGAGGATCTGGCGTTACCAAGAGCCGTGTTGTAGGTTGCAGACACAGCTTGGATCTGGTGTTGCTATGGCTGTGGCATACACCCGCAGCTGTAGCTCCAATTAGACCCCTAGCCTGGGACCCTCCATATGCCACGGGTGTGGCCCTTAGAAAAAAAAGTTCACTTTTATTGTTTCCCTTTCAGATCTCAGTCTTAAACTTTTTCAAATAGTAGTAATAAAAGTTAACACCAGCACAGTCAACTTGGTTAACTGCCTGCCAAGTTAACCGTCTGATCATTTCAAACTAAATTTCCACTTACAATGTTCAGACCATAGAAGCATTTCTAAGATAACTCAGCACTGTAACAGAGCTCCTTCAAGGTTATTCAGGTTACAATGATCCAAGCCATTTGTGCCTTCGCCTTCCCTCTCAGAAGACTCTTTCGGCTGCACCTGTCAACTCATTTCTCAAACGCACAAACTCCTTCCTTGCCTGAGGGACAGTCCTGAGACTCCTGGGGCAGGGAACACCAGCACTAACAAGTCTGGTTTGATTTCTTCTGTTAGCTCCCCTAGCAATCTCAGTGACTGGGTCTGGACTTTAAAAATGAAAGATGAATGCAGGAATCGTTCCTTGCTGACATTTTAGATTAAGCCTTTCTGACAACGGCGAGACTATGAGGCTTCTGGAGATCATCGAGACATTCCCCTTTCTCCTTACACACGTTGGATAAATACGGGTCTTACATTAGCAAACCTTTAGAGTTAGCTGCTTCTGCTAAACCCTCCGGATCTAGTCTTTGCCCAGTAAGGAGAATCATCACTTCTACGCTCCATTCTTCCTGCTGCACACTGCGGGCTTCCTCTAACTTTGCCCTGCGAGTTGCATTTGCTCATAATTCTAGGAGTTCCCAAAAAAACGTTAAAGTCACTCCAACACCGAACAGAACCCCCAACAGAAAATGGGCCTTGTGGTGGACAAAGTTTGGTTTCTCTTTTAAGAAAGTGGGGAAAGGCGAGAAGACGCGGAGATTGATGCATGCAGGCTGGACTTAGGGGCTTAGGTGGGAAACTGGACCTGGCAGGGCCACGCAACTCAGCGTCACCACTGGGCCTGGCCCGACTCCACCGACTAGCGCGTCACGGCCCGCTTCCTACCTGTACCGAGGGCTAGCCTGGCCCAGCGCCCCTGCTCCTACCCTGCCTGACTCTGGGCCTGGCCACCGCCTGCAGCGTCACCGCGATTTCACAGCCCCCGAAGCCTCTAGGACACAGCCAGACAAGGTAGCTCAGTCACACCGCGCCACTCTTCGCGCAGCCTCCGCCATCCGTTACGTAGAATGCGTGCGGCTGGTCCGCGCCTGCGCGCGGCACGGGGGCGGGGCGCAGGCTCAGGGACCCCCAAGAGACCGCCTCCTTCCCCGCCCAGGGGAAGCAAGGTGGGGCTGCTGGGAGGATTACATAACACCGGCGCCTGCGCCGGAACCGCCCGCGCCTATCCCAGGGCTCTTCTCTAGGGTTCAGGCAAGATGTCCTCATGCGGATCCCGTGCTCCGGAAGCTAAAAGTCGCCAGGCTTTAAGGGACCACGTGGTGTGAAACACGAAGAGAAATGTTGCCCAGGTCATATTTGCAAAGAAGTAGAGCCTAAAGGCTCGACAATCTTATGTATACGTGGTTTCCACCCGAGCCCTTTTCTTGGGGTTTTTATTGGCGGCTCCCTGTACTGCTGCTTTCATCATTCCTAGGCTCACTTCCTAAACGGGCAACGCACACTCTCAGCCAGGGGCAGTACCAGTCAAAGTATCAGAGGAGTCTGTGAAGTATCCTGGAGCTTTAAGGTCTGCCGCCCGCGGCGCCTTCCGGGACCCATAGACGCAAGCTCCGCCCTTCGGCCCGCGCTCTCTGCACTGCGCATGTCTGGCTTCCGTTCCCTTCCCCCAGTCAGCAACGGGCCGAGAGGCGGCGGCGGCGGCGGCGGCGAAGGCGAAGGGGGCGGAGAGAAAGGAGCGCGGCGGGACCGGGCCTGAACCGCGCGTACTTCGGGCGGTGGGATTCTCTCCGCGTCGGCGGTAGTAACAGCTGCCGCTGCAGCCACAGCAGCGGGTTTGTGTGAAGTGGGTCTGGACGCGGGGCCGTAACCCCTTGGGGGCACCGGAGGCAAGTGCGGGGCCTAGCAAGGGCCGGGGAACCGCGGCTTTTCTTAACAAAGAGTCGGCAGAGCCTCCAGGAGCCGGAGGCCCGGAGGGCTGGGGACGGGTAGGAGTGCGGGACTGAAGCCTCGAGGGGTCCTTCGGAGCCTCGTCGTTCTCCCGCGGCTCCCGCTTTTCCGGCAGCTCTTAACGAGGCCCAGTTGGCGGCTTTCCGGAGGCGGCGCTCGCCCTCCTGCCCTGCTAGGGAAGGGGATTTGCAGCGTGCCGGGCTCTGGGAGAGGGATAGCCAGGAGGAGGGTTCTGACCCCAGCTTCTAGCAATTGTCAGGCGCTAGTTTCCAAATCGAGGAGCCTCGTAGGTAAAAGTTGCCAAATCTGAAGATAGTAAAAGACATAGTGATCTTTGTGTAGCCTTGAGTGATTAGCATCACCATCGTCACACAAAGTTTTTTTCGGCCTACTTAAGAGCCTATCTGATGTGAGTAAATACTTTATATGGAGTTGCAAGCATATGCACCAATAACATAAGGAAGAACAGTTGTACTAGTCAAGAATTAGGGGGAATCGTAGCACTTACCACCTTAGTGAAAGCATTCTACTTTTCTTTTGGGCAGTCATTTAAATTCGCCTGGCTTCCCATATATACTGTTTTTTTGTAAATGAACTTTTTATGTTTGTTCTACCCTGTATTCACACCCTCGAGCTCCTGAAGCGCAGAAATTATGTTTTAGTTCATTTTAACTTAATAGAGCCTGGAAGGTGGTCAGTAAGTAAGTCTTTCCTACCAAAATTAACTTTTTAAGATTATCAAGCGGCGAAAAAAATGCATGTTGTATTTTCCTGTACCTAGAACAGGCACCATATGTTCTAATCTGCAGTTCATTCATCCAGGAAACATTTCGACGATACCTTCTGTGTGCCTGTTCCTTGGCAATGTTCTAGGTCTGTGACCCCCAGCTCTCAAGAAACTTAATTTCCAGGAGTGAGTAAGAGAGACAGAAAATATATTTAAATTGCATTGTTTGTTAGAAGATATTTATGCCTTAGGTAAAAATAAAGCTGGAAAGAGGGGTGAGGAGGTGTTGCATTTTGAAATAGAGTGGTCAGAGTATTTATAGATAAGCTGGTATTTAATCAGACTGAAAGGACCTGAGGGAGTGAGCCCAGCTAGTTTCTAAGGCATTGAAGTTCTTGGCGGAGGGAATAGCAGGTGTAAAGGCCTTGAAGAGGAAAATGCTGGCCTGTTAGAGGAATAGTTAGAAAACCTGCAGGCTTGGAGCACTGTGGGCTAAGGAAGGAGTAGGAGATAAGGTTGGGGAAAAAACTGGGAGGGTGGGGCTTGAGGGGGTGGGGGCCTCCCGGCACAGAACAACCAGGGCCTTTTGGGCTGTTGTGAGAATTTTTACTTTTCTTCTGCTTGAAATGGGAATTGTCTGAGAGTTTTGAGCAGAGGAGTGGTAAGATCTGACTTACATTGTAATAATTTAATTGTACTTACTGTAAAATAATTTATTACATTGTAATAGTTGGAGGAGTACGGTTTATATTTTAATTTTATCAAATTGATAATCCTGTGGTCAGCTATGTTTCTTCAAGCTAACAGAGCGAAAAGATACCTCTAAAATAAGTGTAATTCAGCATTTAGTTATATTTGGCCATAGAAGAATATGTTGAAATTCTTGGATTTGTATAGATTCTTGTTAAAGAACTGACAGGTTTATAGTATGTGAGTTATTCTCAAGGCAGATTATTAGAGTAGATGGTGACCAGCTGTCACTAGAACTCTTTTGCTTATTCCAAAAACACCAGTAATAAAGTAATTAGTAGTAGTTGGGTTTTTTAAAATGGCCACACCTGCAGCATATGGAAGTTCCTGGGCCAGGGATTGAATCCGAGCTGCAGCTGCAGCAACACCAGATCCTTTCACCCACTGGGCCAAGTGGTGGATCAAACCCGCACCTCAGCAGCGACTCAAGCCGCTGCAGTTGGATTCTTGACCTACTGCACAGCAATGGGAATTCCTCAGTTAATGTAGTTTTCTAATCAGTTGTTTTAGTCCACTATTTTTAAAGTCATTTAGATCATGTCTCATTCTCCACCATTGCCCAAAACATAAACGCTAGCCAGATTATCTTCCTTATGTTCCCAACTTATTCTGACTTCTTAGACTTTTGCTGTTTCAAGCTTTCCTCCTTAGAATGTTTTATTCCTTCATGCTTCTCTGCTCAGCTTATATCTTTCTGTGCCTAGCTTGGATTCTAGCTCTCTCATGAAGGCTGTCCCCTTTTGTCAGTTCATAATTACTCTGACATCTAATGTGTTGTGTGGCACTGGAGGTATGGAATCCCTGAATTGAAAGAAACCTGAGAGGTTTGACTTGATAGTCTCCAGTTGCCAGTGGAGAAACTGATTTTTGGAGAAAAAAATAGTGGTAAACATGACGGCTAAAACATTGTGCACCATATGCCAAGCTTTAAGTGTTTTTCTGTGTGTGAATTTACCTTTTCATACGAACCCTATGAAGTAGGTGATAGTCTTACCATCTTACAAATGAGGAAACTCGGGCCAAAGAAGCTAAATAACCTCCATGAGATTCACATCAAATTAGTGGTAAAGCCAGTGTTTAAATAAAGTCAGCCTTGTTCTATAGTCTGTACTACTTTACTCTGCTGGTATGATTTTCTACCAAATTACAGCATTTTAGCGCCTAAAACAATACCAGGCAGGTACTTCTCTTTGATCAAGTTGTAAATCACCTTGGGTCTCCTATATATTGAATAAACATGAATAGTGGATGTATTCTCCAGAAAACGCAAGAAGAAAAAAATGAATAAGCCTGCTCTTTCAGCCATAGAACTTACAGAGTTAGAAAAAACAAGAACACAAATAGTTATGAATAAACTTTGGATGTCTTAAGATTAGAAAGGGAGTTTGAGTAAGGAGACACCACTTCTCTGGGGGAATCATTCATGTCATAGTTCTGGGAGTTGTATTTTTTTTTTTGTGGGTGGTTATTTTCTTTGTTTAGCTCCACCAGCAGCATATGGAAGTTCTGGGGCCGGTGGAACAAAGCTGCACCCCAGCAGTGACCTGAGCCACTGCAGTGATGTCAGGTCCTTAACCCTTTGTGCCACAAGGGAACTCCTGGGACTTGGTATTTGTGGTGGGCTTTGAAGGATAGAACTTTGGAGGTAGTGTATAGTAAGAAGTTTGGTGAAGGGAAGAGCATTCACTCGAGTGCACGGTTTGTTGCCACAACTGAACCTCATTCCAGCCTGATTAACTGTGGCGAGCTGTTGAATTACAGGGAATGACAGGATCAGAAATGTAGGGCAGAAAGGTTTGCAGCCAGGGTCTAAGGAACCTGGAAAATTTTGCTGAGCATGTGAATACTCACTTCAGTTGAGTGCGACTTTCCCTAGTTCCACACTATTAACAAACACCTTGCAAAGGAGGTGGAAATTCATTTTCTCTTTTCAGTGTTCATTCCTGACCCACCATTCCTTCACCATTTAATGTTTTACAACATAGTCACTTCTCATAGATTATGGAGTATTTGCTGGTTGCAGATGCAGCCTCTAGATGAACATCACCATGACTTTTCCAATAAAACACATTCTTAGAACAGTAGCGTGGTGGAGGTTATCTGTCGAATGTCAAGTTATCAGTCACTTCAGAGAGGACTTACCTGCCTCTTTCTGTCTTTAATAGCTTACCTTTTGCCTTGGTTGATTTTTGAGTGATTTGTTGGTCGGTCTTGGTAGCACTTTTACTACCTGAAGTTAATATGATTTGTTTTTGTTTTTTTCTTTGTAATGGACCAGGTCGAGCTCCTTGAAGGTTGGAGCCATGTCTGATTCCCTTACTGCATCCTCAGCATTGAGAACAGTGCTGGACAAAATAGGCACTCAGTATATTTTAAATTATTGATCACTGTAGTGTAAAGGCTGGATGATAGAAACTTGTTAGGAAATTATTGCAATAGTGGAGGTGGGAAGGGAGAGATGTTCTCCCTCAGTACTGGGCACATAACAAAGTGGTTATTGGTCCATGTAAAACTGTTATTTTTAAGACCCAACTCAGGTTGTTTTCTTTAAAGCAGATGCTCATAAATTTTGTGAAACCTGTGTCCTCGTGAATAGTAGTCAGATTCGTTTCTGCTGAGCCACGATGGGAACTCCTAAAAGCACCGTTTTTTAAAGAGAAAAAAATGTAGCTGAAATTTCACAAGTGTGTTTGTATTTCAGAATAGAAACTGAGGTTTAGACAGCATTATTCTCCCTCATAAACTGGATAAAATAACTGTAAAAATACATATGCAGAAGTCCCCGTCGTAGCTCAGCAGTTAACGAATCTGACTAGCATCCATGAGGACTTAGGTTTGATCCTTGGCCTCTCTCAGGGGGTTAAGGATCCGGCATTGCCAGGAGCTGTGGTGTAGGTCGCAGATGCGGCTTGGATCTGGTATTGCTGTGGCTGTGGGGTAGGCTGGCAGCTACAGCTCTAATTGGACCTCTAGCCTGGGAACCTCCATATGCCATGGGTACGGCCCTAAAATAAAAATGTGCAAGTGGAATTCTATTTTTTAAATTTTTGTAGTTTTTTTTTTAACTGTTTGATACATGTAAATAAATCTTCACCAGGTTTTGTTTTTTCTTTTTCTTCTTTTTTTTTTTTCTTGGCTTTCTCTCTTTTTAGGGCCACACCTGCGGCATATGAAAGTTCCTAGGCTAGGGGTCAAGTTGGAGATGGTAACTGCCAGCCGGTGCCACAGCCACAACGTAGCATCCGAGCCTCATCTGCAATCTACAGCACAGCTCATGGCAGCGCCAGATCCTTAACCCATAGAGAGGCCAAGGATCGAACCCCTGTCCTCATGGATGCCAGTCAGGTTTGCTAACTGCTGAGGCACAACGGGAACTCCCAAAAATCTTCACCGTTTTTAATTGGACTGTTCAGGGACAGTAAGTACATCCACATTAGTTTTGTTTGTTTGCATTTTTAGGGCCACACGCTCGGCATATGGAAGTTCCCAGGCTAGGGGTTGAATTGGAGCTGCAGCTACCACAGCAGTGAAGAATCTGAGCCTTATCAGCAGCCTGTGCCACAGCTCACAGCAATGCCGGATCCTTAACCCACTGAGAGAAGCCAGGGATCAAACCTGGATCCTCACAGACATTATGTCATGTTCTTAAGCCTCTGAGCCACAGTGGGAACTCCAGAATTTTCTTGCTTTTTAAGGCCAAATGCTGTAGCTTCTTGCCACATTTATTCATCCATCTATTGATGGACACCTGGATTGCCTCCACCTTTTGGCTGTTGTGAATAATGCAGTTATGAACATGAGTGTACAAATGTTTGTCCCTGCTTTCAGTTCTTTTGGGTATATACCTAGAAGCGGAAATGCAGTATTATATGATAGTTCTATGATTAACTTTATGAGGAACCACTTTATTGTTTTCCACAGCAGCTGAACTTTTCCACATTCCTACCTGCAGTGTACAGGTGTTCTGGTTTCTCAACATCCTTGTCAACACTTGTCATTTTCTGTTGTGTTGGGTTTTTGGTTTTGGGGTATTTTTGTTTTTTAAATGGCCACAACTGGAATATGGAAGTTCCCAGGCCAAGGATTGAACTCAAGCCTCAGCTGTGACCTGTGCCACAGCTGCAGCAACACTGTATCCTTTAACCCGTGGAACCAGCACTTCTGCAATGCCAGAGCAGCTGCTGTTTAATTCTTACCCCAAAGAGCCAAGGTGGGAACTTTTTTTTTTTTTTTTGGCTTTTTAGGGCATATGGAAGTTATCAGGTTAGGGGTTGAATTGGAGCTGTAACTGCTAGCATACACCACAGCCATAGCAACGCCAAATCCAGGCCATGTCTACGACCTACACTGCAGCTCACGGCAATGCCGGATCCTTAACCCACTGAGCAAGGCCAGTGATCAAACCCGTGTCCTCATGGATACCAGTTGGGTTTGTTACTGATGAGCCACAAGGGGAACTCACAAGGTAGGAACTCTTGTTTTGTTTTTATTAATAATAACTGTCCTGGAGTTTCCGTTGTGGCTCAGTGGTTAGTTAACGAATCCGACTAGGAACCATGAGGTTGTGGGTTCGATCCCTGGCATTGCTCAGTGGTTAAGAATCCGGCATTGCCATGAGCTGTGGTGTGGGTTGCAGACGCGGCTCAGAACCTGCGTTTCTGTGGCTGTGGTGCATGCCAGTGGCTACAGCTCCAATTAGATCCCTAGCCTGGGAACCTCCATATAGAAAAGGCAAAAAGACAAAAAAAAAAAAAAAAGTAATATTAACTGTCCTGGGAGTTCCATTGAGGCACAGTGGAAACTAAGCCAACTAGTATCCATGGGAATTCGAGTTTAATCCCTGGCCTTGCTTGGTGGGTCAGGGATCTGACGTTGCCGTGAACAGTGGTATAGCTCGGATCCTGCGTTGCTGTGGTGTCGGCTGGCAGCTGTAGCTCCAACTAGACCCCTAGGAACTTCCCTTTGCCATGGGTGCGGCCCTAAAAAAGAAACAGTAATAATAGCTATCCTAATGAATGTTGGATGATAGAGTTTTGATTTGCATTTCCCAGATGATTAGTGATGTTGAACATCTTTTCATATGCTTATTGGCCATTTGTTTATCTTTGGAGAAATGTCTATTCAAGCCCTTTACCCGTTTCTTAAAATTGTTTTTGTTGCTCCTGTTGTTTTCAATGAAGTCTGGACTTTTCCGGAATGTCAGAATGCATGCAGTGATTTCTGTATTCCCTGAAGCTATTGCGTATTTTCACCTTCCTGTCATCAATTTGAGAAGTGTTTCTAGAGGCAGAGGTGAAGTTTCAGAGCAATTTGATAGGAGTTCACCAGGATGTAACAGGCATATTAGCATAACCTGAGGGAAGGCTCTGAGGTTTGTGTGTGTGTGCCTGTGTGCGCATGTCTTAAGACTGGATAAAGGGACCATTAAAGAGAAACCCACAAATGGAAGGACTACAATTAATTTTTTAATATCCTCAATATGTTTTGACTTTGCCTTTTTTTTCCTTTTGGGCACACTCACGGCATAGGGAAGTTCCCAGGCCAGGGATGGAATCCAGGCCACAGCTATGACCTGCGCCACAGCTGTAGCAATGCCAGATCCTTAACTTCATTGTGCCTTGCCAGGGATTGAACCCACACCACCTCAGAGACAGCACTGGATCCTTATCCTGCTGGGCCACAGTGGGAACTCCCTTGACTTTGTTATTAACTATTTTTTTATTTTATTATTATTATTTTTGTCCTTTTGCCTTATGTAGGACCGCACCCGTGGCATATGGAGGGGTCTAACAGGAGCTGTAGCCGCCAGCCTATGCCACAAGCGCAGCAACGCGGGATCCGGGCCGTGTCTGCAACTGACACCACAGCTCAGGGCAACGCCGGATCCTTAACCCACTGAGCAAGGCCAGGGATTGAACCTGCAACCTCATGGTTCCTAGTCAGATTCGCCAACCACTGAGCCACGATGGGAACTCCCATTATTAACTATTTAGATGATGTCTCTTCTCCAGTGTTTGCTTAGAGAATGCAAATAAATTTTAATAGCCTAAATAGAGGATGGTTCCTTTTTTTTTTAAGCATCATAAAACCAAATAGAGATTAGGTTTGCTATCTTTTGCTTCATTTATCAGCTGCCCTGCCTCACCTCTGACTGTCAAAGGTGTGTGGCCATATACATGGACTAATAGTAAGAAAAGCTGTTGTCAGGAAAATAGGGAATTAGTGGTGCACTGAGGGTGATCTGGGTTAAATTTAATAAGAGCTCGGTGGCTAGATAGCAAGGTTTGTAATAATGGGAGATGATGGCTTTCACAAAGGATGACTGTTGAAGAGCCTAAGTGCATATTCATTCAAAAATTTTTTTGAGTACTGTACACACGCTAGGTGCTAAGGATACCGTTTTGTAAAAATAGGCAAATTCTCTGCCCTTATGGAGCCAACAGTCTAGTTAGTGGGTATATAGAAAGCACGATAGTTCAGCCTCGCTTGGGGCCGTTAATTAGGGAAAATGGACACTGTGGCCTACCTAGCTCACACTGGTGAGAGGCTTGGGGGCACTTCAGTGTTTGCAGTCTTTTAGTTGAAACAAATCTCCAAGGAGTTAAAAGAAAAAAGTATTGCATATTTTGCATCTTATGTTCGTAAGCCATTAAGCAACTTCTCACCTGCCCAAGGTCTCATTGCTTGTCTATTTGTGGCAGAAGTTGAATTTTTAAAACCAAGTATTTGACTTATTTCTTTTGTAAATTGGGCCCTTTGATTATTTAGTAGTATTAATTTATGTCTTTGCCCATCCTTTTCTCCTGCCCTTAGTCTGGAGGGAAGTTGTTTACTCCATGTTAAACGTTTTGATCTTGGCTCTTCAGGTCTCCTCATAGTTATTCAGTGATTTTTCCTGTCATCCTATGTGTTCAGTTTTTCAGTTGACTTTTCTGCTTTAAAATGTAAACATGCTGGAGTTCCCGTTGTGGCGCAGTGGTTAACGAATCCGACTAGGAACCATGAGGTTGCGGGTTCGATCCCTGGCCTTGCTCAGTGGGTTAACGATCCGGTTTTACCGTGAACTGTGGTGCAGTTCGCAGACGCGGCTCGGATCCTGCGTTGCTGTGGCTGCGGCATACGCCAGTGGCTACAGCTCCTATTAGACCCCTAGCCTGGGAATCTCCACATGCCGCGGGTGCGGCCCTAAAAAATGACAAAAGGCCAAAAATAAATAAATTAAATTAAATGTAAACATGCTGAAATTTCTTCCCTAAAATTCCTCTAGTTAACACCTCATGTGCTTCTTCCCGTCATTGGTAGACAGCCTAGAAAGTAATCGGCACTGCTCTTGGCCTAGTCTTCATCCTCTGTTTACCACTTACTTAGCAGTCATTCCTTAGCCCTGCCCCGGCTGCTCCAGCAGAGGCTCTTTAGTTCTTAACTCACCTGATTTCTCTTTAGTTTTTAACATTGGACATTTATTCCTGCCTATACCCCTTGTCTAACCATCTGTGTGGCTATTCTCTGCTCTCCTCTCTCCCTCTCTGTTCCTTCTCAATTTTCCATGTGAGCTTCTATTCCCCTGTGCGGTCCTAAACATTGACCTACACCAAGACTGGCTTGCCCCTTTGCTCGCTTGCTGTGCCCTCTCTCTGCTGGCTTATCTATGTCAGTAACCTCAGCTGCAGATGTCTTCTATCAGATCAATAGCTCCATCCCAGATCTCTCTCTGCAGGTACAGACCTTACTTGCCAGTTCTCCTTAGCTCTCCCATAGGTACAGAACTGATACCACCTTCTACCTACTTCTCCACTCCTGGCTTTTCTAGATTTCCATCCTTAACAGATTTAACAGAGACATCACCATTCACCTAATCTGTAAAAGCCAGCGTTATTCTGGACTCTTCCTTTCTCCTTAGCTCCACATATCATTCGTCACTCACCCCCGTTGATTCTTCCTCATAGATTCCTAAGTAAATAAGTCAGATCTGCCGCCCCCTTCCTCATAGCCACCTCCCTAGTTGTTCAGTACCTTGTCACTTTATATCTGGTATTTTTATAACTTCCTAACCACTTTTCTACTAACTTTTCCTACTATCTCATCTGCTCTTTCTGAAACTAATCTGAAACGTCCTGTTTTTGCTTAAAGTTAATCCTTATAGCTGGCAAAATATAGTTTTGTATGGCGTATTCTTAGCATAGCATTACTTAACTGTTCATCTGGGCCTTGCTGGTCTTTCTGAACATGTGCCCTTCAGCTTTCCCAAATGTCCTACTGAATTGTAGCTGTACTGAAATATTTCCAGTTCTCTGTGGTAGAACTTGATAGTGCCTTCAATCTAAAAGGCTCTCGTCTGACGCTTCTTCCTTAGTCTAATGCCTTTTCAGATTTAACAAGTTAATACCAATATCATCTCCAGAGAAACTGTGCCTTCCTCCCTATTCACCGTAGGCTGTACCCTTCTCCCGGGCCAGCAGTGAATGCACTTTATGAAGTACCTTTCTGAGTACACACCATGTTGTAGCTGTGAATGCCTTGAGAATGGGATTGTATCTTTCATCTATAAATGCCCAGCACCCAATACGTTGTTGATCCTTCCTTATTAGCAAGCTTTCAGTAAACCATTGAAAGTTTTCCTGCTAGATTATTCGTGTAATTCTTAAAATCTACCCAAACCTAAAGGTTTTTTTTCCCCCATCCTTCTTTTGCCTGCTTTCTGATTTCTATGGCTTATTTACTGTCAGCCCCTTGTTATACACTGTATACACTTGGAAAAATGTTAAAATTCATAGTCTGTCATTTTTGTTGCTTAGGAACAGGTTTTGTAAAGTCAGGCTCACAGATTGGTTAAATAATATCAGCGAGATGCTAAAATTTTCTGGCTTGTAAATAGTCTTATTAAATTTCATCTCACTAGAATTAATGTTGATTCCCCTTAGACGATTCTGAAGAAGGCAGGAAACAGCCTTTTTCTTAAGTTCAATTAAATTCTTACTTAAGTACTTATTTTAGCCACAAGTAACTTTTATGAAAGGTCCAAAATGAGTAATGACAGTCCCTACCTGGCACTAAAGGTAGAGACTGACATAACATAAATGTAATTTTAAGCAGACTGAACTAAGTGCTGTATATTAGCAGTTGAAGCAAAACCTATAAGGTATATTTGGTGCAGGAGCATAGAACCAGAAAAGATTGATTTTCCTATTCCTTTCAATAATGCCATTGAAAAAAGCAGTTTTTTGAACTCTTTCACATTGTCTTCAGAGTCTGCTATAAACATTTAAAACTTTTCTTATTAATGGTAAACTTTAATACAAAGGAAAAAGTAAAAATCAACTGCTGTTAACACTTTGATAAAAAGCCTTCCAGCTATTTCTGTATATGTAACACTTGCTTTTTGTTTGGTTTTTATTTAATTTTATTGTAGTATAGTTGACTTACAATGTTGTATTAATTTCAGGTGTACAGCAAAGTAAATCAGTCATACTTATAAATATATCCATTCTTTTTTTCCCATATAGGTTATTACAAACTGTTGAGTATATTTTCTGTGCTATACAGTAGGTTCTTAATTATTAATCATCTTTTTTTTTTTTTTTTTTTGCTTTTTAGGGCCACACTTGTGGCATATGGAGGTTCCCAGGCTAAGGGCTTAATCGGAGCTGTTGCCCCTGACCTATGCCACTGCCACAGCCATAGCAACGCGGGATCTGAGCCAAGTCTGCGACCTACGCCACAGCTCATGGCAATTACGCTACATCCTTAACCCACTGAGTGAAGCCAGGAATCAGACCTGCAACTTCATGATTCCTAGTCAGATTTGTTTCCATTGTGCCACGATGGGAACTCCTTAATCATCTGTTTTATACAGTAGTGTGTATATGTGTAACATATGCTTTTACATTGTCCTACCACCTATCTTGTTTTATGCCCTTCTCATGTAGCTCAGAGTACAGTGGACACTTTTCTATACATGTAGTAGTAATTAAGACTTTTTTTTTTTTGCCTTATCTAGGGCCACACCCGCAGCATGTGAAGGTTCCTAGGCTAGGGGTCTAACAGGAGCTGTAGCCGCTGGCCTTCGCCACAGCCACAGCAACAGAGGATGCAAGCTGCGTCTGCAACTTACACCACAGCTCATGGCAATGCCGGATCCTTAACCCACAGAGCAATGCCAGGGATCGAACCCTTGACCTCATGGTTCCTAGTTGTATTCGTTAACCACCGAGCCACAACGGGAACTCCAGTAATTAAGACCTTTTTAACCTTAGAATGCACATTCCCTTTGGCTAAGCAATTAAATTTAGAGAGTCTATCCTAAGGAAATAATTAAGAGTATGCACAAAGATACAGCTATATGATATGTTTCACAGCTTTATAAAACGGTGGAGAGATGTGTGTCTGTGTATATAAATTTTTGCTTTTGTTTTTATTTATTTTTTTTTTTTGCTTTCATTTTTTAGTGCTGCACCATTGGCATATGGAAGTTAACCAGGCTAGGGGTCAAATTAGAGCTGCAGCTGCTGGCCTGTGCAACACAGGATCCGAGCTGCATCTGTAACATATGCCACAGCTCACAGCAGTGCGGGATCCTTAACCCACTGAGCAAGGCCAGGGATTGAACCCTGTCCTCATGGATGCTAGTTGGGTTTGTTACCACTGAGCCATAATAAGAACTCAGAAAAATGTATTTTCTGACATTTAAAAATGTTCATGTATATCATTAAGTGAAAAAATCAGTAACTAAAATAATATGTACAGTATGTGAATTTTGATTTTAAGTTGTGTGTGTATACACATGCATAGAAAAAATAGCAAAAGAAGGACAATAAAAAGAGAAATAAACAAATGGGACTTAATTAAACTTCAAAGTTTCTGCACAGCTAAGGAAACCCTAAACAAAACGGAAAGACAACCCACAGAATGGGAGAAAAATTTGCAAATGATTCAGCTGACAAGGGATTAATCTCCAAAATTTACAAACAGCTCCTACAGCTCAACACCAAAGAAACAAACAACCCCATCAAAAAATGGGCAGAGGAGTTAGGCAGACAATTCTCCAAAGAAGACATGCAGATGGCAAATAAACACATGAAAAGATGTTCAACATCGCTCCTCATTAGAGAAATGCAAATCAAAACCACTATGAGGTACCACCTTACACCGGCCAGAATGGCCATCATCAAAAAGTCTACAAACAATAAGTGCTGGAGAGGGTGTGGAGAAAAAGGAACCCTATTACACTGTTGGTGGG